>OX442314.1:24925217-25525217 GCA_949358305.1 Strigamia acuminata | reverse complement strand
ACACGAAATTTACGTGTTGGATCTAACACGAGCTTAACACGAAATTCTCGTGTTAAATTTTGTAACACGAGGATAGCACGAAATTCTCGTGTTAAATTTTGTAACACGAGCATAACACGAAATTCTCGTGTTAAATCTCGTTATACGAGCGTAACACGAAATTCTCGTGTTAAATCTCCTTACACGAGCGTAACACGAAATTCTCTTGTTAAATTTTGTAACACAATCATAACACGAAATTCTCGTGTTAAATCTTGTAAAACGAGCATAACACGAAATTCTCGTTTTAAATTTCATAGCACGAGCATAACGCGAAATTCTCGTTTTAAATTTTGTAACACGAGCACAACATGAAATTCTCGTGTTAAATCTCGTTACACGAGCATTACACGAAATTCTCGTGTTAAATTTTGTAAAACGAGCATAACACGAAATCCTCGTTTTAAATCTCATAGCACGAGCATAACACGAAATTCTCGTTTTAAATTCTGTAGCACGAGCATAACACTAAATTCTCGTTTTAAATCCTGTAGCACGAGCATAACACGACCGTTTCATGCTTTATTGATTGCGCTTATGTCTGAAACAATTATAAAAGAATTTTTCTCAGCTCCCTGAGCTGCACCATAATATTTCTCAAAGTTATTACTCGTTCCAATGTTACATTTTCCACAAGCACATCCCCCAAAAACTAGTTTCTCTAAAATCCCTTTTTTTTCCCATCTTCTTGTGACATTATTTTATTGATGCTCTTAAAAAACATTTTTCATTTCACAAGTTGACTGGAGGGGAAATGTAGTTTATTGTGCACCGCGAAGAATGAGAATACACTCGTATTCTTCTCCAAGTCTCATCCGAGAAAGGGGCAGCCAAACCAACTAAGGATGGTCCACTATAATTACCACTTGTAGGAGACTGATAACTGAGCCGAAAGGCAACCGCGCATGATGTAGATTCAGGCGGTTAAGATTAAGAGACACCAAACTTTTGAGTGGAGAAAACCTATAATTATTCGCCTACGGAAGGGCTCCGGTTGGGGCACAGACAGCACGACTGGAATATTCACCGAATCGAGTATATCGACATTAGTTGACCACTTTCTACGTGTCTCGTTTTAGTTTGTGCAATTGTTTTGTTTGGACGGGTGAAATTGTGAAGAAAAGTTGCGATTGGAATCGTTTTTCATTTGGTTGAGTTGTTTGGGATGTTGTCTGGGTGTTAAAAGGGCGTGGGCCGTGAAATAGTAGGTGTGCTGTGGCCGGGAGTTAGGTTGTTTAGTTGTGGCTGGAAACAGTAGCAGCGTGTAAGAGTTGTTGGGAGATCAGTCAGATCACCTTGGGGATTGGGTGTTAAATACAGGTTTTAAGTGTGAATGAATGTGGCGTGAAAATTAGGGTTTGATGAACCATCTTCTGGGCTTATTGATGGCCTAATTCGGCCTCGTTCCGTGGAAGTCGTGGCCCAGCTATAACCAAATTGATAAAAACACAAGTTCTAAGCTTATAAACATTTGTGGGAGATGAAATACACAATTCATTTAGGAATATGGCGCTTATTAAAGGTTTAATGCTCTAAATGAGGCTGTGAATACGAAATGAGAGACACTTAAGTTAAATAATTGCAACTGTAAATGTCTTTTTGATGGAGAAGAATAACTTGAGAATCTCGTCAAGCATTTTATATGTTGATCCGGGTTTTATTCCTTGATTAAATGTCTTTATTTTGAATTTTCAGCTGCTGTTTTCTTTCACGACTGTGGCCAAACGGTAGCTGCAAGCTACAGTGAGATCAACTGTGAAAAATGGGCATTTGGGTTCCTGAACAAATTGCAAATCACACAGGTAAGAGTCGGTTATCAGATCACAATTTGTTCGAGACTTCGTGCGTTGAAGTTGCTGACGCTTTGGTCCATTTTTATTCGTTTTACAGTAGGCGCATGCGCGCACTGAAAACAGTTAGATCGAGACAAGCAGTTTAAATTTAGTCTAAATTATTTTATGAATGTGCAATGAGCTTCCTGTCTCGTCAAAAACCGTTTTTTATTTTTATTTTTAGTATTTCTAATTTTTATTTGTAATTGGAGTTTTGTAGTTTTGTTAGAAATTAGGTTGGGGAGAAAAAATTAAGATTTGTGGGTCACTAAATCTTGAACAGTTTGGGAAAATGCCAAAATGAAGACTTTTGCAGTTTTTGCAGCGTGAAAAATAATTAATAATTATTTTCTAAGTAATGAAGGTAGTTTCATGTGACAGGTCATCATCTCATTTTGTGCGTATCGTCTGCGGTGGTTTCAGGTTGGGTAATTAGTATTTGGAAGAAATATAGACATCGTAAAGTGTAACAGGAAAATAAAAGTTTAAAAAAAACGAAAAGAGGGAGCAGCAGGTACAAGTGTGTGGGAAAGTTGCTCAATGGGGCTTTGTTTGGATACCGTAAGTTTAAAATCCCACCACCAGAGCGTGCTAACAATCTAATTGCGCCAAATTCAAATATTACTTACTAGGCCTCAATACATTGCAATGATTGAATGATTGAAAGCAATACTACAAGCTAAAGGAGGGCCAACAAAGCATAAACAGACATCGTTGTAAGATTTCTCGATGGTTAACAAGAGTTTATTAACTTACTTTTGATGTCACTTCACAAAATAATTTTTTTCTTCAGAACTAATCGATAGATTTTGATAAAATTTTAGTTGAATAAAATAATATGTTGTACAAGTATCCAGTTAAAATTTCATTAATTTTTCTCTCTTTTTTCCCGAGATACAGCCGTGAGAATCAACATGTCGCGTTTGTTAACTTACAAGAACCGTCAATCTGAATTGTCTCAAACTTGTAAAAGTCTGATAAATCTTCAGTGAACTAAATACCTTCAAATACATTATTATTAGTGTTATTAAAGCTGTAAAAAATCTGTCGGAAATATCACTAATGACGGCTCATGGTGTCAGCGGGGGTTCTTAATGGCAGTTGCCTTAATTGCAAGAACATTGACTCCAATTGATAGGATTTTTTCCTCACAGTTTGTCACCTATTAAGTAATCATGCTGTCAAATTTTTCTTTAATCAGCGGTGTTTAGCCACATCACAGTCATCGATAAATATTCTTTTTGCAGCGTTTATTTTTTTAATTTACTTGTTTTTATTCAAGGGACCACCCATGGACTTTGTTAATTTCATTTTGTGAAATTGATGTGCATATTAAATTATTAATTATTAAAGGTGAGAGACGTTTTCAAGTGTCGGCGTCAGTTCAAAGAAATCAATTGGGGAAGATCAAGCACTCTCCACTCAGCGTAATACCAATTGCCAGTTGCCACTGCAAAGTATTCAGTTGAAACATAAGTGATCACCCTGTTAATACTCCAAGTTGGCACCTTGTTTGACAACTTCCGCTGGGCATGTGCTTGAAATGGATTCCCTAGCGTAATTAATTTTGGGAAATTATTATTTTCCACTTACCGTTTGATTAGAAAAAGGTACGGTGATAAATAAGGAAAATCATTTGATAACTGTTGTTCTATACAATTAATCAAACTTGAATGAAAATAATAGGCTTAATTAAAAAGTAGTTATCGGAATAACACAAGTCCTAAGTGTGTTAGCCTTGGTTAATGAATCTCCTTTTGTATTTACCTTAGTTTTTAGTGTAATCCATATTTCATTGTATATTACCCACAATACCTTTTTAATAAAGCAGTTATGTTAAACAAACCAACATGGCGCAGTCGTACATTGAATTGTGTGCGTGAAAAACGAGTTGGCAATTGCAAATTTTGCTTTTTGACAACAAGTGAACAGAAAGTCAGCCATTTTACTTCGATTAAGTTTCTCTATGATGGATTAATTCCTTCCAGGGTAGGACCCCCTATAGTTCGCGTCCAGTAACTTGATGCTAAACCTTAGTAAATTAGCCTGTAGAACGTCAATTACTAGAATGTTGTTTAAGGGAATGACTGATTTTTTTTTGTATTCCAATATTTTGTCACTAAAATGTCATTATTCCATTATTTTTGCATTTTAAACGACTCATACAGACTTAAACATTGATTATTCCAATATTTCAGCATCCACAAGCACAGGAATCCTGTGCGCATAACAAATTGCGCAGTTTGGATTTAGCATCAAGATACTGTATGCAAACTGTAGGCACAGGTACATTGGGTGCTCAAATCTGCCGAAAAGAGACAAATTTTATACATTAATAGTCTTTTGCACTGCAGGGGCCCCTTAAATCTTTGGGGCCTCATGGTATGTGGCTAATTTGCCTTTTGGGTAAGCCGTCACTGAGCTTTCTTTTTGATAAACTACATTAGCGTAAACAAAAACATAATGAACCGTTAACTGCTTCGGCTTTGAATGCATCTAATGAGTCAGCTAGTTGTGCTCGTATTCAGAGATGAAATTGACAATAAATGTCATTAAAACCGGTGTGTGGCGTGGAAATAAAATATCACCGAAGGAATGCTGTTTATTTTAAAATGTCTAAACTGAAATGTAGTGCTATTAAATTAAATTACCTTGCTAATGCCACTTAATTTTTAAGTCAATTATTCGCTATGTGAAATATATCACTTTGATTCAATACTTTTACTGTAGTCTTAACAAACTTGTTTTAACATCTTCATCTGTACAATCCTATGGGAAAGTGTACTCAAACCAGTTTTTGGGCTCCACTTTTTAGGTTTTCGAATCAAATATAAAAGTTTTTTCCTCGTAGATAAGAAAATTGCTAATTGTTAACAAGTTTTATTTTTATTTTTTTTTAGTTGACGAATTTGTTAAAATGTCGCTTTTCGTTTACGTTTTTATTATATATTTTTTTTTTCGTGGGAAATTAATTCTCTTATCCTTTCCCTATAGGCAATCATTTATTAGACCAATTATGGGACTCCAATACTGTCCCATTACAACCCATGGGCATGGTTTAAAGACCACCCATGAAAGCGTAATGGGAAAATTATTTAAAAAACTGCGCAACATTAGATTCATTTCAATCCCTAATGCTCAAATTGTGTTCATTTGATGAATGGAGCGGGGACAAAAAATACACACAGAAAAAAACTAAGGAACCAATTAAAAAAAGAAAAGAAAAAAGAAGTGATCTTGATGATTCTATTTTTTTTTGTCTTTAAAGCTATTGAGAAAAGTGTTGTGTATTCAGTTCACAATCACCAACACATAGTAATCTTAATGGCGTGTGAGTCACACCACTGCCATATCTAATTGTTCTGTTATGGGATTATCATTTAATTTAAGCATTAAATAAAATGATAAAAAAAGTTTTTAAGAAATTGAAATAGACTGAAATGCGCAGCTGTAGGCTTGTTTTAGTGTGATTAGTAATTTTAGGATCTTTTATTGGATGTTTGTTTGTTTGTGTGTGGTTTGTGTCTGGCTGATTTTGATTTGACAGTCCTGTGTATACAGGTAATGTAATTGCAATGGTGCCTAGCCCAGGCATGTCGGCATGTCACAATTCTGGCTTTTACAATCCGTCATTTACTTTTTGTTCTAAAATTAAATATAATTGATTTTTTTTTACTTGAAAAAATAATAAATTTAGTATTTTTACTCGTTTTTTTCTAGTTTCAGTATTTTTTACTCATTTTCTTCTATTTTCAATATTTTTAGCTCATTTTCTTCTATATTTAATATTTTTTGCTCATTTTCTTCTATTTTTAGTATTTTTTACTCATTTTCTTCTATTTTTAGTATTTTTTACTCATTTTCTTCTACTTTTAGTATTTGTTACTCATTTACTTCGATATTTGTTATTTTTTACTCATTGTACTTCCACATTTATTATTTTTTACTCATTTTCTTCTATTTTTAGTATTTTTTACTCATTTTCTTCTATTTTTAGTATTTTTTGCTCATTTTCTTCTATTTTTAGTATTTGTTACTCATTTACTTCCATATTTGTTATTTTTTACTCATTGTACTTCCACATTTATTATTTTTTACTCATTTTCTTCTATTTTTAGTATTTTTTACTCATTTTCTTCTATTTTTAGTATTTTTTACTCATTTTCTTCTACTTTTAGTATTTGTTACTCATTTACTTCCATATTTGTTATTTTTTACTCATTGTACTTCCACATTTATTATTTTTTACTCATTTTCTTCTATTTTTAGTATTTTTTGCTCATTTTCTTCTATTTTTAGTATTTGTTACTCATTTACTTCCATATTTGTTATTTTTTACTCATTGTACTTCCACATTTATTATTTTTTACTCATTTTCTTCTATTTTTAGTATTTTTTGCTCATTTTCTTCTATTTTTAGTATTTGTTACTCATTTACTTCCATATTTGTTATTTTTTACTCATTGTACTTCCACATTTATTATTTTTTACTCATTTTCTTCTATTTTTAGTATTTTTTGCTCATTTTCTTCTACTTTTAGTATTTGTTACTCATTTACTTCCATATTTGTTATTTTTTACTCATTGTACTTCCACATTTATTATTTTTTACTCATTTTCTTCTATTTTTAGTATTTTTTGCTCATTTTCTTCTATTTTTAGTATTTGTTACTCATTTACTTCCATATTTGTTATTTTTTACTCATTGTACTTCCACATTTATTATTTTTTACTCATTTTCTTCTATTTTTAGTATTTTTTACTCATTTTCTTCTATTTTTAGTATTTTTTGCTCATTTTCTTCTATTTTTAGTATTTGTTACTCATTTACTTCCATATTTATTATTTTTTACTCATTTACTTCCATATTTATTATTTTTTACTCATTTTCTTCTACATTAATTATTTTTCTACAATTACCATTATTTTTTTTAGCCCTTTTAAAGTGTTTTTCAAATCCGTTTAAATTATTTTAAAAATCAAACCATCAAGCGTTTTTTCCCATACATTTCTGCCCAATTTTTCTTTTAATTTTTACCCGCAGGAAAATTTGTGTACTTGTCTGCCAATTTTTATTTCCAGGTAATTTAGCTTTGTTAACTCACAGTAGCTGAAACGTGTCCGGAATAATATTAAGCTCTTATAAGATTCGATCTCCTCAGCGCTAAGTCTAAGCCCTTTTTAAGACCTAATAAAGCGAAAAGTATTTTTTCTCAAAAGCCACACCGGGCTATACGTATACATATGCGAAATCATGAGTTTGAGTTTATTAGTTTTTTGATGATATTGGGTATACATCTACTACGTAAGTAAAGAAGGCCGACTATTAACCTTGACAAGATATGTTTACAGATGGATCCATTTGAGGTGTAATAAAAATATGAGTAATAAAAATTGCAAGGGAAATTATGTTTCAAAGAAAAGCCATATAAAATGAAAAATATGCAATTAAAGTTGCTGCATCTTTTCTCATTAGTTTTACGTCCAATAATTCGAAATTAACTTCACTGTTCGTGTATTTCTGTGTGGAGATCTTTTAAAAAATATTTTATTGATAAACTGAACAACTGAAATGGGTCCCGAGAATTCTGGGGCCCAGGGCGAGTGCCCACTGCCCACTGAGCATGAAAGGGTCAAGAAAAAAAATGGAGATTGCGGAATTCGAACATGATTTGAAAAACTAATTTACAACTTTAGATCAATCAGATAAAGTTCAGTTTACTCAAAGCAAATAAATAAAATTTTCAACTCCTTTTTCCTCTTTTTTTTTTAAAGGCTTGGATGCGCAGTTGTATAAATTATTATTCATTTCAAGCCACTGTTTGGTTTTGTTGAAGGTGCGAACATTTATAATTGCCCGTTTAGCTTCGACGCAAGTGTTATGTTTATGGAGGCAGATTATATCGACTTGGTTAATTTATGGCGGATTTGCATGCACAACCAGCTGGACCGACTCGTCGTCCTGCGAATCGCAATTGCAATCTTTGGGAATAAATTTCCGTCTTTGAAGGTGTGAAGCAAAGGCAATGCGGATGGGGTGAACTTCTGAAATTGTCCTGTCCGACTTGAGTATTTATTTTTTTGTTATTTAATTTTTTTTTTATTCGATAGCACGTGCTGCACATGAAAAATGAAGTCGTCGCGTGTGCATCTGCTGCCAGTGTCAATGCCCACGTGCTCGCCAGTAATTATAACGATCGGCTTGTAATAATCAAAAACAGGAGCGCCATTTTATTTTTTTAAGTTTAATGTATAAATGGAGGGCCAGAGGCTTCCACTAGCAATAATGGGAGGAGTTATAAACGAATACTGGTAGTTTGAGTCAATATATTTGAACGAAAAATGAAAAAAAGGGAGAAATGATGTAAAAAAATAGAAGGTTAAGTAGAAAATTAAAGTGAAGATGAGTTTATGTATGATTGTCCTAGCCGGCCCTGCCTGGGGTAAAGGGTTGATGTTATTTTAAGTGGAAAAATGGGAGAGAAAAAAGTTAGTTAGTAGTTTGAACTGCACCTGGTTTGTTGGTGAAGCAAGAAGTTGAGTTTTTTGAAAAAGAGTTGAACAGTTTTGTTTTTTTTGTAATAAAATTGTTTGGTTGAATTTGAATGTTGAAATTATACATTTTCTATTAAAATAATTGGAGTTGGAGTTGTTTTTGAAATAGTTTATGTCGAGTTTTGGTTTTTGCAACCAAATTCAAAATGGCTGCAACGAAAGTTAGATAGAGGGGTCGAACATTCCGATCGTCATACTGCTTTCAAGCGATGCATCTACTTCCTGAAACGTTAGCAATGGTATAATTGTGCCCAAAGAAGTGAACCACAATTCGTTGGTTGATTAAAATGATGGAATTTTTAATCACCATTTAACTTGCAAGACCGAGCATGATACCCACAAAACTACACTACAAACATGCCCAAATAATGAATGTATTCACAATTAGGCAAGTGTTTTTTCTTCTGTTTTTGCTGTTTATAAAAACACCACAAACCACAGAAACAGAAACTTTGAATGCAAATATTACTAAAAACCCAAAATTATAAGCGACAAAAAAGCGAAATAAACTCACAAATTCATAGTCAAAGGCAAGTTTATGTTTTCAAACAAACTCTGAATGCGTTTAATATTTTTAATGATTTGAGGGATGCATTTTTTTCTTATTTTGCTCCACGAAACACTATTTAAGTACCGTATCGTTAAGCAAAAAACCTTTAGTGTATCGTTTTTAACACTAAAATAAAATAGTAGTTGGCTGAAATAGTGTAGTGATAAGGGAAAAATGCAGCCCGCAAACTCTCTATTTATCATTTTTATACCGTATAGTCTTAAACTGTAAGGGAAAAATGCAGCTCGCAAACCCTCGATTTATTATTTTTTCCTTACACTATTTTTATACCGTATAGTCTTCAACTGTAAGGAAAAAATGCAGCCTGCAAACTCTCTAATTTTTATTACACAACTTAGGTAACCGTATTGTTTCTAAAAACCCTCGAAACTGAAAAGCAAAAAAGAAAAAAGAAAAAAACCCAATATAATGTTGATCTCGTGTGTTTGGGCTTGCAACAAGTCATTAGTTCGGCAAGTTCAGAAAGCACGACTTGTCAGAAATGTCTCGGCCTCTACTTCGATAATAGCGAAGGTCGTTAAGAAAATTTGAGGACAAAAAAAAGTGCTCATCCAGAGGCATCTACACGAAAAAGAAGAAAGAAAGGGAAAAAAAAATAATCTTATCTTGGCAACTCATCTTGCCGATGTGAGAATTTTTTTTTATTTTCTCCTTTTAACCAGAAGACACTTAAATTTGGCTCAATATCAATTAGACAGAAGGTTTTTCTTTTAGATTTCTCTTTGAGATCCGAGATGAACGGCTGATGGGTGCAGAGTTTTGAAATGTGCTCGTGGTTTTTGCTGCGAGCCAAAAATAATGTCTAAAGGTTTATCATGTAAGTCATAAATCCATCAACCTACCGGCAGGTTTCGAATTCATTTTCCAAATGCTCCACTTGTTTTTATCGCGCCCAATCTGACCGGGTGGGCCGTCTTTATAGAGGACCACCCTGCCAAGATAAATGGCAATAATGAAATGGTACTCGGCGCGGTACAATTAGGATTTGTGAGGGATCAACAACAAGATGGTGGTGGTCCTTCTGCATTTGGAATACAATCATTATCATTTAAAAGAAAAATTACTTCCCACTGGGGTTTTCGTGACTTTTCGTTTTTAAATAAAAATTTTTAATTTTTGAAGAAAATTAATTTATTTTTTGTTTTTTTATTTTTGTTTTTATTTTTGTTTTTATTTTCGTTAGTCATGTGTGCAATTTAGTTTTATTTGGGTTTTGTGACGTGTGATGTGAGCACGGTAATTTTCAGATCATTGAAAAAGTTTGGAAAATGACAGTGTGTGTTTCGTATTCTTCATAAGCTGTAATCAAATCTAGTTTCCGCGAAGGTTAATTCAATGTTTTGTAATAAGTAAGTATAGTTTAATGCAAAAATTTGGTTTGTTTTTTGCTGTTTTATCCATCTGTTTCGGTTCTGATATCAAGTTATTGCGTGAGATTAGTAAATGCAAATTTGATTGATATATATATAATTGTATTTAGGGATTTCATGCAACAGATTATAATTTTATTTGTATTATAATCCAATAAAAAAAGTCTAATACTAAAACTCATGACGTGAGATCTTTGATGGTATAAATCAACACCAGGGCGGCGCAACAGTAAAATGGTGACATAATAATACATTTTAAACATGCAAATGCAAACCAACTTCTGGCGGTCGCAAATCAAATCAGGCACCATTTGCAACAATCAATAATTTTATCTAAAAAATGATTATAATCATTTACATTAAACCCCTTGATGTGATTGAAATGCCGAAATTTGACATTTTGAGACAAAAATTGTGACCGACGACGGCGGTCGATTATGTGATTATTACGGCTGGTCGGATGGGAATTTCCGTCGGTGAAAAATAATGTTTTCTTTTACCTTTTCTTTTATAAAAATACTTAAATCGGTATTTCCAAACAAATTTTAAACTTTAAAACATCTTTTAAAAAATTTCTTAAACATTTTTTAATGGATTCAGTGCTAGGGGTATGGTTTTATGCCAATTATTCTTTCTTTTTACAATTTTAAAAAACTGCAGCCATTTTTTTCAACTTTTTTTAATTATCGTCTTATGATTTGAAACAAAAGAAGAATTGGGTTTCTACTCATCAATTTGGATTTAGGATGTTTGAACTAGAAAGAACTGTGTATGTCAATGACCTTTTCAAATTTACTACAACGCCATCTAGTATCACTACTGCAAAGTTAACGCTAAAGATATTTTTCAAATGTATACATTTTTAAAAAAAAATCATTTTTATAGTCTATAATGGCTATGGAAAATTCTCTGTAGAGTTTATCTCCTGACAATCCAAGCCTTAAATGATATATTCCATGAAAAATTAGCCACGTGCCTTAGCTGTACTTACGTATGATGATTTATGGAGATAACAGCATACAAAACAGCTTAAATTTCAATAATCTGCTTACAAATTAACTTCAAAATACAAAAATGATTTCTTTAATGTCTCATAATTCCTGAAATTATCTTCCATTTGTTTCATGCATGGAAAATGAATTGTCAGCATTTATCATTATTTATTATTCAGCAAAATAAACACAAGAGAGTTTTGAAATATGTACAAAATCATTAAATATTCAATATTTGTAAGTTTCCCTTTTTTACAAAGTATTATCAACGTTTACTTTCATTACACAACAAATATTCAATGATGTAATGCTCTTAATTACGTAAAAAATATGATAAATCGATGATTTCCTTGTAAATACCGATGATTAATGCATCCTGATCACTGGCAACATGTGTGTCTAATGTCTAAATCGTTTTATTCTCTGCAGATCTATCTTCATATAGATGGTCCATGTCAATGTTTGCATCTAAATTGCAATGAATAATCGCCTGTTATTCCACGGGTATTTATCAAGGGTGTTTTTCGAATTATTCGATGCGCTTGTGAAGTGCACAAGTCCTCGACTGGAATTCTCAGCGAATTGATGTTGCCAATTACATCAATTACTCTAAAATGGCCACCGCAGGACACTCGTTTCAAACTACTTCATTTTATTTTTTATATTTTTTTAAATGTTTATTTGAGCAGTAAGCAATCAAGTAGCGAGGTTTGGCCCATTTGATGACATCATTTGGAAATGTCTTTATTTACATTTCCAATTTAACCTTGAGAATGCTCAATAAAAAAAAATTAACCATCAAATTTAGTTTTGTTGATTTATTATATTTAAATTTAAAAAAAAATAGTTTTGGAGGTGGGATGAACTGGAAAAACAAGTTTAATCCTTTTTTTATACAATTTTTTTTGGGATGATTTTTTTTTTTGGACAGTAAAAAATCCATAACGAGAATTGTCGACCTTAGGGATGGACATACATAATTTTTTTTTGTCTGGGGGGTCCCAGGTGGATCATCATATTTTTTTTCTCCTTCGTATGTGTCATAAATTATTTCCTCACATCCTAGATACATAGAATTAATTTCATCTGAGTTTGCATGCTCTTGGCACCTTTGCATGACCTTGCAAATTGCAATGATGGGTTAATTGACGATTTCGTATAAAAATCCAGGCGCCATAAAAATGGAAAATAATAAATAAAAAAAATAATAAATAAAAAAGTTGATGTGTAATATTTCATGAACACGAAAAACATTTATGAATGAATAAATTAGATGACTTGTTTGTGGTGACAAAACAAAAAAAAGAAGGGAAAAACACTCAAATGTGCTTTCCTTAAAGATTTATGACAGCACATAAACAAAAATAACGCAGTGAAGTTTAAATATGGGCGACATTTCTTTATATTTAACACAATAACTAAAACTAAACACAAAATAAATCATAATTTCAACTAAAAAAATACAAAATAAACATTTATCTAAGAAAGATCTATAATTTTTTAGACTCTACGAAGGTCAAGTTGAGTAGAAATGTGCTTGGTTTACAGAAGCAGACGAGACAAGTTGTTCTTATTGTTATACAACAAGGAGAAGAGAAAATAGCGGTATGGACCACGAAAACAAACGAAACAATTTACAAGTTATGCCAAGAATGCGGTCATCGGTAGAGCACCGTTAGATCAATCATCCCATATCTGTTGAACTAAACTGTACACGTAGACGTGCTCAGAACAGCTATAATTTTATCGATAAGATCACTCGGTGCAACATGGGCCGTTTTCCATTCAACGTGCTTCCTTCCACGGTTTTCCTTGCGCTTGTTTATGCCTTAACATCTTGTTCGAGTGACAGATTTATTGCTTCGGTTTATGCGCAACTACGCATTGTCAACATACAACAAAAGCTCATCCTCGGAATATGGTGCCATAGCATTTAATCCTCTTAAAGGATTCATAGTACTCGGAGGTTTTTTTTGTGTTAAATTTACTTAGTTTAATCCTTCTTTGAAGGCGTTGATAAAAATCCATCGTCTCATGTTTCATTCATCAGTGAAATGGAGTTTGGAGATGCACGATTTTGATTGTACTAATTGCGGGTATGAAATTACAACTGGGGAATATGGCTGACATGAAGATTAAAGAGGTTTTCTAGAGAGAAAACGATGATTGATGATAAAAAATATAAAGTTTATTGAATAGATTTTGTTAAGATTATGTGAAATGTGTAGTTAATTGAATTAAAATGAATTGAATTAAAGTGAAATTGATTTTTGGTCCAATTTTTGGGAGATCTGATTTTAATTTTAATTTCGTTTTGTGTGGTGTTAAAAATTAAAATAATTGTATAATAATGTTGGTTATAAATCATAAAATTTAAAAAAAATATTTTTTTTTTCTCTAGACCGGAAGTTTCCAAATTCATGATGGTTCCAGCAAAAAAAGTAGAGAAAAACGAAGAATTTTAATTAGTCAATTAATGAAGTGAAGCTGTTAAATAGTCGCAAAACTATGGGAAAAATTAAATTAAATTAAATTTTTTTCCTTTGAATTTTTTTGTTTTATTACTTTTTTTCCTCCTCCCCGAAACTTTGTTCGGTGTGTAAATGAGTTACATGAGTGATGTTTGTGTCAGATTTATTAATATTGAAACTCAAGTTCCTTGTTTGAAAGCCTAGTTGCTTTGGCGCTTGTGCCTTGTTAAGTCAGAATTTATGATGTGAATATTCATTGGGTGTTTCACACTAGGAATTTAATAAGTTTGCTTTTTACTACACAATAATGTTTGTCGAGTGTAAAAAATAAAATAAATTATCAAAATGTGTGTCTCTCTCTCTTTCTCTGCTTGCAACCAGTACTTTAGTCAAAGGGGGCTTTGACAAATTCTTCTTTGAATTCAATTGACGGCGGATGATGGATGGTGGAAGAAAGGTGCATCACTTGAATTCGAAATTTCTACTTCACGACATAATTAATGTCTATAAGGACCATATCAGTTTTTTCTTTTTAAAATTTTTTATTATTTATTTATTATTTTTATTTTTTTTTATTTCTTTAATCAAAACTAGTTTTAAATGGTTTATTTATTTTTATTTTCTCATCTTGGCTGTTGCTTAATGCTTTTCTACACATGTTTTAGGTTCCCCCGGTAGTTGTCATCAAAAACACTATAATCAACTGTAGAGTACATTTAATATTTGTATGAAGCGCTCAGTAAATGAAATGAAATTTTTTTATGGATTTTTTTTATAGAAGTTAAAGTAACTGCTGTACTTGTGCAGACTCTAATAAAAAGTAAAGACAAATTGAAATTGAAATTAAAAACGAATTTTTTTTTCTTTTTATTTATCTGAAATTGTCCGTTCCGTATCTATTTCTGAAGCGAAGGGTCTTAATTTTGTGTGTATTAATTTTTGTATAGACTTTTGTTACATTTAATTTAAGTTCTCATCCGATTTTTCGGGACTCTCCCTTAACCTCCGCCGGGCAGGTTTTTGACTCTGGCGGTGAAAGGCCAGTTATTTGTAAAAACCTCGTTTAAAGGCCGAATGACTTTGCAAGCAATTTCTACTTGAAATTTACCTAATTAAAGGGACCTCATGCAGCCAGGTCTCGAGTTTGTTGCTGCCTTCAAATGATAGAAGCGATTATATATAATATTTAAGAAGGAGGAGTAAAAAAAAAGAAATAAAAACGGGGTTTAATAATTAGAATGGGGCAAGAGTGTACTTTAGGACAAACTAAAATTTTATTCCAGTGTAATGTGAGGGCTTTTTATGTGTTTTAGAATCATATAAATTTCTAGCTAATTTTTGTGGAATAATTTTCATTTTTTTTTAAAGTTTAATTGAATGCTACTTAAAAGAAACAAGGAATGGAGTTGATTAGTGAGTCAAATGAGTGAATTTCTAAATAAATAAATAAGCATTGATATAAATTAGCTTGGTCAAGCCAAGCTTATAGTAATTATGTTGATATATTTATGAAATAGTAAAAAAAAAAAATTAAATTTATGTCTGTTGAATATGAAATTTGTCATTTAATTCATCAGAAGTGTGATAAATGGGCAAAAAAATTATTTTCTTTTATCTTTGTAGTTTTAATTAATTTATTTTATTAGGTATTTTCTTTGGTTGAAATAAAAATTTCATTTTTTCTTTTCAAAGTAATGACGCATTTATCCAATAAAGGCGACAGAGGTCCTCGGTATTTGGTATTAAAATGACGTAGCATTTATTACAAAATGGACGGGAGCACAGGATTGACAGGAAACATCATTTTCAGTACTGTTTGTAAAAAAATACAATAAAAAGACATAGGATCACTAATTAATACAATTTCCATTTGCAGTATTTTTAAGAAATCGAACATTTTGATGTTTCGTCGTGAACCGCCCGACGTACCACCATGCTCGGGCGCTACTGTGTTAGCAATACAAACAAGTAAAAACCGAGGTAAAAAATGCTAATAATTCTATTACTATGGCAAAATATAATGATTTTTATCAGTTGGAATTTGTACATTGTTGACCCGTTGTTGTCTGAACACGGTGCATTTTTTCATAACCTTAGATTGCGGATTATTAATTGAATGTAAACGTCTTCGCTCAACGTGGCTTGTGCACCAAAATCAAATATTTAAGTGTTTATACTTAAAATATTTGTTTTTACTGACATTTTAAATCATTAATAGATGCCTATAGGATTGTTAATTTAAATAAACATGTATTTAATAGAGATTAAAACATATTTTAAGCCGAAAATGTGATAGAAACGTAAACAAAACAGGTCGGCGGCCATTACTAATTAATGGCTGTGATATATTCATGGGACATGAGGTTAATGGCAATAACATTCATCTTCGTGCGGAACAAAAAGCGTGTAGAATTAGATGTAATTTTTAAATTTTTGAGTTTTTCCGTGAAATTAAATTTTTTTTGTGGGTGTGTAGAGTAATTTTTTTGGCTGACTATTAAGTTGAGTTGGGCTGGTTTTGTAAATTATACTCGTGAGTAATGTTCTAAGTACATTGCGTTGCGTGCTAGGAGTGCTGCTCTTTGTATAACGTGAGGTCTGGGCCATTTAATACATAAAACTGCAAAAACCCTCGCGTTAGAATTTACATTTTAACTTGATTTTGCACGCAATGATACAATAACACAGAAGCAATGACTTAAATAAATCACAAGTTCCTTTTTAATTTTTTTTTTTAATTTTTTTAAAAAAAAAATTTCTATTTTTTTTTTATTTGTGTTAGTATTTTAACTCAATTATTTATTTATTCATTATTCTCTTTTTAAATATAAGTTTGCTAAGTTTTTTGAAAGTTTATTCACTCTTTTCAAATCAAACAATTCTTTGGGACTAAAAAACTTAAAAATGTTTGAATTCTTTTTTTTTTACATCAAGTTTAAACACTTGCAATTATGTGATGTAAATTAAGTAAAAAATTGTTGTGAAGTGTGGCAAGTATTATTCATAACCTGACAAAGAAGTAGGACCGGCTTTTTATTATTATTTTTCGTTGGAATCCAACGAATAATTTGCTTTTATTCTAAAATAATTAATAACAAAATTAATTTACCCTCATTTAAATCCAAACCAGACTAAATGCATGTTTTAGATCGCCATTTAAACAACAAACGTTGTTAAACGGCTGTTTAAATGAATAATAATTAACGATTTATTTAACGTGTTTTTTTAATTGCAGTTTAACTCGTTTTGTTTAAACTTGGTGTGCATGCTCTTGCGACTGAAGGCGGACTAACTCAGCTGCCATTTTTGACATTACATCGCGAAAACCCTCCATTAAACTGACCAGAAGAAATGAATACCAAATTTACATTCGAAATTCGACTGCTTGTTTAAATATGTTGTTTAAAACATGTTGTCTAGTCGAATGCAGCCTTGATTGCAGGTCGCATATTAAATGCTAGAAATTAGCAAATTACAAATGGAAAAATGGCCCAAAAAGCTGTAAATTCAGGTAAGCCGAATGAATGGGGTAAAGTAACCTCTTAAAAATCTCTGGAATGACTTAAAAACTCATAGCTAATAAATTTAAAAAAATAAATGTTTGTGGTTTTATCGCCGAAGGAAGTTCTGGATTAAATTTGCATCTGAATATCATCGCTTAAGAAAATTCCACTAAAAAAAGCAAAAAAAGAAGATAAAAAGTTGTTTTATTGTATAATTTTGCTGAAAAGCAATTGTTTAAATTCCCTTGCGTCACACTGTCCTTTTTTTTCCCTCCCGTGTTGACTGCTACCGGTTTTGTGTACACAGGTCTAAGCCGCATGCATCTTGTTGCTTGGCAACTGACACGAGGTCAGAAATTTTTACGGTCATTGCTAAGCTCTAGTATGTGCAGTGTGAGCATGCACAACATAGAAAATACATGTAAATGGTGCAATTTGACCAATGGGTCCAACTAATTTATAGTAATAAAATAAAATCGTAATAACGACGTAACAATAAACGTCATTTAAATTATCAAATGACCACTGAAGGTGATCATTAGATCGAAAGGCTTATGGATGATTAATTGTTTGTAGTTTAGAGCACCATTAATGTCAATAAAATCGCTTTTTTATTATCAAATAGAATGTGAATACAGTCGAAACTCTTTATAACGAATCGCGATATAACGAATTATCGATATAACGGATTGTTGAAAATGACTGGTTTGGTTGGCTGTCTGGCCGGCCATAGAATACCAAGAATACCGTATTTTTGCAAAAGTATGGTATTGTTCACGTATTTAACTTCACAAACGATGAACGTACGCTTCTTTCGTGATGTTCAGACTTCGTTAGTTACATTAAACAAATGTAACAAACGAAAAACCGAAATTATAATTGCTGACAAAAATGGCAGTTTTGACGGTAAGTTAGTTCACATGTCTTGTATCAAAATGACGAAGGTTTCACTTCATTTTTATTTCTGGTAAACTGATCCACGAAAATGGGGTCCCTAACAAAATGGGGTAGCCTAGGCGAGTGGCCACATTACAATGTACCACTGGGTTACACTGTAGACGGTTCTGCTGACCCTTTCTCTACCAAACTCGTGGGATTGAGTTTCGACGTTCTGTTTGGTAGACATTTCAACGACCTGCTCTAGTAGCCTCGTGCATTGCACTGTCTCTTTGGCTAAACGTCCCTCTTGCGGTTTGCTCCCGCTTTTGTCAGGGTCCTCGAGCAAAGACTGTCCCTCCACCCCGTCAACTTGAGCAAACGTCTTGCAGCTCCAAGGAATTGTAGGGCGGAAAAGCTCCTCGCCTGATCTGATGCCGACCCTCTTCGGGCCCCGAATTGTATGCGTTGCTTGGATAAAGAACCCTGCGCTATTATGCCACTATCCATTGGCACGCGGCCGAGCATGCACAGTTGCGCAATAGCTCCCGCAAGTGCACGCGCGACCCACGTGCAAAAGCAGGCCAGTTCGCCCCCCCCCACCACCCTACCCCTCCGCTCCGACGATGGAAAGGGGACGTTGGCGCGTGCAGTTAATCCCATTGTGTCAGAGCAGCGTGCGAGTCAGCCTAGCATGGTGGATCGTCATCTGTCTTGCGATTCAATGCCGGGGTCTTCTCTGTTGCTGGGGTGGACAGAAAAGAGAGAGAGAGAGAGAGGAGGGGGAATTGAATCACACTCCCTCCTAGGCCGACTCTGTTGGCATCACCCTCCGCATCTTTTCCAGGGCAGTGCAGCGAATGGGGGTGGGAGGAGGGAGGGGATGTGGAAGAGAGAAAGGTGGGGACATCCTACAGAGAGGTTCCAACGTTGCTGCAAAGAACCGTGTGAAATGTAATTGTGTGGTGTCATGAAAGAGAACATGGAGGCTTGTAATATTGGAAAACTTGTTTTGTGATGCATCCCTTTTAGCTCGTGGTGAGGTGGGATCTTTGATCTGGTCTCACCATCGCCAGGATGACCCCTTTGGTTGATGTGCATTAGATTTACTTTTCATTCGCTCTGTAGTTGGAATGGTAATGCCCTGGGAGAGTGGGTCGTCAAAAGCTGCAAAAACAGTTTTATAAGACGCTGGATTGTTTTACGAGGACCTAATGGAAATATCTCAAAATGGCCGCATTTCTTGTACTAGTCAAATCCATATGTCATCATACTTTTTAAAATTTCAAGGTTTAATTAAAACTAGATTTAATTTGAGGTCAATTCAAGTATTTTATTTCTATCACTTGCGCAGTAGTATGAGGATATATGGATTTGACTAGTGTGAGTGTCAATAAACAGCACGACAAGTGTCATTTGGATACTGTAGAGGATCCCCTGCGAGCTGGTACCTCCCACTTTGGCTAACTTTTATTATTAGTGGAATTTCACTACAACCGGTTTGAAGCGTTGGGAATCTGACATCGGATTGACAATACCGTATTTCTTCGATTGTAAGACGCACCCTGTTTTTAGAGATGTTTATATGGGGTAAAAAAGTGCGTCTTTGTTGCTCAGCTACACTAATGAATGTTAAAAACAATGTGCAATGTGTATTTGGGGTCGTGGCCATGTTTGACAATAGAAACACAAATTTCGTTAAGAAATGTTGTCAGTTTACGGCTGGATTTGTCCATTTTGGTTTTTTGGCTTGCTGAAAAGTGGAACCATTTTGAATTGCACGTCCTGTCCATTCACATTTTGGCTCTTTGAAAAAGATGGGGGGAATAGTGCATAAGAAGTGTTGGAAGAAGGGGACTGTGGGGCTGCATCCCCCCCTCTTTGCCATTATTTTTCACTGCTTATTGAGTGAGTTCCCGATGCGCGTAAATCATAAATAGTGGAAGAATATAAAAAGTGCACCACAATTAAATAGGATCTCATTTTTCAGACTTGTATTGGATTATATGGATGAAAAGAAACGGCTTGGATTATGACCTGATCCACTCTTCCAATAAATCTGTTGAGACCACAATGTAAAGAGGTGATGATCACTTTGTGATAAATTTGGAGGAGAAAAAAATGTGGAAAAACACCTGGAATCATCCAAGAGTGAAAACATGTGGTTCGATGTTTCTTTTCTAAACGAGCACCGGAGAAATGTCTCACACTGAAGAGGTGGAAAGAGATTAGATGGATTTCAAGTTTTTGTTTGTATGGTTTTTGGTGTTTGTATTAACAAAAACAGAAGATGAAAACACTCCTGTGTATAAATTAGACTATTAGCGGTCGATAATTCGGAATTTGCCGATATTGGATCTGATATTTTGTTGCGTGGCTGATACCGATATTGCTATCTATCGAAAATTGATACCTATATGTTTTTGCGATTTTTCCAACACGTTTGCACATTGATCAGACACTAAATTACATTGGCGCAGGTATCGGTATTGGTATCGGCTGATATTTGTTTGCTGTATATTGGTATCGGCGATATTGTTAAATATGTTGTTAATTTGTGTCACCTGGCCAAATGTATTCAAAATTCCGAATGAGGGTCTTCACCGACAGGGGGAGTTGTACAGTAATCTTGAGGACCCAACATGTGTAACGGCACTTCTGGTCACTTCCGGTTATGTTATGATAATGTGTAGTTCGTGCGAATAAAACGACTTTATCCATCCCAAATCAATGCGATCTTCCTTTAACGATTATCAACAAAATATGGATGTCGGTCAAGCCCTCCCCCTGGTATTTTTTCTTTAAAGTACTAGTTTTTATTTATTAAATTGGACAAGCCTATAGTTAACAACATTTATTGCCTTAGCTGTAATATAATTCATTTTCACCCAACCAACGAACTCTGGCATACAATTATACTTTTGCTCGTGTTTTTTGGTGGTGGATGCTTTAACTGCAAGCATTGTAACATCAGTTTGACATGAATCCAACCTGTGTGGCAGACATTTTTAATTTGGTTGTAAAAGTCAAAACAAGGTTGTGAAAACCACTTGAAATAGCACTTCAGTTGTGGTTACTGTTTTTGGTGTTCATTCTTGTTTACAGAAAATCGAACGTGCAGGAATCTTTGAATTTAAGCAGAAAACTCATCCTATTTTCTGTCCATTCAAAGAGGTGCAAAACGAACTATTGCAGCTGCAGACTAAGAGCTGCTAGCATTTCCTTCCATGTGAACGACCGTTAACTGAGTGAAGAATGCAAAAGTTAACAGACACAGGTCGAAAAACTTAGTTTTTTATTAAAAGGAAATAAATTTGTTGGCTTTCGAAGCTATAAATTATTTTTCTCGCACGTAAACGACTTTAACTTTACGATGCTAATTTATAACTATCGTTAATATCCTTAAATTATTCACTAGGTGCATCCACAAATGCATGTTTAACTTGCAGTTAAGCATGTTTGTGATTTAGATGTCGTGCGCATGCGCACTGCGGCTGAAAACAGACCAAATGGGCCACCATTTCTGAAGTTAGATCGAAACAAACAATTCAAATGCTGTTTAGTCTAAATTACTTTATGAGTGCGCCTGCTATTTAAAATCACGGTTTGGAAAGCGTGTATTTTAGTTTAGTCGGGTTTTATCCAACTTAATTTCCTAGACTTAACTCGGTCTTGCATTAAACATGGCCTTTATACCCCTATCCTTTGACTGTCGATGCCAATCCGCCCACTCTCTATGCGAGTCCCACGAGAAAGTAATACAAGCCTGCCTTCATCTTGGAGCTTTCCCTTGAGTTGGGGGAGGGAATTAATGGCTCCTTTGAATACTGGACAATTGTGTGGCGCAGCGTCGCGTGGCGTCTGCGTAGGGTCCTTTCTTCATTCACTTCAGTCATGTTAATTCGGTGTCGTGTGCCCACCTTTTTCATCAATGCGCGCAACAAAACAGTCGAAAAACAAGATGGAAAATTGCAATTTTTTAGCACAATATGCTGTACACAGAAGCCGGTGATCTGAGATGGGATTAGTTTATGGTGGATAACCATAATGTTTTGAAAATTATTTAGCAGTGTTAAGCATATTATTAGGCCTAATAATGCTAAAATAAAGTAAATAAACAACAATAAACTGATTAGTAAAAGTTATTTACAACATGATACTGAAACATTGTTGCTTTATTGTTTGTGTGCAACAAGCTTGACAATCGCATGTGCAATGCGCAGTTTGAATTTGGCATCAATACATCGGGTGCATTCAATCCCTATGGTTCAAAAATCATATTGAAATTAAGTTACCGGTTGAATATAGAAACAATGGAGAGTTTGCGGGATGCATTTTCCTCTTATTTTGTGCCACGTTACACTATTTTAGTGCCATATCGTAAGGGAAAAATCTTTAGTGTATCGTTTTCAACACTAAATTAAAATATAGCGCAGCCAATCAGAATTGAGAACACTATATTGTTAGCTTCGCCCATTGCAAATGGCGAATATTTTGTTGTCCCGATCAAACACATCACAGTCATAGGTATGTAGATTGAATGATAAGTGAGGCCCTAAATTGAATTTTAGGCCCAAAACCATACTTTATGGGCATAATAATGGAATTTTATGCAAAAATTTCCACATTTACGTCCCCAAATTGAATTTTTAGGTCCAAAATTACTAACTGTCAGTAGTTGGCTGAAATAGTGTAGTGATACAGATGCTATTGGAGAATGCATTTCAAAATGCATTTTGCAAAATATTTTATCATTTTCAAACCAATACCACGCAAAAATGTATTACAAAATGCAGATTAAACGGAGCTACAGCAATTTCAAATATGCATATAGCAATTCTCCACGATCTGCTTTTTTTAAAAATTTATTTCATTCTTTTTTTTTATTTTCTAAACTTAATTTACATAAATTGATAAATTAATTTGGAATTACTTATTTTTTTTATTTTATTCATTTTTTTTGTCTCGCATGTGTTGAAAGATGTCATTTTAATTTTGCTCACGCGTGCACCAAGCCTTATCTATATAGGTGGATTAAGAATGGTTGGTGCACAGTTTCCAACATGCTTTGCTGTAAGTGAATAGATAGGTTGGCGATATGCTAAGGGGAGCTTTTTGAGCCATTAGTATGCTGGAGCAGTTTCTGTTGGGTGATATTAAGGGTGTGTTGCAGCTAATCAGTAAATTGCAGTCCTCTGCTTCTGTATTTGAATTTAATGTCGATTAGAATATTACAAGCTGCTACTCCTTCGAATTCCACGCGAAAAAAACGCAATTATAACTCCGTTAACAGAGAAAATAAGCAAATGAAAATTAAAATGTATTGAATGGAAAAAAATGAAACGAATAGCTGTCTACCGGCGGAGAATTTATGGAAATATAATGAAGATATTTCAATTATTTGAGCCCTTATTAGGAACGTTGTGAAAAATCCATATAAGAACATAAATTTGCGCCAAAAAACAACCACAATGTCACATGACATTTTGTTATTGCTTTATTATTGCATTTTTAATAGTTAAAAATTTAAAAATTTAAAAATTTAAAAAAAAATTTGATAAAAAAATTTAATAATAATTTTATCATCTTGTTTGGAGACACGTTCTGGACCTCCTTAAATCATTTCTTTGAAACTTGACACGTGTATTGAAAAAAAAAATTATTAGACCTAAAACCCAAACATTCCCCTGCAAGAAGTGGGCATTATAATAACAACTTTTTTGCATTGGCTTGTGCTCAACCTCATCATTAAAGTGTTGCTAGTGGGCATGGCTCGAGCTCGAGATATTTGACTAGTTTTTATATATAAATGTGTATAAATATATATTTAGTTTTTTTTTTTTATTATTGGTGGGTGATTAACATGAGAATAAGTTGGAAATGGGAATAAATATTTTGCTGGGGTTTTTACGACGTGGGAAAAGTGGTTGCAGTTTGATTTTCAAAGTTAAGTTGTCTGCAGTTTGTTTTCTGACAGTTATTTGCTCAGTTTTGCTGCAATTCATAATTTTCCACCGGAGTTATGATACCCCATTTTAGAAAATGGCCATGTAATTTGTTCCAACTGAGGGATTTGGTCTTAGTTTTGTACTTTGGTAATTGTATGTTGGCAAAGTGGTAGAAGCAATTTTTTATATTTTTTTTTTCCAAAGTTAATTTTTAATTTTTTTTTTTAGGTTTTTCTAGGGCTTCATCCTTACTTAAGTGGAGAGATGCGCCAAGGTAATAAATTTTCTCTCTGTCTCATGAAATATTTCTGTTAAGGGAAAAGAAAAGTATAGTGGGTTATTATGTTGGTTCAGTTTTGATTGGGTTTTAGTATTAATTCTTTTTTTCTTTCTTTTTTTATATTAATTTTTTTTTGTATGCAAAAGGTTGTGGGTTTTTTTTTTTAAATTTTTTTTTTCACTTGGGAATTGTTAATGACTGGATAATTTTTTTTTCTCATTAAAATTGTTAGATTTGGTAGAAATTGTTGTATGGAACCTCACCTGTGTGTTTTCTTTTAAAAAGTGGCCTGAATGAAGTTTGGAAGAAAAAAAAAGCTTGGTTCACTCACTAGTTTTTTTTTAAATTTTTTTTTTTAAGTTCATTCATTCTACAAAACATTTTTCCCACTTAAAACTTTGGCTCGTTTTCTTCCTGGTGTACCTTTGAGAGATGAGATGGGGCCCGGCCAGTGACAAATATGCAGAACCTGCTGGAAGTTTTGCGGGGCCTCGGGAAGCCTAGGTGAAAAGTTATTAGTGGGGCCTCCCGAAAAGATTTTTTGGTGAAAAATTATACTTCCAGCATCTTGGCCGTTTTCAAGTCTCGGTTTTTCGAGACGAGATCGGAAGGACCCGAGACGAGATCGGAAGGTCTTGAGACGAGATCGGAAGGTTCCGAGACGAGTTGTCGTACGAGACCGAGACAAAAAATGAGATTTATTCTCAACATCAACAACAACAAAAAACAATAAAAAACGTACAAATCACGTTACGAAACGTGAGTCATACATTTTTTATTACATCTCGTTTTGCCGAGACCGAGATCTCCGAGACCGAGATTACGAGACGAGCGAGATCTGGAAGTGTAGTGAAAATTGATCAGATTTTTTAAGTAATATGAAAGTGCGAGGTTTTGGTCTGGGGCCCGAATAGCCGACGACTGAGCGGGTCCTGCAAATATGGGGCCTGTATGAATAAAATATCCATAAATGCACAAATCTTAATTTTTTCTCCAATTTATTATTTACATTGTGGCCAGGCCTAAATTTTTCTGTAACCTTTTCGTAGTCAGGCACCTCTTAATTCTAAAATTATTTCTTGCACTCCTAAAAATGCATTCAGTTTTTATTTATCATAAAACAATATTCAATGTTTTGGTTTTTACGGTTTCTATAAATGGAATGGCATCAAAAACAGGCAAAAACCACCCTTGTAGAGGAGCTTTTGAGATGACATTTTCTAGCTAGTCAATAATTATCACTGTAAAAATTTAATACGTTGGGGATGTTGGGGATGAAGTGGGTCGCGATAGATTACAGTACCTTTCTAAAAAGTGTGTCGTAATGTTAAAAAGTTTGAGTACCGGTACCCCTGTTGTTTGATATTTTTTTGCATCGGCACCCTCAGATGAGGTTTCTCACACACCTACTGTTTTATAATACAGAAAACATTATGTTAATTATCCACTACCAGTTTTTAGTTTCTAACTCGAGAATCTTTGTACACTGGTGGCTCGAGCCGTGTGGTTTGCTTTACCCTCCCACCTAACTGAGAAATGAACAGTTTTCCCGCAATTGCCGTTCCAGGTGCGTTAATTCCAAATTGCAAAATTCTGATTATACAAGACTAAGCATTCAGTATTATTTTGTTGTAGCTGATGGTTTTCTTTTTTTTGGTTTGGACGTTAATAGTCCCAGGTCAATTATGGCCCTACATGGTATTGCAAGGGTCATTATCACAGCGGTTCGTCACATTTTTTATTTATTTTTTATTTATAATATATTTTTTTTTAATGACGGATTTTAATTCCACAGAGAAATTACGGCTGCTCATCAAAAATCATATATAAAAGTTTTGAACACGCACTGGCACATTAAAGAAAAAATAGCGAGTTAATTGTGGGTGTTTACGAGCATTTTATGGAAAGCAGAGTTTTACTTCAGTTGGCGCATTCGTTAAGTCGTTTAAACTTGTTTATATTTTTAAACCAATTTAAATGTTAAATTTTACGTTAAATTTTACATTATTAGACTGGTTTAAAAAATATGTATAATAGACAATATGTCTAAGCCGAAATGTCTAATGCACAAAATGTCTAATCCAAAATGTTTTAACCTAACCTAAGCTAAACCTAACGGCAAAGGGCGTCCCTTCTTCGATGGGTTGGGTTTAGACATCAAAAGCCGAATAAAGCGCAAAAACGATGAAAAACTTACACAAAAAACGCGGTATTAAGGCCCAAAAAAATTTGGCGACCGCGTGGTGGACTAGTAAAAATTAGACTGGGGATTGGCTCTCGTTGTAGCCTTTATATAGTGGTCATACCCCTGGTGTTTTTTCTTTAAAGGTACTATTTATTTATTTAAAAATTAGACAAGCCATAAGTTAACAACATTTATTTGCAAATGTTGTATAATTATAATACCGTATTTTATCGATTAAGAGCCGCGGCTCTTATTCAAAACTGCCATTTTTGTCAGCAATTACAATTTTGGTTTTTCGTTTGTTACATTTGTTTAATGTAACTAACGAAGTGTGTGTTCATCGTTCGTGAGGTTAAATACGAAAACAATACTGTACTTTTGCAAAAATACGGTATTCTTGGTGTCTCAGTCGCGGCTACTATTCGAGGGCAGCTACAATTCAAGGGCGACTCTTAATCGGTAAAATACGGCAGTTGAACTGCTTGTTCATATTTTGAATGTGAATTTGATGTCATTTTATGTGGTCAACCTAACTGTAAAAGTACAAAAAAAAACCAACAACTTGGTCTTTAAGTTTAATGTCTCTGGATTTAGAGCAATGCAAAACGCACTAGTTGCATTCGTAAAGCCATTTAAACTTGTTTATATTTTTTAAACCAGTCGTCTGAATGTAAAATTTGACGGTAAATTAGCAGTGCATAAAGGAACATAAAATCACTCGTGATTTAAATTTGAATTTTTTCTCTCAAGACTATCACAATGTTATCTTGTAAAACAGTAGTCTTTCATTTGGACTCGCTTCTAAAATCTTTCTTGACAGGTGCCTATCTTATCAGCAACTTTGCACATGGGCCACTTTGAACCTTTTTGCAACCTCTTCAACTGGTTTTCCATGCATACTGTCTAATCAAAATTGATGCCGCTTATCAGTGGACAAACTAGAGCCGATAAAGAAAATAAACTGGAATTTTAAAAAAAGAAAAAAAAAACAGTTGGTCATCGGTTGGCACAGGGTTAATCGCGATGTGAAAACACGGCCCAAAGGCAACTGTCCAGATGGTTTGTGTGCTCGGCTCGGCCAGACCTGTTGAATATTCATGCATGCTCATCTCATCTGTGCAGCCACGCTATGTGGGCAACGCCCTCGCAGAGAGAGGAAAGTGAAAGGGAAAAAGTCTCGTGTCGTTTCGCCCAGGGTAATGCATTCCTATTGGGTCTAATTGCAAGAGATGCGAGCCGCAACAGGGTTTCATCATGCGTCACGCAAGGGGTCAGGGATTCTTTAGTTGTTTTTTTTTTTTTTTTTTTGTGTTCTTATTCTTAAGTCTAGTATTTAAGATTAACAGGTTTTTAGTGATGTGTTTGGAGTGTGTAGGGAATGTTTGGTTTGGATTGAGGTGTTATTAGATCAGGGAAGATTTTGGTAATAAATAGGAGGATTTTATTGGAATTTTTGTTTGTGTAAAAAGTATTTTGCAGTTTTGAATGTTTTTTTTTTTTTTTTTTTTTTGTATTGTGTAATAAATTTGTATGGAATTAAGGTTATCTTGTGTGATTTAGTTCTGGTTGATTTAGTTTGGGGTTTTAGAGCTCATTGGGGGATTTTTTTTGTTGTTTTGGTGATAAAATGTCTGGGTTGAGGAGGTGAGGTGGTTATTTTTTGTTGGTCTGAATTAAAAAAGGGAATTTGCAGTTTGCATTAAATTTGTTGGGTTTGGTATTTATTTCATGGTTTTGATAAAGATTTTCTGCAGATTTGATGGATTTGTTGTAGATTTTCTGTTGTTGTAAATTTTCTGTAAACTTGATGATTTTATTGCAGATTTTTTGGATGTGAATAGATCGTGTTAATGGCGTATTCATTTCCCAGAAAAATACTGTTAAGAATATACAATACCGTATTCACTTTTCCAAAGTGAGAAGATGAGTGCTGAGAAAAAAGTATTCGATACTATTTGCCAGGGGTTGTACGATATAGTATTCACTTTTCTGTAAAACTGCGTGTAACCAGTAAACTCAGTAATTTACCAAATTTTCTGGGAAAGTAAAAATCAAAATTTTGCTATTTTGCAAAATTGATGTTATAAACAAACGAGTTTTCTGTAAGAGACGTGCTAACTGCGAAAACTAAATTCTATTTGTACAAGGGTGATGTAGGACGTTTTGCGCATTGGCATTTGCAATGTAAACACTCACGCAAGCGCAAGGGCCGGCTTAAGGTCGATTAGCTCTGTGCGATTGTCGTTGTGCGCCCCGTCAGTCATTGTTTTCAATGCTCGTCGGTGAATTTTGGGCGCATTAGTGCGCCCCATTCGTCTTGGCGCCCCTGCGCGATTGCACCGCTCGATCCTATCTTGAGTCGGCCCTGCGTAAAAGTGTCGTGTTTCGTGCCTGCTCTTGTTAAAAATGGCACCAAGTTTAAACGGAAATGATATATTCCTGGAGTTTTAAATAAATTTCAATCCTTTTTGCTTTTGCGAGAAATCACTTCACCTAAATTTCGTCTGTTTAAAGGTTGAAGTAGATTAACAGCCATTTTGTTGTTGCAGTCGGGCCTCGTTTTAACGAATTGCAAGGGACCACAAAAGTTGGTTCGTTATATAAAAAATTTTTAACGTGGTGTTCTATGGCCAATTAACCAACCAAGCCATTTTTCAGTATCGTTTTAAATAGATCCCGGATATTTATGCAAAATAAAATTCGTTTGATGCACATAAAATATGCACAAAAATTCCATTTTATGCAAAATAAAAATAAACATACGCAAATAAAAAAAATTTATTTGAGTGAATTCAGGTGTTAAATAACAACTTAATTCCATTTCAAAGTGTTCTTGATGTAAATGAATTATAATTAGTAATAACAATTTTTATTTTCTTTGTTTATTTCTTGAAACTTTTTCTAGACACTAATTTAGTGACTTCCCCTGGTGTCTGTTTTTGGCGAAGTCCACAGTTTTCCGGATGCCAGCATGTGAACACGTGTGTTTAAAAAAAGGCAAAAATCGCCGTTTTTTCCCGAATAAATGGCGATTTATGCATTTATTTTTGATTTTCGGAAAATATGCATTTATATAGCCAATTTCGGCTTTTTATCGAATAAAAATTATTTCTATGCTTTTATGCATTTATCCGGGCCTAAGTTATAAACAAAAATTTGTTTTCACTTATCCGGCAAACTGTAGTAATTAACGACTCAAATCAAAAATTTTTTTTTGCTGCAGTGCACAATCGAGGTAGAACCGCAGCATGTAAAACGGAAACCCATCGGGGATTATATCAATTAACCCTTCCATAATATTACCAACCCATGAATAAATGAATTAAAAATCATTTAACTTAGGTCGGGTCATATTTTCATCCTTTCCACCCTTCGTTCACGCTAATGGGCGGGAAGAGTGCAAGAAGAAGCATCTGCCGTGTCACGTGCGAAAAAATTTATGGTATAGGATCTATCCAGCGAAGGCTCGTTTGAAAATGTGATTGCGACACGCATTGCCTGGGTTAATGGGCAGATGAAAAGTTGCGATTGATAAGCACGAATTGGGCGAAAAGGTGGGGTCCAAATAAGGTCCAAATCACCCGAAGCGTGGCAGTTTTTTATATTTGAAATGGAAAAACAAGTTTAATGATTAATTTTTTCAGTTAAAAGTGAAAAAAAGAAATTAATTTTATTATCTGATTTTCGAAGATGTTTGACTTGATAGAAAATTAGTCGATGAGGGGTTTAATGCAGGTTCCTGGAAAGCAGTTTGAGCACAGGTCACGCGATGTTGTAAAGTGGCGTAGTGGAGAGAGAGACTGTTGTTTAGTGGGTGGTTTCTTGCGGAGTGCTAGACGGAGTTGGTCTTTCATCATGGCAGTAATTTATGCTTAGTTGATGTACTGTTTGGAAGCCATTAATTTTATTCGTGTTCCTTAAATGTTGGGTGAAATTAAATTTAATGGGGCATCAAAACAGAGGTAAAGGTCGGGGCTAGTTAGTTGGAGTTTTTAGTTTGTCTTCTTGGCGATAAATGTTGTTTGGTTTAGCTTTAGTCCTACTTAAAAACCGTTTTATTTTTTTTTTGTTTTTTGTTTTTTGGAAGTTTAACAAATTTATTCAAACATTTGCTCATTTGCTGTAGTAAGGCTTTTTTTTAGATGTTGTGGGTGCAATTTTCACATGTGAAATTCCAGTAGGTGTATTCATAAAGTTTCGTTTAACTTGCAATTCAACATGTTTTGTTGTTTTAAATGTTGTGCGCATGCCCACTGCGTTGAAAACAGAATAAATCGTCACCATCTTTGAAGTTACTCATGTGTAAGGCCCAGATTAATGCATAAATGCAGTGGAATTTTTTTTATTCAATAAAAAGCTGAAATTGGATATAAATGCATATTTTCTGAAAATCAGAAATAAAAGCACAAATCGCCATTTTTTCGGGAAAAAACAGCGATTTTTGCCTTTTTTTTTAAAGACACGTATCATGTATACGTATGCTTGCGTTCGGAAAACTGAGGACTTTGCCAAAAACAGACATCAGGGGAAGTCACTAAATTAGTGTCTGGAAAAAGTTTTAAGAAATAAATTAATAATACGGTAGAGCCTTTATTATCCAATCTAATTGGGGACATGGTGTTGATAATCGAACATTAGGTTTATACACATACAGTACTGCATATGAAAATAAAGTCATTGAAATTTATTCGAAAAAGCATTAAAACCAACAAAAAGTGGACAAAAAACATTAAAAATCAATTAAACTTAGGTGAAAATCGTCAAAAAACATTAAAAACCGATAAATGACTTTATATGTGCGTTGTACTAATTTATGTACAAATTTATTTGCAGTCGAATTTGCACATTAATTTTCAACTAAAAAAATTTGGTCGATTAATTTGACATTTACAGTTTTACTGGTCGTTTTCTGCAAATGACGCTTTGAGTTTCACTTAAGACGCTGTGTTTATAAATAGAATTTTCTCTTATTATTCTAATTAATATTTTGCATCATTTTCTAGAAAATCCACAATTGGGATTCAGAATTATTTTTATTTTTGTGTTAATTTTCTTGTTAGCGGGTTTTTGCTGTAATCGAATTTACTACAGCGCGGTTGAACTGCATTTTCGGTTTTATTGCCGGTAAATAAACAATTGCAAATTTAGTTATAGCAAAAAGTAGTAGTTGGTGAATGGAATCTTGACCTTTAAAACAGATGTCTGAATTTGGCGTGTTGGATTCAAGAGCTTGATTAAAAATTCCAAATTTTTTGGTCTCAGTGGGAGTTGGCAACATCCACCATTTCTCCACTTCTGAGTCTTGGAAATAGTTTAAATCACTCAAACTTGTGACTTTTATTTTCGCTTTGCGGCTTTTTCTCGCTCTCCCCTTTTTGCTATCTCTTGATGAATTTCCCTCAAACGCTTCGATGGACCAACGTGTGGTGGAATTAAGAAAAAATAAATCCTATTTTCTTTTTTTTTCATTAACGTAATTGTGTTTTAAAACAGTGTTTTTGCAAGTGCCAAGAGATAAGCTCATTGCTATTAGACAGTTATAATTGTCTTATCTTTCACATTAAAGCGAAAAAGACCACATAACTTATAGCGGTGTTGATGTTTCTTGTGGTCGGGCAATTATATGGCAAAATGGGCTGATGGACCCATAAAGCCATCAAAGTTTAACGTTGGTAATTAGTGGGGCTAAGTTGAAGTTGATGAAAATGTCTTAATTCCTTTTTGATGGATCTTAATTTATGGTTGATTTGAGGTTTAGTGTCTTCAACTTGAGTTTTATTGTGTGAAAATCAATGATTGTGTCTACTGCACTTTTTATTTTTGAATTTAATGGAATAGAATTAAAGGACACTATATATTACCGGTTACTATACTTAAATATTTTTTTTTCTTTTGTTTTGAGTGAATGGTTAAAAGCTTATTTAGTTTTTAATTATAAGAATTTTATAACGATGAATATCGACATTGGTTCAGCGGTTTTTTCTTCACCTGTTATTGCTTTTCGAAGTTTTACGTTTTAAATATAAAATACCGTATTTTATTGATTAAGAGCTGCGGCTCTTATTCAAAACTGCCATTTTTGTCAGCAATTACAACTTCGGTTTTCCGTTTGTGACATTTGTTTAATGTAACAAATGAAGTCTGAACGTCACGAACGAAGCGTACGTTCATCGTTTGTGAGGTTAAATACGGAAACAATACCGTACTTTTGCAAAAATAACGTATTCTTGGTGTCTCAGCTGCGGCTACTATTCGAGGGTGACTACAATTCGAGGGCTACTCTTAATCAGTAAAATACGTCAGTTCTTTTTTTTAGCAGCTGCATTTGAAAAGTAATTTATACTAAACAGCATTTTAAAAACACGTTTAAACTGACTTTTAATATGTTCGTCTCGACTCTCGATCTAACTTCAAAAATGGTGGCCAATTTAGTCTATACTGAATTGCAGTGTGCATGTGCACAGCATTTATACAGCAAAACATTCTTAACTGCAAGTTAAACATGAATGTGCCTAGTTTAAAATTGCAGTTCAACCTGTTTAGCATATGAACAGTAGGCGAATTCGAAAAGTCATTAATTCGTGTAAATGTCATGTAAACTGGTTTAACGGAAACAGCCTGCACGCCACGTTTAGGTTTAAATCTCCGTTCAACTAGTTTTCTCGTTCAAATCGGGTCTTGCTGGCAGCCATCTTGGATTTTTGTTAGATCGGTTGGAACGATTTTGTAGCAGTTATTAACCGCATTCTTGCGATTGAATGCGGCCGGTGTTCGACCGCATTTGTTCAATTGAATGCGGTTGAACACAGGCCGCATTTGTGCGATTGAGGCGGATGTTCAGTCAATTCTCCGTTCTTAAATAAATATTAATAATAAAAATAATTTAAATAAATTTACATTTTATAATCACGTTTTTTAATTTCCTGTTTTTTTTTTAGAGTAAACAACAGCAATAATGACTATGGTTATTATTTGGGCTAATTTATTTACACTTGAATTTACACTAGGTGCATTCAATAAGTTTAAAACGTATGCAAAACTCGTTTCGTGTTTGTACGTGACGTCATTCCCATTCCCATTGAATAACATGTTATTCAATGGGAATGACGTCACGTGCAAACACGAAACGAGTTTTGCATACGTTTTAGACTTTTTGAATGCACCTACTGAAATTTACACACAAATTTATTTTTAAACTCGAAAATTGGGTCGTTTAACTTGACATTTACACTATCAGTTGCACCCTGGTCGTTTAGTGCAAATTACTTTTTGAATGCACCTACTGTGACTGAAACCGGACTGAATCAGCTAATATTATTTAGGATATCGAATCTTTGAATTCAGTCAGGATGCTGATTTCCTCATACCTCGACTGGTTTAACAGTTAGAAAATGGTTGACCATGATTCCAAGGTCAAAGGTCAATTTTCATAGCAGCATTGAAATCGCCACCTCACAATTTCTGATTCGTTCTTCTGTAATTCGCCGGAATTATTACCTTCTATGTCATAGCCAGCATTATTAGTCATCATTAGGAGCATTTTGACACATTCGACTTAATGGCGACACTTTTCGTTGCTCGGCTGCAAAGGTTGAAATTCCAACAAATGTGGATAATCTTCAAGCACAGCGGAAAATTCTCAATTTGGATTCCCGGCGTCTCTCGACATCAGCACTTGTTTGCCTAGCATCACTTCGTTTTGTCATGCCCGCCGTTCCTCTCTTCTACGGCAATTTTCCAATTTATTTAACCACTTGTGACGTACATTGTGCCAAATGAAATTGATGTTAAAGGAAATAAATTTTTGGATTAACTTCGGGGTCACGACCAAGTTAAAGTAGAAATATAAATTAAATAATTTATACTGTATAAACTTACGTGATGTTTCGCTGAATGTTGTTCTCGGTATACTGAATGCGGTGACGTTGAGTACAAAGATCATCGCCTGTTGATGCTGACCGCGATGGATATGGGCGACCGAAGGAAGACACATTCTTAAATTAACACACAATGTCACGTATTCGATAACTGCCATTCACACGGTGATGAACGCGAACTTGAACTAGTTCGCGATTTGATGAACGAGATACAACACTGGCAAAAATACGGTATTCTTGGTGTCAGCCGCGGCTACTATTCGTGGGTGGCTACAATTCGAGGGCGACTGTTAATCAGTAAAATACGGTAGTTTATGCAGCCTAGTTTTAGAATTCTACAATAAAATTCATAATGGCTGTTATGCTAGTTAGATCGAAGGGTCAGACTTTCAATAGTTATAATGCTTTTAGGTGAAGCATCCACCTCCTAAAACGTGAGTAAAATGTAGAATTGTGTTCAAATAAGTGGACCACTCCATACGGTTAAAAACATATTTTACAATAATTTGCCTATATACAGGACCAAACATTCATAATATTCTGTTTTGGCCGTTTACTGTACTGATCATTTGTAAATTGCATTTATGAGTTTTTGCTGGCCTTTAAAGGTGTAAGATTGTGAGGAGTTGGTGACCAAAAAAATATGACAATAGTAAAATGCCATCTCTTGTTACGTGCAAGTGAAATGTTACCTTCATGATTCAGTCGTGCTGCCACTTGCCCCCCTCAAGCGCTGGCGTCTTCCTTGTTTCCCTCCCCATCTTGTCCCCTCTCACTCACGTGCTCAGGTGATTGCAGTGAGTTATGCGAGCTAGCAGATGAGCAACCACCTGGTTATGTGACCGCATGATAAAAGAAAGGAAGAAAGATAGAATAGCATGTGTCCAATTTAGATTTCTCACAATGATGAGTTAAGTTAGGTGTTGGGTCTATTTTATTTTTTATTGCCACTTTTTGGTATTATATGTTACTGGGGTCTAACATTTGATTTTTCTAAATGGTTACAAAAAGGCTGAAAGTGTAGTGATGATTACTAAAAAGTAGACTTTGACCGATACCGGTATCGGTATCGGCTATCGTCCGATATTTCGATATTTACCGATATCTGTCGATTTAACTTTTGAGGTGGCCATTTTGAATTTGGTTGTATAAACCAAAACCCAGCATAAACCGATTCATAAACCACTCCAGTTGTGGTTTTGGTTTTTGTGATTTTTGGTGATGGTTTGTAACTGTTTTTGATGTTCATTCCGTTTATAGAAACCGTAAAAACCGTAAACACCGAAACTTTGAATGCTTTCAATGTATTTTTTAACTGTGTGGGAAAATTTATGAAACCATTATCACAACTTTGATTTAAAATGTGAATTTTCAACAGATTTGCTACCAAGCTTCAGTATATGGCTTTAAAATTTCTTGAAATCCCAAACATCAAAGATTTAGAAAATGACTGCCAAGTGCGAACAGTTGACTTAAAATATTCTAAGAAAAGCAGTTGTGGGAGGTCTGGGAATTGGTTTTTTTTCTTTTTTTTTCTTTAGAGGTTAGTCGATGATCAATTGATGTGGAGAATGAGACCTCGGAGGCAATTCTTTGTAGATACAATAGAACATGTGGGGTCATGACACTCGAGGTGCCAAGACAATAGTTGTTGTATTGCTACAATGCCCCCTACTGTACGTCCTGATGAGAAGTCACACTGTCAACCACACTGTGAAAGGGACAGATGCTTAGCTGGATGTCGCTCGGCTGATAAGTCAACCTACAGCAGCGGCAATATTGGCGGACAATGACATATTAGACGGGCAATCGGAATACCAACAACAATGGATCGTGGTATTCGATGAAATTGATGGAGTAGCTTAAATAGGGCTATTCACAAACTGCTATTTATTTGCATCCATGGTTTAACCGCGGAATGCGGAACTGGATATGATGTCACAGCAGGAAAAATGCCAAAAAATAATATAATCACGGGAGAGAGCGCAGTTTATGAATTTTTTTCAAATTCCGCGTTTATTCAGTTCCAATTGTATTAGTATATTTTCATTGAATGTAAATCACGAGGGTCTTGGTAAAGCGGCGGTGAACGCCATCTGGTGGATGTTAGTTAAACTGAACAAGTGGCAAGTCACTGAAATTCAGACTATTTGTAAAAAGAATTATAAATACGTTTGGAAAATCGAAATTTTGAAATAATAAATTTAAAAAGAAAAAAAAAGAAGTTAAATTTGGTAGCAGGCAGGCAGGCAGTCGTCGTCGTCGGGTTGAAACAATGACAGTTTGATGAATTTTGGTACAATTTAGCATGCTAGTTAGTTCAGTGGGAGGCCTCGAATTTTCTGTCATTATACACCAGGGATAAGTTGTTTGATGAGAAGTGTATCCACTGGGTACTCAGCAGGGTAGATTAATTTTTTCATGAACATGATGCATGGAGAGTTGTACTAGGCCGCATGATTTACCTCTCCACAGGTGGTGTGTGTGCAATACTGGGGATTCACCACCTGAGATATCACTGCTATAGTTATCCGATTTTATATTTTACAATTTTATAATATTTCTATATCTTTATTATAAATTGTTTGTTTTTTCCTTGTTGCGAGGAAAGTAATTTTAATTTTTTTTTTGTTGCTTACGAATAATATCAATCAATAAGAAACGAGGAAAATTCGGCAAATAAATTCCCGGTTGATAGTGGGTTTGTGGAATGATTTTGGGGCGGTTTCCATCAAACTGTCAAACACTAAGGTAAGCAGAAACACGTGTAAACCTATCATTAACTTCAGCGAGGTGTAAATATGAGAGTGGCGCCCAAATTGATGATGCCGATATTGGGAATTATGGGGATAAAAGAGCATTGGGGGGTCGGGATAAGGAGATAATTTAGAATTTCTCAACAGTAGCTTCTATTGTGGCAATAATTTACACCTGCATCTATGATGGGGAAGGTCGTTGGATATATTTTTTTTTTTTTTATATTATTATAAAATAAAATTTAAAAGGAAATAAATAGCGGAGATGTCAAAAAATTTAATATAACGAGAGGAAAACCAGTTTACTTTACTTATACCTTCATTACTCAGTCAGCAGGAGGCGGAAACTAAGTGCGACTTAACGGTCTTCTTCCTGGCTTGGGCTGTTACAGAAGTTTGTAATCAATTTTAAGGCAATTTTTCAAGATTTTATTGTTGGCTGTTGTATGGAGTAAATAGGTTTTGAGGAAAAAATGGTTTTATCACGTCTTAATAAACATTTTTCATGAAGTGATAGAAAGGTATTTGATAATGGTAATAGTGCAGTTAAAGGGATCGCTCAATAGTTTGCGATAATTTTATATTTTAGTTTATAAAGTCATTTAAACTTTTTAATATTTTTTTTAACCATTCTAAATGTCAAATTATCAATAGCTGCATTCAAAAACTAAAATATTTTGTGTTTTACTTCAATTTTCAAACAAAAATGACATCATTTCCTCTTTAAACTCATGTTAAAACTTAAAATACACTTAAACTAAAATTGTTAAAACACGAGTGTTTTTATTTTTGGGCCCAACGCGTTTTAAGGGCCCGCGAAAAGGGATCAAAATAATATTCATTTGATATTGAAATAAAATTAAAATCAAGCTTTCTTAAATTGTTTCTAGAAGATAGATTTAAATTTGTGAGGGGGTCTCGAGATTTCAACTGCCTAGGAGCCTCCGCAGGGTTTAAACTGCTTGTCTCGATCTAACTTTAAAAATGGCGGCCAATTTAGTCTGTTTTCAGTCGCAGAGGACATGCACGCAACGTTTAAACAACAAAACATGTTTAATTGCAATTAAATACGACTTTGTCAGATCAAGAAATCTTCGTAGTAGGAAATTTACATTGAAAATTAGAAGTTTTAAACGAAATATTAATTAATAAATTAAATAATTGAATGAAATATTGAATATATGAGTTGGGGGAGAAAAAGAACTCGTAGACCCTATTTGAAATTTCTATTTAGTACTTAGTATTCATTTAAAAGTCTTTTTCACACGGAATACTCGATTAGAGAGCATCCTTGACCCCTATTACTTTTTTTTCAAGTTGAAGATGAACCAGGGTGAATAATAAGACCCTCCTGACCACAAAGGGCAAAATGATGAATGTTGGAATGAAACAGTAGTAAATACTTCAAAATGGGAATAGTGTGCAGATTCTATTTTTTTTATTTTTTTAAAAATTTTTTTTTTTTGGGAATCAAAATCATCCATGTAAACATTTCACGTTTATGCTATAAAAGCAGATTAATGTTGGGAATAGTCTGAATTCATAGGAAAAACGAGGTTCGGTTGAATGTAAAATTTGATAGAAAAGAAAAAAATAATTGTATGTTAGCATGTGTATTGTCGCGTAAGTCAAAAATCCCACCCAGTGTGACGATATTTTCAGATCCAATGTCTTAACTTGACGTGGAACTAATGAAGAGAACAATTTGAAAACGAGTTTTGTGTAGCATGGTTTTCCATGTTGAGGACAATTTTTTATTTTTTATTTTTATTTTTTTTTTGGGTTTGTTTAATATTGTGTAATTTGCAATGTTGTTCTGCATGTGTTTTGAATGAATATTAAGGCGTTTGGTTGGGAATTAATTTGATAAAACAGTAGTGTGGGCTCAGTTTGCTGTGATTGTGTCACGTTTGTGTTGTTTTTTATTTGGTTTTGTTTTGTGAATTTATGAATAAGAGGGTATGTAAGGCTAATTGAAAAAGAGACAATGTATTCTGGAATTTATATTTTTTGACAAGGAAGGTGTGGTTGAATTAGAAATTAATTTTTGAGGGTGTGTTTAGTAGGGAATATCAATTGTATGGAAAGAATGTGTGTTCAATCAATCATAACTAATGTTTGGCTAAACAGTTTTTGAATTCAATGAAGTTGTGTGCTTCTTCCTATCAAAATAATAATGTAAAAAATGGAGGGATTCACACACAAGGCAGCAAATGGGTCAAGTGGCACTTTATATGTGCCGGTTAAATTTTTTTTGCAAATAATAAGTACTAGGTACACTTGGAGAGTTATATAACCCTCCTTCATCTCAACCTATGATCAAATTTATTAATTTTTTTGTGGTAAATTTACCGTATTTAGTTTTTCTAAACATGGTAAGTTGATGCCCTGTATAAACGAAAATGATGTATTTCTCGATTTTATAACAACTGTCAATTGCTTTTTGGAGCGTGAGCTAAATTTGGTTTGTTTAGGGATTTAATCAGATTGACAGCCATTTTGTTTTTCCAGATGAGCGAACTGCATATTGAGTAGTGAATGTGCAAATTTCACTTTGTCACATACAATGGTTACGTCTACCAGAAATCTAACGCATGTATACACACGGTTTCTTCGATTTTAAGACACCATCGATTGTAAGACACACCCCGTTTGTAGAGATGTTTCTATGGGGGAAGTGCGTCTTAGAATCGAAGAAATACGGTAATTGTAAAAGTGTTTGTGAAAACTTCATACGGTATTTCACTTTTTTTTGGTTCATTTAAGCCAGCTGTCGGTAATAGGCGGACCGCGGTCCGTATCTGGACCGTGGAAGGTCGAAACTTGGACCGCGGTGACGTTTTAGCGACGTTTTTACTTCAGTTTCTTTGCTTTTTTCTTGTTTTTCCTGGTATTTCCTGGTATTTTTTGGGTTGTGTGTGTTTATTGGGGGGGGGGGGGGGAGGTTATTTGGTTTTTAAGTGTTTTTTTCCGTTTTCTTAGGTTTTTAGTAAGGTTTTTGAGTGTTTTTTTTTCTGGACCTCGATAAAAATTTTCAATAGTATCCGGACCCCGCTTAAAATTATTTGCCGACCCCTGATTTAAGCAAACTTAAAGTAGATTTGCTTTTCCAATGTTTTAGTTGTCGTTGTTTTTCGACAACTTAAGTTGTCGTTGTTTTTCGACAACTTAAGTGACAAATTGGGGATCTTGTGTGTCTTAGACAAGAAACATTTTCATTCACAACATATACAAATTTTTTTCTCCCTTAAATTCATTCACCATTTATCACGTCTTTATTAAAATGTCATGTTAAATGTTCATTAAACAAGAAAAAAAAAAGCAATTTACTTAGTTCACTCCGGTCCTCCACTTGTGGGCAAAGGTGAGCAGCAAAGTCCTTAGGCAAATCACGTCTGGGATACAATTATCCAGTAACCCACTCGATTTCCACTCCTTAGGGTCATCCGCGATAATTACTACATGTTTGCACAAGCTTCTGCTGTTCTTGAAATTACCCGGTACAAGAAAATTCTTCTCTTGTTCCGTGTGAGCTGAATTTTGAAAAGTATGACGGATACAAGTTCTTCTTTTTCCTTTTGTTGATGCCACACACAGAGATGGGATTCACCTTCAAACCAATTTTGATTTTCCACTGGGTGGGGTCCCGGCATGCACTAATAAAAAAAATTCCTCCTCTTCTCCACCTTAATTGCAGGGATCATGTAGTTACTGAGAGTTGATTCGAAATGGTAAATGATGAATCTCTTTGCTGGGTTTATCTCTGGCTACTGTTTGGGTTGGAAGAGTGTTTTTATTTACCTTTGATTGAGACATAATTACTGAGTGCTGCAAAGGCAGACGTTGGGTCTTTCATTAGGTTTAATATAGAGCTGAGGGGAGGGTTGTTGGGTAATCAGTCGGGGTCGCAAATAAAGGTATTAAGAAGAAGAGACAATTAAGAAATTCCATCTTTGCAGTGGGATTGTTATCTAGATGGGTCGGTCCATGAGATGTCGTAGTTAACTGTGGTCTTGTGTGGGGACTGGGTTTATAATTAGTGGGAATTGGGGAAATAAATTGTTTTCGCAGAAGAAATAATAATTTTTTGTTTTTTGTTTTTTTAAATTAAATTTTTTTTGTTGTGTTTTTTGTTTATTTTTATTTGGGGTTAATTGTGATTGAAACATAAATTAAATTGTCTGTTTATTTGGTAATTATTAGTGATGGTTTTGGGTTGGTTAGGAATGTGGAAAGGGAAAATTTGTGGCAATGCAAGAGTCGTAATTCTTGGATGTTTATTAAGCCCCAGCTTAGAATTATTAGCAAGAACTAATTTTTAATTGAAACATGTTGAATGGTAGACGTTCTCAAAATCGCAGTTGGGGCAAGCACTAATTTCTCATGATTACATGTTTGTGAAATTGACGTTACAATTAATGTGGCAAAAAAATTGAAATGATTTGAATGGTCGATTACCAGTTGATTAAGTAATTAACGATAGAATCAATGAAATTCCAGTAATATGGTGAAATGAAATTGGATAAATAAAAATAAGTTAGCAACATTTATTTGCTTAGTATAATCATAATTTTGCTTCATCGTGCCCTCGAGTAGAAACTAGGTGTTTTCAGTTAACGGTAAACGATCGAAAGGTCTTTGGGATGAAACTAACATCGCGTATTGTGTCGTTTAAACTTTCTATATTAAACTGAAAGTGTTTTTTGTTTAAGCGATTAAAATACACTTATAACTAATGAGCACTTGTGCCTACGCGCACATAAAAAAATGCAATGGGTGATTTCCGGGGTGTGTACAAACCACTTTGAAGAAGGATTTTCTCAGGGTTGCGATCGGAAGTGAGTTTGAGACACTTTGAATTATTAAGTTTAATTAGTTTGTAAAACTGTGTAAACAACATCCTTTCTAGTTGGGGATTTATGAAGTTAGAAAATGTTGTGAAAAAGTAGACGAAAAATGAAAAAAAGTGCCAATACATTGTCATGAATAGCGAAGAATATATATCCGCATAGCTGGGCAGCTTTTTCATTCAAGGGCATGAAGGTCTCGGCCACCGGAAATAAACCTGCCTGGTAAGGCAGCAATGTTGAAAGGTTGCAAATCTTAAACGAGGACAGAAGTGAAACTGCTGGATGCTGGTTATTGGCAGACTGGCAACCGGAAAGAGGGCTTTATTGGAGTATACGGCCTCCACGCATACCGGTTGCGTTTCTGGTGCTTGTCCCTGGTCTGCTCGCGCCTAAAAACCACTTTTTGGGGTTAGGAACCGAGGTTGGGCCAATTGTCAGTCGGGGGTCTTGCCAACCCCACATGGGAAGTGAGAAGTTTTGAGCCCTGTTGAGCAAGTTTAATTCCTGTGTATATATGCCTTGCCCATGAAATATATATCTTGGTTATGTTGCAAGCCCCTCGTCTCAGGCAGCTTTTTCTTCCATCTTTTAATACACAGGACCTTAAGGGATATGCATACTTGCTCTCCCTATTGCTTATAAGCAGCAGTTATAATCTGAATATTGTGGGCTCAACAAAACTGGGACAGGAACTGTAAATCTGGTGCTTAGTTTTTATGCGACGGTTTATGGGAGAAGCTCGCACTCACATGGTAATTCCACATTGAAATATAAGCGTCGTTTACAATTTTTATCACATTGTCAACGGGTCTATTAAACCGTTCAAGTGGTCATTTAGTAAACTCCACTTACAGTCTTTAAATTATCATTCAAAGGAAACTACGGTTAAATAAAAGACGCGGCACTATTAACTTACGTTATAATTTTGTGTTGATTTGCTGGTGTGGTCTAATACTTTTGGCCAAGGGTAGTACCTTGTTCGAATATTGGTGTGAACGCATGTAGCCCAAAATTATCTAGTTTAAAAACGTTAAAACCAGATAGCGTAAAGCCAGTTGTACGAATTATTTAACTGCGAAGTTAGCACAGTATTCTTCGATAAGTCCGTGCACTAGGCTGGATATGTGGTTTTTAAATTCATGGTGCGAACGCATTATGTAGTGAAAATCATCCCGACTTAATGTAGGTTAATCTTGGTTAAGGTTCGTTTGGTACGAACAAAGCCGGAGCATTATTGGTAGCTGATGGACCACAAATAAAATTGTGGTTTCTTGCACGATAGGTCGGGAATACAAAAGATACGACACGTGGTTAGGTTTACAAATTAATTATAATTTTTATTACAAAAGTTAAGCACTAAAACAATGCGCTTGATCCTAATTGGTCAATCAGACGATACAAATACCAGGTGAGGCGTTTTCACCTGGCGTTACAAAATACAAACAAACATTCAATTCTAACAAAAAAAGCCATAATTCAATAAAAATTTAAAGGGTAAAACATTGTTTGAAATGGTGCTGTTGAAAAATTAAGACTGTAAAAATATTTAGACTCTGAAAGCTTATGAGTAGTATGCTTTAGGTTGAGAATGTAATTGAATTTGCGCTGCGTGTTTAACATTTGTAAAATGGGTTGGTGATAAGTTAGCATCCCTACTGACAAGCCAAAAGGGGGTTTGGCTGCACAAGTTCAGTAGTTTCTTGCCTCTGAGCAGTAGCAGCAACAGGGTCGTCTTCATTTTTTTTCTTCTTATGCTTCCTTTTTCCTTGGGTGCTCTGAAAAGACTTTCCCCACACATCCCTTCCTCCCTGTTTCCCTTCTGTGCACTCGGCCAAGCGAGTCGGAGCTTCGAGGTCGCAGCACCCGTGCTGTAAATAACTGGGGAGAAGTGTGTAGTGCAGGCTGTAGACTTGGGGCTATGCAAACAGACTGATTTAGAGAAGGGGTCCAGGGTCTTGGATGCGGGTCCTTCACTAGGATTAAGGCACAGAAGAGAATGCAATCTCTGTATAGGACATGGGACAGCAGTGGGGATCTTGTTTGGCATTAACTCTTTTATTATGCATGCTTGCGCCTTGCTTATGAGGGGTTGTTGATGAAATTTGTGACAGGAAGTTTTTTTTTTTTTTTTTTTTTTTTTAAATAAATAAATACAGGGGTATTTAAAAGGGATTTGTTTAGGGACTACCTGAACATACAGGAAGTTTGAAATATGATTTTTTTTTTCAGGTTCTAATACTAGTTTAATGGGTTGATGGTGGAGATTGTTTAGGATGGAATGGCGGGTTTGGATGTGAGATTTTGATAGTTATTTTTGAATGTTTGAAGTTTTTAAAGGGAATGTATAGTTTGGTGGAGATTGGTAAGTTAGTTGGTAAAACCAAGCAGTGAGGGTGAGGGGGATATGGTTGGAAGTTAATTTACACGCATGCGTGACGGAGTGTGGTTAAGAGTGGGTGACTATGTTTCGAGTTTTTTTCTAAAAATTTTTTCAAAGATATTTTACCATGAAATGAGAATTCTTAACAAATAAATGACAATTTTTTTAAAAAAAATGGAATTTTTTTACCCACGAATAAAGAAATGACTTTTTTACCATAAAATGACAAAAATTACAATTTTTACCCCAACAATGATAAATTTTAGGTAAAAAATGACAAAAATGACAATTTTTACCTAACAATGACAATTCTTAGGTAAAAAATGACCAAATGACAATTTTTAGGTAAAAAATGACAAAAATTACAATTTTTCGGTAAAAAATGACAAAAATAACAATTTTTACGTAACAAATGACAAAGATGACAATTTTTACTCCAACAATTGACAATTTTTACTCCAACAATTGACAATTTTTACCCCAACAATTGACAATTTTTACGTAAAAAAATGACAAAAATGACCAAAACTATATTTTTTTTGCCAGAAAAATGACGATTTTTACTCCAAAAAATGATAATTTTCACCCAAAAAAATGATTATTTTTACTTCCCAAAAAATGATAATTTTAACTTCCCAAAAATGACAATTTTTACCCTTAAAAAATGACAATTTTTACCCCCAAAGAATGACAATTTTTACCCCCAAAAAATGACAATTTCTACCCCCAAAAAATGACAATGTTTACCCCCAAAAAATGACAATATTTACCCCCAAAAAATTACAATTTTTACCCCCAAAAATGACAATTTTTACCTTAAAAATTCACAAGTTTTACCTTAAAAAACGGCAATTTTTACCAAATCAGTCAGTTTTGTCGAAAAAAAATGACACTTTCGTAAACTAATTAATTTTTTGTAGTGTCACTGTTCCAAGCAATAAAAAAGTGTGTATTAATTGACACTGGATTTATGTGCTGTGGAATGTACGCACGACTTGATGCACGTGCAGTAGACTTTTGACAGGCCCCCAACTACAAGTCGTAATGAATCGTGCTTTTCTCTTGCACCTAGTAGCTGCCTTGAGCACTCGGTTGCCAGCCATTCTGGCCAATTAGCAACGGTAGATGTAGCGCCCTTGTCGCTACGAGGGGTGAGCGGTAGACCGCCACCTCGGCTTAATCTACGCTTCCCAACTTCATTTACCTATTGACCGTAGGGCCGGTAATGAATGGCCCAAAAATAATATCTCATTTTGTTGAATAAACTCGCTTTTGTATTCAGCCATTTTTCAAGCCCTGACCTCGTTTTTATTGACGAAAAATCTGTTGGCGCGCAGCACTAAATATTTGAACTGGCCGCCATCTTAATGGGTTTCGTGCCCGGTTTGGGGCTGTAAATCAATGGGGCAGAGTGTGAATGAGGTTCATCAGGAGACGTGCACAAACTTTTCCGCTTGCACGAGTCCAACTGAAATCCATCATCGGGAAATTGGTCAAGAGAGGTGTTACGGGGCTTTGCAAATGGCGTACCATCAGTCATCATTAGGCGTTTGAAGGTGTTGCATGCCATCCTTTGCCGCTGTCTTAATAGAAAGCTTTTCTCAATGGGAGGAGGTGGAAAAAGGGTAACACTAACTCAGCGGGGAAACTCATTTTCTATGCTCGCCTTTGACCTGCACACACTTGAGTGTGTAAATTACAAGTTGCTTTTTATTTTTAACATTGGGCTATTCACCGGCTTGTGTATTTTTCGCAGTTTTACTGCGGTTTTTGTGCCGATTTTGTAAGGGAATTGATGGCGGAATTTTCGATAATGGAATTTATTGGTTTTGTAACAGTGGAGATTGTTGGGTGTGATGTTTTATTGTGGGCTTGGGTGGTCTTTATTGCTTTTGATGGTTTTTCAATTGGATTTAATTAACTTGGTGTGCCCTTTGGTTTAGGGTCTTTGAAAATGGAGTGAGTTATTGGCTTGGGATTAAATTAGATTTTGGTTAAATACAAATAAAAGTAAGTAATAGAAATGTGGGGCATGTAAATTGATTAATGGGGGAGGGGTTGTGTGACCCGAAGATTAAATTGCATGGAAAAAGCTATTAAGGTATCGGTTTAAATGTTTTGAAAAGCCACGTTATACCTGTAAATATAGTGGAAAAAATATAGTAAGATGAACTGATGAAAAAATATTACCACAAGCCAATATATGCGAGTGGAAAATAAAGCCGGCATTGCAGCGATTTGTAATAGACATTTTGCGATTGCTCTATTTTGTAACTTATAACTTTTACGTATAAATGCTAAAAGTGACATCTGTTGCAACGATGGGTATGTTGCAAGTGAAAAGGCGATGGTTGAAATAACATAACAATTTTACTTCTTTGGGGTTTAAACAGGCGGATTTACATGAAATTCTACACCTAATCGGGGTCCACTTCCGGTCAGCAGGGACCTTGGTGGCTCACAATATGCATACAAGAGGGCACTTAAAAAAACGGCCTTTGAGCAATATAAAATGAAACAAATGACAAAACTCAATCTAAAAAACACACGATTGAAATAAAACACTTAGTCAAAATAAAATAAACGAAAACACACCCAAATACATTAAATCATTTCGATTTTACACAATATTAACTAAAATCAAACCATCAATTCAAAATCCAATCTTAATCCAGTTCTTTGGTTATGCATCAATAAAATTCTTCATAAATACGATTGAAAAACGAATGAAAATTGTGAAAAATTTTGAATCGAAAATGTCTGAAACAACAGATAAAAACGACGCGCAAAATGAAAAGCAGAATACGTGACTGTACGGAGCTATGCCACTATTGGTTGGAATCAATGTGAAGGAATAGCATCATGCTCCCCAGATGGTTAATACGCAACAGTTATTTACACCAGAGTGATGCTGCAACTCTGTGTCAGAGAATTTTGATATTGACAAATAATAAATTAAAATTTGAAAGTGATGAATTGAAAAAAATGAATTTGACAAAAGTAGCTATTGGTATTGATGTTGGCCACTATTTAGAAGGACAATATTGGTATCGGTTTATAATTGCATAATTACTACAAAAACTCTCGATTCCTTTACATTAACAATGCTGCGATCACCCTCGTGACAAGAATACGTAGTGTAACTAATGACTAATGACTACAAACACTCAACCCAGACTGTTAGACGAAAGTTAGATGCCTAACCGACCTTAACTAAAACCTGTCTTGACAATTTTTGTGAAGGCAGTCGAGCTGTTACCACAGCTGAATAAACATGCAAACCGCAAGGTACTAGTTACCACAGTTAACAGCTCGTGACCATTTAAAAACGGGGAACTGGAGTTTCAATAAAAGCTTCCGTTACCTGCCTCCAGTCTATTATGGACGTATCACGGATGTTTGCAGGGTGCACTTCTAGTTGAATGAAATCCGCCCCCGCACCGCAGGGTCTTGCCCCCTCTCTGTCGGGGTGCCATTCAGAAGTTGCACACACGCGTCACACAACGAAAGCATTTCAGGAAGTTGTGGATGGTGAAAAAAAGGCAAGGGGTTGAGATCCAGCATATGAATGAACTTAATGTTGTTTAATCACGAACTGCATTCGGGAAGCGAGTGGCGCGGTGTAAGTATTTCCTGGCGGATGCGCGTTTAAATGCTACGTAGTACAAAGCAGTGTGCGAGATTACAATAGGAATAATGGATTTAATTAACTTGTTCTTTAATGCTGTTAAAATGTGATTTGTTTTGTACGCTTCAGATTGGATTATAAGATATAATAAAAATGTTTGTTTACGGTATGTTGGAATATAATAGAAATTAATACTGTAAAAATATACCTTAGATATTGAATTCAATCAATTCAGTCAATTTAAACATTTATTTTAGACGTTTTGTTCAATTTAGAAAGTTATTTTAGACGTTTTGTTCAATTGAGAAAGTTATTTTAGCCGTTTTGTTCAATTTAGAAAGTTATTTTAGCCGTTTTGTTCAAATTAAACATTTATTTTAGTCGTTTTGTTCAATTTAGACATTTATTTTAGTCGTTTTGTTCAATTTAGACATTTATTTTAGCCGTTTTGTTCAATTTTGACATTTATTTTAGTTGTTTTGTTCAAAGTAGACATTTATTTTAGTTGTTTTGTTCAATTTAGGTATTGATTCAGTTAAAACCCTTTCGTTGTTAAGGATAACCTGGTTCAATGAAAGCATTTATCGAACGAAATTACAGTTTCAATGTAATATTTTCGTCATTTTAACAGTAGGCTAATTATTCATTTATGAATGAAACTCTAGAATTCGCTTTGTGTGATGATTTCTCAAACCCAATTAGTTGCATAATGAAAGGGTTATATACAGTAGAGCATTGATTATTCGTACCAATCGAGGGACATGGGTGTTTGTACAACCAATTTGTTCGCATTATTGGTCCTTATGTTAATCCATGTAGTATACTGCAGCGTTTCTCAAACTGTGGGGTGCGCCTCACTGCTGGGGCGCAATGAAGTTCAATAACTTTGCCGCCCAAACTTTTCGTGTATTGTATATGGAATCAAAAAATCGATAAAAGCGACTAAAATAAACTAAAAATTTCAGTAAAATCGAGTAAAATAAAAAAAAAAAAAAATTGAACTTTACTTTTCGGCTAATCGTACGTTTGTATTGTTTCATGGATTAGCAAAGGTGCTGAATTTTAAAACTATTGATGTGTTTATAATAAAAGTTGTTTGATAAACCCTGAGAAGTGTTATACAGAGTATGTTATACGTTTCCATAAGACTTCTACTTCAGGTTTCAATGTTGCCGCACTGTGTACATATATCCATCACCACTGACCACCCAATGGTTGGCATGTAGGGTTGCTTTTCATTATATTTGCTTGTTATAAGAGATTTGACATTTTTCTGTCATTAAGGGCAATATTGGATCGAGGAAAAGTGGGCAGGGTTTGGAATGGCCGGAAATCGGGTTGGCCTGGCTTCCGTTGACTACAGTTACATCCTGGTGAGCACCGGTAGCACACGAACGCTCTTGACTTGGTCAAGCGTTCGCCTAACGCCATTTAAACAATAGCGGGAAATGAAGGAAGAAGTACAGGAAATGTCCTCTATGAATTGCGTGAGATGGTGTTCGTTGTCAACATTAAAGATTGTAGAAGATAATTTAGAATTTCTGTTACTCGAATATATTTATACCGGTATATACAGTCGAGCCTCGTTATAACGAATCGCAAGGGATCCGAGAAGTTGGTTCGTTTTAACGAAATTTTGTTATTTAAATTTTTTTTAAAAAGGTGTTCTATGGCCAACCAACCAACCAAGCCATTTTTAAATATTCGTTATAACAAAAAATACGTTATAACGAGGTTCGAATGTCATTTAAACTTGTTTATATTTTTTAAACCAGTCTGAATGTAAAATTAATGATTTCATGGATGTACTTACTCGTTTTATTTGAATTTGGCGCACTATAAAATATCTTTTTGCCCAAGATCATTGAACCAAAGCTCGGATCCATTTTTTATCACTGTCAAATCTAAATCAATTACTTTATACAGTTTACCCAATAATTACGAGTTATTAAGTATCAAGCTATAAACACAGGATCATTGAATCCCCATAATGTTTTTAATTATCCCACTTTTGTTTAGCTCTATAGAAAATCTATTACCACATATCCTCCACGCATTTGTTCATCAACCGATTCCAAACGGCTTCCTGCGATTTGGCCATTGTCGCAGAGGCAGAATGTCAAATATAAAGCGAGACACCTTGCAGGAAACATGCATAGACAGTGGCCATGCTAAGCACGCCACTGATGCAATGCATGATTTGCTTTATAAGAGCCACGTGTATGAGTAGCACGTGCTGATGCCATCACTGTCCAAGTGTGTCTCCCTCAACCACATCTGGTCAGCCAACAGACGAGGGTTAATTGAAAGGTTCTTTCATTCAATTAATCAACAGCTGGGGAGAAACCCTCTTGTCATCTCTTCATGTGCTATTACTGTACCCCGAATGGTGTTTGGGGAATTATTGGGGGTTATGACTATGGGGTTGTTGAGGAGTGTTTAATATGTACACTGAGCTTAACTCTGGGGCGTCACAGCATTGCAGTTTGCGGGGAATGCGAGTGTTAGGAGGAAATTTATGATTTTTAGGCTGAAATTGGGATTGCTGGAATCAGTTTATGTGATTCTTGAATTGTAATATGATTGGTTAAACTAACTAAGCTCATTCATAAAGTAATTTAGACAATACAGCATGTTTAAGTTGTTTTTGTAACTGATAGTTGCGATTTAACTTCAATTGTGGCCGAATTAGACTGCTTTCGGTCACAGTGGACATGCGCACAACATTTAAACGTGTGTAACCGCATTTTTAAATTAACTTCACATTCATAGTCATTTAAACTTGTTTATATTTTTTAGACTAGTTTAAATGTAAAATTTTTTACATGTTAAATTTTAAAAGTTTAAACAATACAGTCAAAACTCTTTATAACGAATCGCAAGGGACCCGAAAAATCGATTCGTTATAACGAGAATTCGTTATATCGAAATTTTTTAACATGGGAGCCAACCAAACCAGCCATTTTTAGGTGTTTGTTATATCGATAATTTGTTATATCGCGATTCGTTATAAAGAGTTTAGACTGTATAAACAAATTTAAATGTCTTTACGAATGCGCTTACTGGTAGATCCACGGAATAAATAAATACCAAATTGTCATTCGAAAGAAATTTCATCGTTGCAAGTGTGTTTCTTTATTTTACAACAGTCTGGGGGGATGGGGGGGGGGGGGTATTTCACTTTTTTTCTTCTTTGGTATACTTTCTAACGATGTATTATATTAGAAATTGAAATAAATTCAAATATAGTAACAGGTAGTCCATTCAGCGACTGGAAAATTTCCATCCGCCGTAATTGCTGAATCATTGTCGACATAATACAAGCGAAATGAACAACACCACCCAACCCAGCACTCTAGGCAGGAAGTAGAAATAAAGACTTTCATCCTCAACAAAAGTCCTACACACTAAACCCGCATTTTTCCACAATTCAACTCTGCAATTGAATTATGACAAGTGTGACTAAATGCCTGTTTAACTGCCTCTATGGAAACATTTTGAAGGAAAGTAAAAACTGGTCGTCACTTTGATATCAATGGCTGCAAGTACGAGTTGTCAGTTTGATTAAAAGCCACGGTTTACTAATGAAGCAGACTTTTGCTGACACAAAGATGAATGGCTAATCCTGACTTTTGTCTTTGATGAACTGTATAGCTGTCCACTTAATGAGTTGTTAGTGAGGGCAATGATAGAAGATGGGGAAGGAAAAAATGGAAGATTTATGTGCTGAAAAAGTGACAGCGGTGGTTGTTGCTACCTTGTGAAATTGAATTCCGAACTGTTGTTATTAATTTTGTTATGACTTATTTGGATGGGAATGAATGACCGGGAAAAAAATTGGGGAAAAAATGGCCGAAAACAATTAAGATAAGTTGGGTCGTGGACGAGTTTTAATTATCAATTCAGTTTTTTTTTTTTTTCAAGTTGGGACTGTCAGAATATTTTATCATTATAATTGACAGGTGATGGAGGTGGTTTTATATGCTTTTGTTTTTGACGGGTAATTTTTTTATTTTTTTTATTTTGAGGTTTGATGTGTAAATGACATCTGATGGGTTTTTGTTCTAGAGCAAAAATTAAAAAAAGTTTTTTTTTTTTTTTTTTTTTTTTTTTTTTTGTTTCTTGGAATTGCAATTAGCGCAAGTCTTGGAAGTTTCTGATGTTGAAGTATTTATATCCAATTATAGGCAGCTGTAATTGTTGGTGCTAAGAACACGCCTTCTTAACAGGTAAGTCTAATATAAAGGCCTCTGGTCTCATCTTTGCTCCAGGTTAGATGTGGATAAAAATGAGTTAGGAAAGTGTTTGTCTAAAGGTATGTGGAAAATAGTTTGACAGATCTAATTAAATTCAATGTGGAAAGCCAAAAGTGAAAAGTTTCAGTCACTTTAGGACGAAGAGGAATAAGAGTGAATGGAAAAATTGAACAGTGAACAGGGTGCTAGAACGGGGAGAATTGTAACTGTAGGCTGGATGTTTATGCAAAATAAAATTCGTTTTATGCGCATACAATTTGCGTCAATAATTCCATTTTTGGCAGTAAAAAATATAAAATTAAGCAAATAAAAGAATTTATTTAAGTGAAATGAAGTGGTATCTTACATTCGCGGTCATAAAATATATGATTTGCATTTATGTACAGTAGAGCCTCGGTTATCCGAACTAATTGGGGACATGCGTGTTCATAAAATCGAATTGTTCGGATAATCGAACATTAGGTTTTTACACATACTGCATATGAAAATAAAAATCATTAAAATATACTTAAAAAGTATTAAAACCGACCAAAAATGGATAAAAATCGTTCAAAAAACATTAAAAACCAATTTAAATAGGTAAAATTCGTCAAAAATCATTAAAAATAGGTGAAAATCGTCAAAAAATACATTCAAAATAGGTGAAAATCGTCAAAAAATACATTAAAAACTGATAAAAAAAATCGCTTCCTGCTGTTCGGATAACTCATCGTTCGTATAACCGGTGTTCCGATAAACGAGGCTTTACTGTATCGTAAAATAAGTGCAGAAATGCGTAAATCGCACGTTTGATGCGAGTTTCTGTTTTTGTATTTTTCGTTGACAATTATTGGATGTTTTGGGTGTCTCATCTTGTTAACAGCAACAGTAGCTGCATTGGAAAAGTCATTTAGACTAAATAGCTTTGATTTAGTCTGCTTTCAGTCGTATAGTGGGCAAACATGTAGCAAAACATGTTTAGCTGCAATTTGAACGGACTTTTCGAATGCAGCTCGTAAAAACGGCAAAAACAAAAACTTAAATCGGGTTTTCGCTTTGATCGAATTCTATGCCTGAATGTTACCAGTGATCTAGCAGAATGTGGAAACTTAGCATTCTCTTATTACATATTTTAATATCCAGCACGCGCTTTACAACCGGTTAATGTGCTAAACACTCGAAGCTCAAGGTGAAAGAAACCAGAACAAATCGCCAAGAATGAGATTTATTAATAAAGTATATCATACTTTTTGTCTTATTGTTTTAATCACTCAGGACATTATTTTGAAAGTTAATTATAGGGTAAACAAGAAGCAGAGATCTATTGCTCGCCATTATACGTCAGATAATTAGTTTGCTACGGGATGGCCGGTGCTTAGTAGTATCAGTGGCAATCGAATTGAAATTAATTTTTTTTATTGCAGTAATAACGAGTGACCAGTAATTCATAAATTATTATTTCTCGTATTTGACCTTGATCGTACCTACTGATCATTTTTTACCTCATCATCTTTAAATAACAAATCAAATATTAAGATAACCTGTAAATGCGAGGGCAAAGCCAACTCAAATGGGATTTAAATTGAAATTGATTTTTTTTTCATCTTCTGAGACTGTTGATTAAAAGCAAAACCTAAAAAAAAATTAAAAATTAAATTAATAAATTAGAAATAATAATAATAAAAAAGGGGGATGGTGTTGTAACAAGAACAATTAAAACTCCACCCATTTAAATTATAATTGTAATTGATTTTAAAACGTATAAATTAAAGTACAGCGGACTCAATAATTTTTTCAATGTTTTCTGGACAAATGAATCGACTTATTTACTTATTTACTCAATGCCCACAGGAATAAAATGTATACCGTATTTTATCGATCAAGATGGACCCCAGTTGGAGAAATGTTTATATTAACTAAAATCAAACCATCAACTCAAAATCCAATCTTAATCCAGTTCCTTGGTTATGCATCAATAAAAATTCTTCACGTAAAATGGACGGAAATTATAAAAAAAAATTGAACAGAAAATTTCTGAAACAACGTACCTGAAAACGATGCGCAAAATGGAAAGCAGAAATACGATATTAAAAAAATTGGCTGAGGAAACAATTAAGCGCCGGGGCTGTAATTGGAGTATTTATTGTCGCGTGTAAATATTTTCAGCACAAATATTGGTGTTTATTCTCCCGTTGGATGTGTGCAATTTTGTCTAGACAGGGGGACATTTTGTTCGAAACTGGAAATGGAGCGTATGGTCAGTGGGGCATAGAGTGACCAGTAGACTGCATTCCTTTACGGAAGACGAGGGATGAATTGTGCCGATTGGGTTCCGCCCTCTCTCCTAGCCACGTTTACCCACAAGTCTAGAGGCCCGGGGCAGTCGGTGGTTTGACTCGGGTGTGTGTGTGGGAGTGGCACCCATAGTAAGGGCTAAGGGGGGAAACGAGGATGAAAACACAAGGCTAGGCGGGCAAGGCGGGCAAGGCCAAGTCACTTCTGCCTGAAATCGTAGCAACAAGTCGAGGCTAATTACACGTGGTGTGGCGTTGATGGGAGAGGAATGGAGTGGGAGGTTGGGGGGGATATGACAGCTCATCACAGTGATTTCCATATCATTGTGTGTTTATAGGGGTTTTATGCGCGACTTGTAGCACGCCTCTTTCTGCCCTTTTATTTCTGGCGGGTTTTGGAGTTACACGGCTTTGACATTTTGTTCTCCCCTTTTTTTTTCTTTCTTCACGCCCAAAGATTTGGGATACAATAATATTATTCCGTGACACGGTAGGATCTCCACCCTCCACCCTTGCCAACCGCCCTTCTCTCCTTCTCTCTTTCTCTTTCTCAAGTATTGAAGAGGTTTTTGTCCTGTCTTGTAATACACAAAGCTTAACTCTTATGTTGATGTCAGACTCGTTGTCTAAAAATATACTTTGTCAAGTTGTGTGAAGGTTCCAGTTTTCTGCGCCTTGAGAGTGTGTCACTGTGCTTATTAGTGTTTGTTTGTTTGAAGGACTGAAGAGATGGATATTTTTCAAGTTGTTTGTGGAAATTAGAATATTGGAGTAATGAGCTTTGTGTGGTGAGGAGAAATTAATTGTTTGGTTGTGGATGGAGGTTATTTCCTCTAAAATTGTATTGTAAAATATCTTCTTCTTTTTTTTTACAAAAAACAAAAAAAAGTAATAAATAATTTAGTTGGAAAAATGAAGGGGGCATTACAAGTTAAATGGATCAAAGTGATTATAGCAATTTAATTTTTTTTTTTATATTTTAAAATACAACATAAAATTGTCTGTCAGATTCGTGGTTTCATTTAAGACGATCATTAACGGGCCTTTTTTTATATTTAGCAGTTGAATAATAATTCATTTAAACCAACAACCAATTTGAACGCATCTACTGTAGTAGCTGCATTCAAAAATAAAAATAACAATTTTAGTTTAAGTGTATTTTAAGTTTTAACATGGGTTTAAACAGGAAATGATGTCATTTTTGGTTTAAAATTGAAGTAAAACACAAACTATTTTAGTTTTTGAATGCGGCTATCGTCACTTTCGACCGTTATTGCTAAAAGTGTGTTTTTCTTATTTATTTTCAAATTCAAACACCTAAATCACCTTAACTGGAAGTACATAGACTATTTGGTGGGGATAGAAATAGGTGTAGCTGAGAGATAAGGCAAGAAAGGTCAAAGCTACTGGATCACGTGACCCTTTTTTTCTTTCTCTCATTTCTCCCGAGCTAACTTACAACCTCGCGAGGGACTTATCCCCACTCCAGCCCCCTTTTTACTATATTCGTTTTGATGCAGTGACTAGAGTGTGCTTGTGAACAGTATTTAGTAGGTAATATTTTACTTTGATGACTCTTCCTTAGTGACGGGGAATGATTTTGGTATTAAGCAAAAGGGGGGAGTATTGGGAGATATGAAAGTGGCAATGAGGCTTCTCTTGCTTCTCAAACAGGTTTTCTTTCAAACTGATTGAAAGAGGTTCAAGATGTAAAAGGGTGAGGTGAGTGAGGTGGTGGAGGGATCCGAAAAACCATCTTCTAACCAGACAATTGTCTATTTGAGCTGAGTGACCAACAAGTGATGGCCATTCAATAATACCTCGGTGTAAAGCTATGCAATCAAATGTCAGCATTTTTATTGTTTCGTGCGGTTTGATTGTTAGTTTGTAGTGATATCAGGAGTGTTTTTGGCCATTCTTTTGGCTAATCTTCGTGTTCGATCGGGACTTGTCTTGTTTGAAGAACTGCATGAGAGATGCGACTGAAATGCTAGATGGGAATAAGGGTGGAGTTGGCAATAAATATTCGTTGCAGTCGTTTCCTATTTGTTGTCTTGGAACGTTCAGGGCTCCGTCAAAGACAATCCACAATTAGTGAAGGGCAAGTTAATCGCAACCATCTTTGGTTGATTAGCATTAACATTTTTGAGATAATATTTCGGCACATGGTTTGGGGTTTGATTTATGGACGGAAGAGATGGAACATGATAGTCTGACCTGAGAAAGTCTCATCTTGGATTTTTTACTTTTTTTTTTTTTTTTTTTTTTTTTTGTTATTGCAATAAATTTGTTGTGGAGTGCGGATCAGTCTGCGAGCTCTTGTGTTGCAGTTTCTTTAAGTGCCTCGTGATGCTGGAGCGATTTTAAAAATAAACATTTGCATTATGGGAAGTTATGAATTCTGAAGAACATCTGTTGTGTCAAGATAGACATGGGAAATAAGTTGTAATGTATAGCGGTGAAAAAGAATTACAATGTGTCATTTTTGGCCTATTGCAAAGAAGGAATTTAGATTTTTTTTTTGGGGTTTTTTCAGAGTTACTTTCTGATCTCATCCAACTCTTGTTTACCATTGTTGGTTGCAGTACTGGATGAGAGATTGCGCCTGGTATCTTGATGCCAAATTCAAACATGAAAACACGAATACGTGGAAGTCTCAAATTGCTTATTTCACACAAGTGAATGCCGTGTTTCTTCGATTTGAAGACGTCATCGATTGTAAAGCTTAGTACTCGTAAGCAGTTTCCTATGTAGGAAACCAAGCTGCCAACAGAAATTTTGTCTACAGAAAAACTTGGTACTCACAAATTTCATCCCAGTCTTGGAATGTCTGTGAGATATGTTCGGTGACATAAAAAATTAACTTTCTGGCATGTCGATGCAACGGAAAGCTGATCTTTGTTTCCAGGCACAGAAACTTCTGTGGCACAGAAAGTAGCGATCGGTCTTGACAATTTGTGACCGATCGTAATTTTTTTTATCCGGTCTCAAATACGGCAGCAATCAGTTCTGCCAACAAATGCAAACAACTGTATATTCTATTTATAAAAATAGATTATTAGTTAATAAATAAAATTATAAATTATAAACAAACTAGCAAACTTATTCATCCTAATGCCAAAGGTAGCTTTAAAAATTTTTATTGGCATTCATTTTGTTTATTTTTGATGGCCATTCAACATTTCTTTTCTGTTGCATAGAGCTGTGAATACCACAAAACGTCTGGTGTGACAGACTGGCACATGTTCTGCTACCAGATGATTCTGATAGGCTTTTCTGTCAAGTCTATTCACACAGAAAAGTCTGTGGGCATAAACTTCTGTTAGCAGATGATCTTATGAGTACTAAGCTTAAGATACGTTGATTGTAAGATGCACTTTGTTTTTATAGATGTTTATATGGGGAAAAAGTATGTCTTATGATCAAACAAATACTTAGTCCTATTACACTGTTATTAAAGAACTATATTGTTCATTCATTAAAATTATTTGGATGCTCTGCGAAAATAGACGTAATTATTTCGTTTCTTAATGGTGAAGGGTGATTGTGTATCTCCGACCTGAGAGATTTTATCCGTATTAAAATGTTTATGTGTACTCAGAGAGGGATTTTTTTGGTTTGATGTCGGCATTAGGATACCAAGAGCAGAATATTGGAATTTGCATACATCGCCCAACGAACAGTTGTCGGATAAACAAATGGGTCTCATGCCAATTTTAATTTGTTTAATAATATTAATGATAGTTAATTTTTGTGGTGGTAAAATGAAAAAAGTATTAGGAGAAAAGCTTAATTCATTAATTTGCAAGGTGGCCTGGAGATTTTGTTTGCCTAGGGTTCTCCACAGGGTTTAATCTGGCACTGACAATGAATTGGAATTTGTAAAGTGAATATGAATTGGTCAATGAGTATGATTAATAGAAAAAAATTAAATTAAAATAAAAGATGGGAATGTTAGATGACATGTTGGTCTTTAATAATTTTCATTTATTTTTTACCTTTGAACTAATCGTGACCCTGTTTTTTACCAACTTGCTAAACTTTTGAAATGTAGTCGTAGTAGGTCTCATTCACAATATTTGCTTTCAATTTTTGGAAGATAAGTGACAAAAATGTTAGAAGTGACTTGTATGTAAGGCACCAATTGACTTCTTGTCTTCCTCAGAGAAGTGACTTAAGCGACTATTGTCATTTCTTTTTTGACACATTTGGTTGTCAAATTGATGCGTTCATTCATAAGCGGCTCTTAGAAACCGTCAATAGTGACTAATTCTATAATGTTTAACTTGTTTCAGGTCATTGTACAATTTCCTCTCCATTTAATCTTGTTGCATATATTTTGTGCTCTGCTTTTTGAAGAGGGTGCAGAATTTTGTGAGAATGGTTTTAAGTTACATTGACTTCGGAATAGACTTCCTGCTCTTTAAATTAGACCTATCTAATGCTGGAAGAAACTTTTTTTTGGAGGAAAATTGTGGGGTGTGTTAGTGGAACCTGTCAAGGGATTGGCTCTAGTCAAAGGTAATAGTATCAGATTCACTCTTTGACTGCAGACACCCTTTAAAAATGAACTTCTTAGACTGTAGGTAGGGTGAGATTGGATATCATATTCACTTAATTTAGTAGCTCGCTGCAAGTGATGAAAAAAAAATGCAAGGGTGTGCTGCAAAAGTCAATCCTATCCAGTCAAGATGGGATAGTATTTCACAGTTGGTGTGTGGGCCTTGGTTCATACCCTTTCATCTATATATGTGTTGTCGCCCTCTTGATGGGACAGTATTCCGTCCACTTTTAAAGTCTAGCCTATCCCAGACCCCTTAGAACACACCAAGACAGTGCTGGCCTGAGAAGAGGTTCACACAGGGACAAGTGTCTGCTATACAGCCCACCCTACTTGATGGAGGGGAAAAAATTGCTAGGCAGACAAGTCCCCTGCTTACATTTAGACAGGGAAAAATTTTTACTTGATGTCATAAAAGTTGGGACTTGTCTCAAAACTAGTGCGCACACCCTGTTTTGCCATCTAGTCTACTGATGAGAACCTAGTGCTCAAGGTTAAGGTTTGATCCTAGGGCACTAGTAGGCTGTGGGAATTTTTCTGTGTGTCTATGATGTTATTTTGTAGGTTTGGGTTGGTATTGGTTGTTGTGTGAAGCAGGATTGGCTTTTTGATGGGTTTTGAGGTGGGAAAATACAACTGTAATTGTTGGATATCATATTCTCATTTATTAATACATACTGTAGTTGGATGCCGGTCGTGATCAGTGTATCAGTATTATCAAGCGGAATGATTGATTTGTAAAGGGGTAGACAACAACTATTTTTCGAAAAATCGTGGCGAGCACAACTGTTGACGAATCAAGTCATAACTATAACATGTTACAGTACGACACAATAATGCTTCAATACTAAAGTTTCGTTTCGATTCGTCAACAGTTATGCTCGCCATGATTTTTCGAAAAATAGTTTTTGTCTACCTCTTTACATAGCTCCATTACGCCTTTTTTTAAGCGCTTTGGAGACCCATACATCCAATTTAGAAAAGTTTCCTGGGATATAGACGGTCTCAAATCTGTTTAGTTTTTAATTTTATCTCATTCTGTTCACAAGTTATGAGAAATATTGTAAATAGTCACTTTTTGGAGTTTTTAATTTTTTTCTCTTCAACTATTCATTTTTTTTCAAAAAACTTTTAATGAAATGCTAGCTCTAACAATCCTTTAAATCCTCCTAAAACCATTTTTATTTATGAGAAATAGTTTCTGAGAAATTTCAAATATTAAAAGTTTCAAAAATAGGAATATGACATTTTTTTGGCAAGGAGTTGTAAAGTAAAGTATACAATGAGGAAGTAGATGCAAGTATGTTCACACAAGTGAATAACGTCATTATCTGTAATTGTTTTTGCTATTTGTGTACAGATTCCAGCCACAGTAATGGTCTAAAAACGTTTATATCAGACAGAAAGGCTGAATTTTATTTAATAACTGGATAATAGCTTTTGGTCTTTGGTGGGAATATCCGTACTTCATTCTTTGCTGTTAGCATATTTGTCTGCAAGACCTGTAGGTAAATTTCTTCTTGACAGAATAAATCCAAAGCTGTGTATATAAACTAAAACAAGACATTTTTGTCTAGATTGTGGTTGAAGTTGTTGAATAAATTCAGTGACCTGAAACTCAGCAATGAGCTTTTTATTGCATGGGTTGTTTACTATCAAAGCTTTATAATGCATTGGAAGAGTGCGAAGCCCCAGCTAAAATTAATGTTCTTAATAGACTATTGGAAAATTATGACGTAATGCAGTTAGCTTCTGAAGTCTAGCAAGTAAAGATGATATGTGATTGGAGAGAAGTCAAGAAACGTGAAGCGTTTGGGATGGAGTGAGCTTTAAAGCTGTGAAAAGCATGCTTAGACATTAGACAATGCACGTACACTGGCGGTTGCCGGTGTTTTATCTCCTGTGGCTTTTGCACATTTATATGGTCTATTGGGTCGGCGGTTAACGCGGAAGGCGCTCGAGTGAAGTTGCATCTTTGATGCATTCATCGGCGCATGACAACCTTAGCCGAAAGGATTTGTATGGGTGTTTGCGAGAACCCGTATTTGTCTTAGCTTCCCTGATGAACCAGGAGTTGCTTGACAGTTGCATTGTGGGTAGGCCTGCATAGGCTGCATAGGCCACGTGAAAGAGGGAGATGGGAGATGTAAGGGAGGGGTAAGGGTGAAGGCAGAGGCAGAGGTAGAGGCAGAGGCAGAGGCAGAGGCGTGATGCCTCGGTGGGTATTGTCAGATGGAAGCAATCCCTCCATCCCTCCATCCCTCCCTTTGCTTGCCCCGACTACTCTCTCGTGCTGCCGTAGCACACGTTCTTTTGTTGGCGATTCCTTTCTGAAGGAAACCTGGTGGTGAAGGGTAAAGTGAGGCATTGAAATTGGGTGATGGTAACGATAGGTGGGTGGAACCGTTGAGCAGGTAGGGGCTTTATCTGGCCAGAAACTTTTCTCAGCCAACAGGTAAATCCACTCGACATGATGCTAGTGGGCAAGGAGAACACTACCTGTTGGTTGGTTTGAAAACGATTTTTCTGTGCATGACACTATTGAGCATCTGTATGCCTTGTACTTATGAGATGCGTCTGTTCGCTCGGTGTTTAAAAGGGTTTGGTTTGCTGCCCGTCCACGGTTTCTAAGGATTGCTAATATTATCATATTTAGGATTTTTTTTTGAAAGTGATTACCAGTAATTCTTGTACAATTTTTTGAACTATCGATAATTGTATTAATATCGACATATTTGTTGATAAATTTTAATGAAAATATCGACATATTTGTTGATAAATTTTAATGAAAATATCGACATATTTGTTGATAAATTTTAATGAAAATATCGACATATTTGTTGATAAATTTTAATGAAAATATCGACATATTTGTAGATAAATTTTAATGAAAATATCGACATTTGTTGATTAATTTTAATGAAAATATTGATGATTTGTTGATAAATTTTAATGAAAATATCGATGATTTGTTGATAAATTTTAATGAAAATATCGATGATTTGTTGATAAATTTTAATGAAAATATCGATAATTTGTTGATAAATTTTAATGAAAATATCAAAAAAATCGTTGATAATTGATTATTTTTAGTGAAAATATCGATGAATCGTTGGTATTTGACGCTTTTTATTGAAAATATCGATAAATCGTTGATGCTTTTCAGTGAAAAATATTATAAAGTGTTGATGATTTTCAGTGAAAATATCGATAGATCGTTGATAATTGATGATGATTTTTAGTGAAAATATCGGTAGATCGTTGATAATTGATGATTTTCAGTGAAAAACATTTTTAAGTGTTGATGATTTTCAGTGAAAATAGATTGTTGCTAAATTTCAGTTGGTGCATTCATATAAAGTCATTTAAACTTGTTTACATTTTTTAACCAATCGAAATCTAAAATTTAACACGTAAAGATTTTGCATCCAGACGCTTAGTAAAAAATTCATTGATCGATAATCTTAAATGAAACCACCGATTTATACCACCTTTGACAGTGATTAATCAATCAAAAAATTTATGTGACTGCTTACAATACTACCGATATATGTTATCTGCGAAATAATCGATTAAAAACGACAGTAACAATTACACACCAATTACGAATTGCTTTCTGCAGCTAATTGGTATTTTCTACCTTCAGATGCAATGACAGATTGATATCCAGATTAAAGCATTCAGTTTATGCCTGACTACATCTCCCTTAGCCCCCAAAGCCGAAATCTCTTTGTTTACAAGTTTGAGTTTTCAAATAGAGCAGTTAGTGGGAAATTATGGGGGTTTCGGGTTTGTTTAGTAGACAATAGTTTAGTGAAGAATGGCATTTCTATTCTATTCTATTCTTCTTCCTTTTTTACCCTCCCTCTCTTTTTTCCCTTCTTTTTTTATATGACAAGGTGAGCAATGTGATTCTGTCACACATGTCAAAATGATTTAAACGTGTCTCACTTTGGCGTGATAGACTGGAATAATAGTTGGCACTTTTCTTTTACTGACTGATGATGAATATGAGACAATGTCGTACACTTGTCTATTGAATGACCACCAAGGAGAACTTTTAATAGCTGGAAAATGGTAACTTTAATTTAAATCTTATTAAAATTAAGTAATGGTAGTAATGAATAAAGCTGCTATTTTTGCGGACTTGAAACAATGAAATTGCGGATGGAAAGCGGCTTTAAAAACCGCCATTTTGCGGACTTATTGCGGACCTATTGCGGGCTCATCCCGGGAGCCAAAGTATCAAATTCTTCAAAAACAATGGAATTAAAGTGGATGACGTTCATGAACTCAATATTCTCGATAGTAAAGCGTTGTAGACTGATTAAATAGCAGCTTTAGTAATGAAATACTTTTTTATTGCTATAGTGGTGATGATAGTGTGTTGCTACTTTACTGTAACGAGGACAACGATGGGGTTGTGGAATAATAGTTGCTGGGCAATTAAGAATACAGTAGAGTGGCGATTATCCGAACTGATCGGGGGACATGGTAATAAAACCGATTTGTTCGCATAATCGGACATTAGCTCTATGTATATACAGTATATTATACAGTATATACAGTATATTATACAGTATATACAGTATATTATACAGTATATACAGTATATTATACAGTACATACAGTGTATTGTATACGAAAATAAAAAATCGAAAAACTACTGTTTGGGTAATCGGTCGTTCGCATACTTGATGCTCTACTGTACATGAATGTGATCAGTAGTGATTTATTACTTGTGGGGCCTTTTTTGGAGCTTTTATGGCCCTAATTGTAAAATTAAAGTGCAAAAGCAATTGTTTCAGTATTTTTTGGGAATTTTTAAAATGTTTATCAGCATTTGGGGGCTCCATGCAGCTGCGTGAAGCCCATCAAGCACTGCAAGAATTTATAAATATCGTATTTTATCGATTAAGAGCCGCGGCTCTTATTCAAAACTGCCATTTTTGTCAGCAATTATAATTTCGCTTTTTCATTTCTTACATTTGTTTAATGTAACAAACGAAGTCTGAACGTCACGAATGAAGCGTACGTTCATCGTTCGTGAGGTTAAATACAGAAACAATACAGTACTTTTGCAAAAATACAGTATTCTTGGTGTGTCAGCCTTGGCTACTATTCGAGGGCGACTACAATTTGAGGGCGACTCTTAATCGGTAAAACACGGTACTTTGTTGGTACAGCATTGATTCTTCAAAACAGCCATTGATATTAAGAGCGTTTTAGTTCATGATTCTATTGGATTAAACATCACATCTAGACAGATGCGATGTTTAATATCGCATTTGCATAGATGCAATGTTAAATCGATCATCTCTGCTACATGGAGTCTGAGCCGATTCTTTTTTTTCCAGAAATTTGGGGCCAGAAGATATGAATTTCGACTAAATACAGAAATAACGTTTTTGGCATTTAAAAATCTAATATTAATTCCATTGGTAGTTTTCCACACCGGTAATATGTAATATATTACAAATCCAATGTTCTACCAATAATAATTGCGTCTCAATCAATTTGTTTAGACAAAGTGTATGAAAATGACGAGTTTTGTCCTAAGCTATTTGAAAAAAAAAATTCTTTGCACACTTGCAAGCATTTGAACGCACATTTCATTAAACAACATCAATCAATACCCGACAATACTTCACATCCATTTGACAATTTCTTACACACAATAAAAGCTTCTCAATGCACCATAACTCAAACAGTGCATCTAAATTTTTTCCCCATCCGATCGAGGGGACACAATGGTTGTCACGAGCTTTGCACGTGCCACCAGAAGATTTCTCACTTGCAACCAAGCACTGCAGTGGCAAGTCTTAGAACTATTCTCAAGCGAGGAATATGAAAAAAAAAAAAAAAAAAAAAGAAAAAAGAAAAAGAAAAAGAAGACGAAGCAGAAGAAAAAAAATCCGAGGGGAGAGAAGAAAGTTATAGTAGATGCAGTAGTCGAAGAACAGTTCCTTCTCCCTTCTCCAACCTCCTCCTGCGCCATTGTTTGCATGGGGACTCCCGTGCTTTGACAAAGAGGCCCATTCGCTCGACCAGTCTAGAAAAGGGAACATAGATCAGGTCGGTGGGGAATATTCTCCTCTCCTTCCTTTCCTCCACCAACAGGAGAGAGGAGAGCGAGCGCTCGCTGCAGCTACTTGCACTTCTGCCACCACCTCGAACTATTATAACCGTCCGGCAGTACATCACCCATTGAAGGACGTTGACAGTCGCGAACATAACTCGATGCGAGAGCGTCAATCGCCGGGCCCCCAGGCGGGTGCCCTCGGCGACTTACGGGGACCAGCTCCGGTTTCGCTCCCTCCCTTGGCCGGAGACCGTTGTGCCTTTTGTGCGACCGCTTTTTCGTTATTAATTGGGGTTTTGTGGATTCTCAAGATGGGTATACCAGTAACAAATCAGTCTTTCATTTTTGCGCGCGGGGTGGGGAAAAATGAGGATGGGGGGGAAGGGGGGGCGATAAAAAGGAGCTGCTGCGAAATAAACGTCAGCAAACGTCCCCCCGGACGTTGAATGGACGGAGAGCGGAGCGGCCCCCGTGTAGTTTATGTGTGGGGTGTTTGAGTTACGGTGTGCAGTTCTCTTGTCGTTTTGAAGTCCTGTCCCACACACAAGCGTTTGAGCTCGGACTTGGAGTTTGAGTCTATTCAGTTGGAGGACAAGTCTTTTACATCGCAAGTTTGATGGCAAGGTTGAAGACCCCTGTCTTTTAGGTCTATGGTTGGATGGAATTATGTATGTGTAGATGGGTTTTTATCACCTATTTCCTGCTTATCAGGCCTACTTCAAGTCTGTTTTGATTATTCAGGTTTCGGGCTGGATGCATGGTGGTGTTTTTCGCAATCGGCTTTTCAGGTTTGGTAAATGGTAACAGTAAAAAATAATTTAATTTGGTGGAAATAAATTTGTTGTTTAGTTTTTGGAGTTGAAAAAATTAATTTTGGTTTAATCGTGTAGGATTTTACCGAGGACTTCATTTATTTGTACACTATTTTTCCTTATTTTTACACTAAAATAAACTAAAGTTTACGCAACCTCGCTTTCTTTTTTCTACCTAACTTAACCTAATCTAACCTAAACCAGTCCTTGATATGTATGAATTTTTTAACCTAGTGTAAAAAATAAGGGAAAATAGTGTAAAAATAATATAATCTTTTTTTACGGACTTAAGTACTCCGTATATTATGTTTGTACATTAAATAATGCATACAATTGAAAAAATGCATTTAAAAATTCGTTTGTATTTGACAAATAATAATAATAATAATATTGGGAATGCATTTCATAATATATTTAAAAAATATTGTGAAATTTTCCATTTTGAGCACTGATCGGTTTCAACCAGAATTAATTATTTAAAAAAAAATAATAATTATATATAGCCATATTCTAATCAAACTGGAATTTCTCTTTATTCTAACCGAATTTGAGTGACCCATATTTCATATTTTATCACTAAGCCCCAACATAATAGTTGAATAACAAGAGTTTAAAAAAAAAATGGCAGCCTTAGTGAAACCACATAAGATTGCATATACACAGAGTGAAAGGGGAGTCGGGAAGAATGGGATATGGATGGAAACGACCTCTTCTCTACTCCTCCTCCTGCTGCTGCCTGCACGCGCCAGCTCCCCTTCATCATCCCCTGGACGGCGCACGGCGACATATTAAACCAATTGTTCCGACCATCTGGGCATCGGCCAGGCTCCAGCTATTGTTGATGCGATGGGGTCGCGTGGCTGCCTGCGTAGAACAATGACGAGCGCTCGCACTATTGGCTGCCGCAGCTCTGAATAGCGTCAGTGCACCGTTAGTGGCTGAAGGACCGAGCGTGAAGGGCAGGAGGGAAAAAAAATGCCTTCGCATACAGTTTGATGAATTATTCAGTAAGGTGCATTCAAGTGCGTTGCTGGAATTCGTACGGGTGTTGGGTTCGAAGGTGTCGGGTGTTTTGCTGCACAGATTCGCCACCTTGGTTTTGGGCTGCACTTGGTAATTGCAGGGCGCGACTGCATAAATAATGATGATTTGTAAGTTGGGGATTGTTTTCAATTAAAACATCAACAAAGATGAAAAATGGCTGGTAATTAGTGATCATTAGCGTCATAGTTTTTGTTAAACATAAATATTAGAGTTTGTTTTGCTGGAGTTTGCAAGTTCTTTTTATATTAGGGATATTATAGCTGAAGAAGCTTATGACCATATGGCGCTTGGGGTGGGGGCTGAGGGGATGAAGAGGGGTGGCGATGGGTGGAAACTAAAAGTTTTACCTTTTAAAATGTAGAAAAAATTGTAGGTAAATATTTAGAAATTTTTTTTTAACGAAGGGTTTCGGTCTGTGTGGATGTGTGGTAGGTGTAGGACGATACCTGATGATTTTGTTATTTGTGATGGAAGAGTTTTATTTTAGAGCTAGGTTTGGGGGCACTGGATTTTATTTTAATGGATGGTATAAAGTTTTCTAAGGTGTATTGTATTTGTCAAGTGTTTTTTTTTTCTTTCTTAGTTTTAAATTTTCGAGTTTTAAGTTTGTCCAGTTGAGTAGAAGCGAGGTAAAGGAAAAGCATAACCGCATGTCATTTCCGTATGAATGGATCCACTGACGGCGTGTCGCGTGGAGCGCACAATAGCACCAGGGTGCCCGAGCTTGTGAATGGTTACGTGCTTACACCGTAGCTATGCGCGGGTTCCTTCTTTGGAATCGGGGTGTTTTTTGTTGCGTAATTAGTAAATATCACACCAGGATAATAACACTTATTATATTAAATTTAAGACTTATAATAATGAGAATAAAATTTATTATTAAAAAAATTTCTTACCATCGAGTAATGTTGAAATAATATTGTATCGATTGCGTTCAAAATGTTTATTATAATTAAAAATGAAATTATGGTTTGCGCCTTGATGCTAAAATAAAACTGAAAAATCACTGGCTGCATTCAAAAACTAAAATATTTTGTGTTTTACTTCAATTTTAAACCACAAATGACATCATTTCCTGTTTAAACCCATGTTTAAACTTAAAATACACTTAAACTAAAAATTCTGTGCACACACAAACACAACAAATACCTGATTTTTAGATATAATCAGCAGTCTTTGCATGCTGCACTGCTTGAAATTTCATATTTATTTTACCGGAACGTCAAGTAAATATGATATAAATAGTAAATACAGTCTTTACATCATACGTCGTAAAGTATGTATGAAATTTCAAGCAGTGTTGCATGCCGGGTAAATTGATTAAAAGTGAAAAAATAAAAATTATAAACAACATACTAGGAAGAAATCACAAATACAGAATATTATACATCTTTGGTCATACAATGCAAATTAATCTTGATGCTGTGCTGCTATTGAGTGGTGTAATTGAGTTGGAAACTGACGGAGTTTATTGACCGAAAGACAGTTTAAGCACAGGACGATGTAAATTTACTTGAAAAGACAAATCTAGGTGTTGCTTTTGAAAGATTTGGTATCTTGCCATTGTATCTAGTGAACAAAGGGTGTTAAATGGCAGTCTTCAAGAGATGTAACTTTACCCATCTTTTAAATTGTCTAAATTTAGCCATCGACAAAACGATGAAAATGGAAACCCACAAACAATCTCCAATAGATACAGTATCTCTCAGGTGTATCTTGAAACGATTATAAATAGTTTTTGCACGGTGAACCCAAGACCAGAAGCAGAGCGAAAGTTCACCAAGAAATCAGTCCGATTTGAGGTAAACATGCAACAATATGCTAGCTACAAGTAGGTCATTAGTGTAAATTTGAATTGCAGCATTGTAATAGTTAAGCCAGTACTCCCCCTAACACCTACTTCCTACTGGAAGTGGATCTTTTGTACAAGGTGCTCACACCTCCTTGTTTTGCTCTAGTTTTATTGTAGCATTTGCTGGCCCACATCTCCCTGGGAGACACTCTGACCTGCACAGGTCCCCATGTCGCCCGAGAGACCCAATTTCCCATTGGAGGACCTTTCTGTAATACTTCCTCCCTTCACCCTTCCTCCATTTTACTACTACACATGAGAAGGGATGATAAAGAAGAGAGAGAGAAAGAAGAAAAAAATGGTGAATCCCTTCTGTCATGTTTTGAACTGAGGAGACCTTTGGCTGTTGAATGAATTCACATAATCAAAACTAGGCTCTGCTTGCCTGTATGCATTTTGGAGCAGGGAAATGCAATTTTCAAAGCTCAATATGAAGGCTGATGTGTTGAGTGACAAGGAGTGTGTCCACAGATGGCCTTATGCTGGCGTTGAAAGCGTTCAGTAGGCTTAAATCACGTTTTAATGAGTTTGTTAACATGTTCAGAACAGTTTGTTATATTTTCTACATTTTTTGTGTGGAAAAAGTGATTTTTTGGAGGGAAGCGCCCAACATTCATTTTTGGAAGTGTCTATTGACAGCGGAAAATGCTTTGGTTTAAAACGCCTGTTGATAGGTGAATGCATCCTGGTTCACATTTTGTGCTTACAGGGAGATTTATCACAAGCAAAACATCTTTTATAGTTCAAACTGCGCATCACATTCTGCGCATGTATTTACCATGGTGATTGTCAAGTTTGTTGCACACAAAGGAAATAAAGCAACAATATTTCGGTACTACGCTGTAAATTACTTTTGATAATGAGTTTATTGTTGTTTATTACTTTATTTTAGCATCATTAGGTGTAATATTAGGCTTAATACTGGAATTCGCACGAACTCTAGGGTAGATTAAATGCCATGTCATTTTTCTCCGGCAGAAGTCATTGTGCATTACGATAATAAATAAAAAGATATTGTATCATCTTAAAACGCTGTTTTATTCCAAATAAAGTGTAGTTTCTAAAATTATCAACAGTTGATTGCCGTAACCTTTTTTTTCTTAGTTACGGCCAGCCAAAGTGAGAAGATGAGTGCTGGGAAAAAAGTATTCGATACTATTTGTCAGGGGTTGTATATGGTAATCAGGTCATCCTTTGATTCATTTATTTATTATATTGGTTGGTAGCCTAGTTTTTGCTTCTGCAGCAGTACGGAAAGAAGGGTGAGGTGTATTGGGGTGGCGAATGATGGGGAAGGGGGAGAATTATTCAGTTGCACGCGCCCTTCCACGCGTCAAGACTGCGGTCCTGTGAGAAGCTAGCAATTGATATGTCAGCCCCATGTGTCAGACTCTGAGACTGACCCCCGAAAAGTGGGTCACTCGAGCCAAGGTTTCTCATATTGATCCCGCGAGTCTTTGCTACCTCGTGGCTTCTGTGCTGCCATTGTTTGTGCGCAGTGACGATAGATGAAGCTGCGGATAACGTTAAAGTCTTCCCCTTCTGAAAAATGTATCTTCTTTCTTCTGGTGGGAGTTGTTTACCTTCTGAAACTCTAAGAGCCTCCCATCCATCGGCTGGGTGTATTGTTATAATTTAGTAAACAAGAGACGGGGGTTTTTACCGTAAGTCCCCTTTATCCGTATCTCATCGGTTATTCAATATCGACGAGGCCCATGGGCAGGCAAAAGAAAAAGGCTTGGACTGGTCACCGGTCAAACCATGAGTGGGGTCTCGACCACAATAATGGAGCAGGCTCTTTCTGTGGCCCCCTGTGAGATAAAGAAACAGCAGCAGTGCAAGAAGGGACTGTCAAAAGGAAACCTTCAATCTCCTCAACAGTTGCATCTTAGGAACAGGTCTCGCTGACATGATTCTGCCACTGCTTCGTGCTGATTCTAAAGAAAGATAGAAACTGTTTTAATAGGATTTGGGAAGTGGCCCTCTAGGGGTGATTTATTTTCTATTGCTTGAATATTATTCAGAGGTTTTGGTTAAGTGGCTAAGGATTTTCAAGTTCTTATTATATAAAGATGGGTCAATATTTGAAGTCTCTTAGGAGCCATTTCAAATTTTGATCCTATTCAAGCTGGAAAAAGAGAAGATTGTGAAGATAGAGAAAATTTCTTTTTGTTGTGCAACTTCGGTGGCCGAGATGTTTTCTTGCAGTTATCAGGGCTACAGGAGACCCTGACAAAGTATTAATTTTGTAGAATAATATTTCTTTTTTACAGAAAATGATATTATCATTCCATATTTTTTTCTGGAAATAAATAGTCAGCCTTATTGTTTGTTAAAGACAAGTAAGGCCTGTTTTGGTCGTGTGCGGACTAAGGGGGCGTTTGAGTCGGTTTGAATAGGATTTTTTTAAAAATTGCCGATAGGATTGAGTCCCAAATGTCCAAACGTCTCAAACTGATGAATTAAGTGCAAAAATGACCAAAAACTGATGAATTAAGTGCAAAAATGACCAAAAACTGATGAATTAAGTGCAAAAATGACCAAAAACTGATGAATTAAGTGCAAAAATAACCAAAAACTGATGAATTAAGTGCAAAAATGACCAAAAACTGATGAATTAAGTGCAAAAATGACCAAAAACTGATGAATTACGTGCAGAAATGACAAAAAAAAGTTGAATGAAGTGCAAAACTGACCAAAAAAAGTGAGAAAAAAAAATCATAAGATTTTAAAATAAAGTGCTTTTAAATCCCTCACTTTGGCAAAACACCAAAGAACTCAATTTTTTTTTATTTCATTTATAGCAAATAAAGTTTCGGATTATAAAGATCGTTTCGGTTTTTTCCCCCAATCCTATCCAGAATATATGGATAAAATTTTGGATTATCTAATCCGATTCAAAAATAACCGGATTGATTTGGCACCATCCGAATCCGACTCAATTCAATCCGAACTCGGTTTAAGTCGGATTGTATCCTATCCGACCGCACCCTCAGTGCGGACATAGCAGATGACCGTAAGGAAAACTAGTGTTTATTTTACGGCTGTCAAATGCTTGAGTTCTATTGTAAATGACCGTCGTCCCTTCGCGCCCCATTAGTAATACGGTACAAAAAACATAAAACCAATCATTACAAAACCTTTCAGACGTTTGCACATTTAAGAAAATTGTTCCCATGTGCCATTACGACGTGACCAATTCGTAGCAACAACATGGCGTCACGTTTGCAATGTCAGCAAAATATTTAGTTGCAGCGCGACGGGTAACAACAAGCCGTTTTGAATAGTTTTTAGTGGCTTGCGTGTCACAAAGCCTGCGTACATACTCTTTGGGTATTTTTTTCCGTTAATTTTAATAGAAAATATGTGAAGACTCTTAGGGGGAATGCAAGGGTCAATGAGTTTTGCCTCTTTTATGCGAAGAAGTGCAACTGACAATGCGAATGCAGTCTGAATAACGGTATTTCCAACTGGGAGTCATTGACTCGTAAAGTAAGCTGGGTGAGCCCACAGCCCATGCGTCGTCACTCGAGCAGCAGACTGCATTTTATATGCGCTATTACGAGCGACCATCTGGTCGATTTTATAATTATTGAGGGCAATAATTCTCCGTCTGGCGATGGATGCCCACAACTAAAAGTGCAAACCGACCGGCATATCAAAGGGACAGAGCTCAAACTGAACTGTTTGTTGACACGTGCTCACGAGACGCCAAAGGAACACCGCTAAGTTGACTCTGGGGCCCAAACAATGGCCTAATTGGCTGCAATAGATCCACACCTGGGGTTCCTTGCCATTCTCAGGTAGATAGGGTTTCCTATCACCTGTGTGCACTAAACAAAACAAAATAAAAAGCACACTGTTGATTGCCTATGTGCGCAACCGGTTTGTTAGGCATTAAGTTAATTACAATTTGTGACGCACTTTCAAGCTATTGGCTTGGAATTATTATTATTATAAGAATTTTTGCACCAAAGATTTATAATTTTCTATATTTTCTAAAGGCAATGTGTGCGCTGGGACCATTTTATGTCCATATGGTGAGTCTGTTGTCAAAGCCCGCTTCTTTTCAACTTAGCTCTTGCATTCCCATAAGTTTGCTTCTCTTTTGTGTTGCCACAGACGCTACGCATGCGCAGTTGATGGAGGGGTGAGTGTTGTGGGAGGGAGGGAGATGAGGGTTTTGATTGAACAGCGTTGCACACGCGTTCCGTTAGTCGCGTGGCTGTGGGAAAAGCACCACGTGCGGGCCTCATTAAAAATGCTGGGAACTTGGCCCGAGTGTCCTGCGGAGCGGAACAATCTGATGTCTGCCACACAGAATTTAGCATCGTTTATAAAACCGTTGATGAAACGAAATGTTTTTCCTCGTTGTCGGGTTAATTATTGGTTTCGTTCCGGGAAGTGAAATATTTTATGAATATGAAAAAGTTTAAAAATAAAAATATTTTTTTTTTGGATTTATTTTTGTTGTGGTGGGAGAAAAGGACGCGGCGTCCAGGTGTATACGCGCGTTTCTGGTGGACATTGAGCAATAAATCACGTGTTGGTTTGGCGTGACAGTTGTTTGATTTGGGTTTTTCAGTTTGAAATCGTTTGTAACGGTCCAAATTGTTCCCCTCTATATGTGAATTGCCCAGTTGTTTGTTAATGTTTATGAGGTTGACTACGTTTCGACGTCATTCAACATCTGCTGCTTAATAAAGGCAAAAATCCAGCCCTTTTGGTCTTCTCGACGCTTCCGAACGAAGAAATAAATCGAATACATGTGTAAATATACTTCAAAAAATGCTTTATTTTGTGTTCCACAAAAAAGACACTGTATAGAAAATTATGTACAATAAAAAAAAATGATTTTCGTCAATAAAAAGGCACATTGTATTAGAAAAACTGGCAAAATATGTAGAAATTTGTAAACGGGGTATTTTTTGGAATGATTATTCTTGAAAAAACAGAAACAAAGACGACAAAATGAGGTATTAAAGAACAAAAATGGTAAAAAAAATCCTGGACACTGGGGCACTGAGTTGAGTTTTGCACATTAGGAATATTTTTTACATATGACTGAGTTGCTATTGCGAGTCTGTGGTTCTTGATTTTGGTGGGTAGCCAACGTGCTTTTGTTCGTAGGATCCCTTTCAAAATGCCAAGGGAGAGGAGAAGCTGTCTTTTGTCGTAAACCCCTACCCCTCGTCTTATGTCTTCCACCCCCCGTTCTATTTTCCCCCCGTTCCCTTAGTCAAAGTAGAATCGACCAACGCTTTGACAAAAGGTCTCTCTCTGGCTCTTGAAACGTTGAAATTTTGGTCGAGAAAGTTAATTTTTCGGCCGAAAATGGAATGCTTTCGAGGTTTTTAAGTACAGAAAAATATACATTTTATATTATTCACCTTTTTCTTTTCATCTTTTTCAGTTAAAATAAATTTCTGAGCACAATAAGTTAGATAAGTCGCACTTTATAAGCGCAAGTTAATCATATCAAACATTTTTCTTCATCAAACTCTTTGGATTGGAGCCGAAACAGACGCGAACAAACGGCATCTTGTGAACCATTTTCTTCTTTCTTTCTTTTTCTTTTTTTACAGTTAATACAAACAAGAAAAATCGATCTAAAATATGCTGTTACGATAACGTATAACAGATTTTTTTTTCATAATATGTAATTCTTTGATAGATATGTTTCTGTATAATATGTACAAAAATATCGGACAAATTCGCTCCAAAATGGCGATCAATCGGTAATAACACGGGAAGATTTTTTGATATGATGGATTTGTACAATGCCCACATATAAAAAAATAATTAAAATTGTATACAACAACATCAAAAGGCGTTTTGTCATCAATAGACTTGTTTTTTTAACAGTACAACGATTTGAAATAACAAGGAAAAAAAATTGGTGTTTTGGGAGGCAAAAATAATGTTTTTTGAATTTGTGGCAAGCTTTTTGATTTACGCCTTTGCCAGACACGGTGTTTGGTTAATGAGGGTGTCGTATTTGAAGGAATCCTCCTTGCCCGTCCGCGCCCAATTGCGTGCGCATCCAAGTCATTTTTTTCCCCTGACCCTGAGATTTTTCCCAAGGGAAAAGTTGTCACGTCCAACCAGAGCGATCAGACATTAACTGCATCACTTCCTGGCCAGGGAGGATGCGTTGGCAGTGGTCAAACTTTAATTAACCTCCCACCCCATCTCGTGCAGGAAGTGCTAACCTTTTTCAACTGGCATTATTCATTTGTTTGTTGTTGTTGCAATTATTATACAAGATTATTACTGTAACAAGTTTCATCAACAAAATGTCCACAAAAATATGAGTTGATGGAGGGAATGTTTTGTATTTTTTTTTTGTTTTTTTTTTAGAAAATTTTTTTTTTTAGTAAATTTTTTCGCATATATTAACATATTATTAACTAATTATTATTATTTTTTTTTTGGAATTTTTTTTTTTTTAATATATAATTTTTTTTTTTTTTTTAAACACTTTCTAAAATTATTGTCGTTTATAAGCGGTGAAAATAGTTGTTGGCAACTTGGCTTTGGGTGTCCTTTTGGGTTGTTCATTTCCCAAATGTAAAGTTTCCGTTCGAGTCCGTGGGAAATAAGATGGCCAACTCACTTTGGTGTGACGTTGCGCTTGATCTTGCCTCCGAGGCATGTCTTCATGGTCACTGGTTGTTACGCAACGGGAAAAGAGAGAAAGGGTTCTTCTTTTCATTGTTCTACATGTTTAACTCACTGGGTTAAATGATTCTGCTGCTTCTTGTTTCTTTTTTCTTTTTCTACAGGAAGAAAAAGCAATAAAAATAAAAAATTAGATGCGAAATTCAAATCGAAATTCTTATGCACAAAAATTAAGAATTTAAACAAAGAAGAGACAAACAAGAAAACAAACCAAATTGTTGAACATTACTCATTGTTACGACTAAATTGTTGAACAATTTTTTACTGTTGAACATTTTTTCATTGTTGAGCATTTTTGCATTGTTGCAAAAGTAGCTCGTTTAAACAATTCTATTCAATTTTATTGTTGTCTTGTATCTCTTTTTCACTGATTAAGCGACAGAGGAGAAGCGAGAATTGAAGGAAAAGCAGAAAGCGCGTCTAAATAGTTGCGCAAGTGGCGATGCTCCACTATGCGCGCTACTAAAGCCACGAAGCGAGCACAAAGGTTGGCAACACATGGCTCGTGGTTGCGCGTGGCTGATGCAGTAGCTATGACAGCAGCTGCTACTGCGGCACGTTCTATGGCGTCATGGGCACGCGACCGAGAGCACGCGCCTCGCGATTGGCCAAAAGGAGGCTCCTACCCTCCACGTGACTGACGTGCATTTCTCCCACCATCTGCACATCAGCGCCCTCTGTCCATACGTGCCACTGGCACCCACTGCGAGGGTCACCGTGTTAGTAGTGCAGCAATCCAATCCGATTTCATTAAACGCGAAATAAAAATCGAATTAAAAGTGGAAATAAAACGCGAATCAAACGCGGAGTATAAGGAGACAAAAATCAAGGCTACACAACAATGTGCAAAAAATAGATATAATGTATGGCGCTTTGGATGCCTATAGAGCACATACAGGTCTATTGAAAAGTGTACGGCTTATTATACATATGATGACATAGTGTGAGTTGAAGTGGAAACCAGTTTGCCCTGCTGGCCAAATAACGAGGTGTGTAAAAAAAGCGAGACATGTGAGCGGCGGGATGTGTAGAAGTATAATAATAATAGTAATAATAATAATAAAAGAGAGCAAAATTTACCTTTAAGAAAACCAGCTGGAGAAATCGAGAAGTTCTTCGTCTTCGGGACTAAGCGCTTCGTTGTATGAGGATGAATCCGAGGCGTAGCTCGGCGTGGGCGAACTGGCGAGCGAGCAGGCCGGGCTCTGATGCGGCGCCAACTGGGCCATGGCTGAGCGGGGATAACAGTTCTCGTTGCCCTCCTGCGCGCTGCCGTTGCTGCTCGTGGAGTCCGGGTAGGGGATGAGCGCCAGCCCTTGAAGGTCGATCGAGTCGGACTGTAGCGTCTGCTGTAACTGCCTGATGTAGTCGACGGCCGAGCGCAGCGTCTCTACCTTGCTCATTTTCTTGTTCTTGGCACCGTTGGGCACGTGTTCCCGCAGCGTGGCGAATCCGAGATTGACCAGTTTGACACGGTTGCGCTCGCGCTCGTTCCGCCGAGCGACGGCGGCCGGCGGGGCTTGCGGCAGGCCGTAGCCGAGCTGGTTGAAAGTGATGCGCCGCTTGCAGCGCATGAGTTCGGGCGTGCCGCTGCCGCTGCTCAGCTGGCCGGGCGAGGAGAGCGAGTCGGGCCGCGCTCGCTTGGCCTTGCCGCCGTGGTGGCCCGTGATGGGCGACGACGCGTTTTGTTGCATGCTCAGCATCTCGGCTGCCATGTATAAGCTAGCACTGGTTTCCATGATGTTGTGTGTTGTCGAAGAGAACTCTCACTTTAAACGGGATGAACGGAGGTGCTGAGGAGCTGAGGTGAGGAGCGTGTTGTCAGCACTGCGTCTGGCGCGAGACTGGCGTTGAGTCGGTCTGGGAGTCCCCACAAATGTGCGAGGTTGCACTACCCTCACCACCCCGCTCTCCCCTGGGCTCAAGTCCTGCCTACCATAGGCTCCGCCTCCTCCACGCTGCTCTAGGACCTCGTATGTTCACCCAGGTGAACGCGTGCCTCGCTATATTAAATAAACAACTGACTGGCTGCCCGAAGGCGATGCTAGCGCGATACGAATAGCGATGCAACGTCCCTTCTCTTTTCCCAGATTACTTTGCGAACCCTTATAACCTCGCTATAGCGAAGTGACCCTTGTCTGCCCCTTATTTATTTCACTCGAATTTCTACTCACTCTGTCGCTTTTTTTTGTTTTTTGTTTTTTTTTGTTTTTTTAAATTTTTGTTTTTTGGGAAAACGTGGGGGTGGAATTGGTTTCGTCAAAGAGGAGTTTGGTGGGTTGTCTGCATTGAATTGTTGATAGCACGTGGATCATTAGCATATGATGAAGAGTGTGGGGCCCTTCTATTTTTTTTTTTTTTTGTATACGTATATACAAACCCCTCTCTTCTCTCTCTCTCTCTCTCTTTGGGAGTTGGACTTTTCCCTCACAAAGAAATGCATACCCCCATTTCTATACCTTTAACCATCGTCTTGGAAACTGGGGAGGGGAGATGTGGGAATAGTGTTGCAAGTTTTTAAGTATTTGTCAGGTTTTGGGATAGTAAATAATGGTTCTGGTGATTTTTTTGGGGTTTTTGGTGATTATTTTTTGGTTTTTGGCGATTTTTTGGTGTTTTTTTTGTTTTTTTTGTGTTTTTTTGGTTTTTTTGGTGAGTATTTTGGTTTTTTGGTTTTTTTTGGTTTTTTGGTTTATTTTTGTAGTGATTGATTTTTTGGTTTTTATTGGTTTTTTTTTTTGGTTTTTTTGGGTGGATTTGTTGACTCGTGATGTGGAACAGGTAGCAAAGTCAGGTAGTTGCGAGACTTTGAAGATTGTGAGTATGAGATGTAAAAAAAAACAAACAAAAAAAATGCTAAGTGTATCTTTAGATTCGTGAGTGTTGGATTTGTGGAAAAAAGAGTTTCCGAAGGTGGAGAAAAAAGTTTTGGGAAAAGTTTTGTGCGCGCCGACGGCAAGTGTTGCGCAGCCTCGACGTGCAGCAGCGCGTGGTTGGCGCCTCGGCCAAGTGGCGGGCGGCACGCGAGACACTGGCAGACACGCGCCACGGGTTTAGTTAGGGATTCGTCCGTTAGATGGGAGAGAAGTCGCAGGTGTGGCGTGGGAACTGGATTTGGCAGCGCACGCCATGGGGCGCATTGGTGGTTTCGCGAGCATCTCTCTCTGCCTCTGCTCCCACGGGACTCGGTGGAGACGAGTAAATGATGTATGGGGTAAATTTTCGCCCACACACTGTCATTATGTTTCATTAAGTCGGGGCCGTTTTTGTTGGTTGCACGTAGTTAGGCTTAAGGGTCGGGTGCACGGCTTGGTTCCTGTCAATCTCCAACGTGTTTTCGCTTTATTTATTTATTAAAAATTGGGTTTTGCACATTTAATACCGTCGCAAAATAAATAAAAAAGCGGGTTTTTCGATGATGGGACGTGGAATTTTATCAATTTTTAAGTGGAAATTGATTTTTATTTTTTTGACGGAGTTTTGAATTGTTTTTGACGGAGTTTCGAGGTGTTGCTGCCGCGGTGAGAACTCGATGTCGGTCGGATAAAATGTTGTCAAATTTAATGTTTTTGGCCGTTGATTGTTGAAATACGGCCACGAAGGACTGTCAAAAGGGCTAATTGGAGGTGTTGTGCGGCGGTGTGTTATAGGGCGCTTGCCAGGGAAAAATTTATGTGGTTTTCGAAGTGAGGAGTTAACTAGTCCATTTGTTTGTTGTGTGAACGTGCTTGGCTCGGGGCTGGGAGAAAATTGCTTGGTCAAGTCAATTGGAGCAGGATGCAAATTTCGCTCTCTTTATTTATTTATTTTTTATTTTTATGTTTATTTTTTCGTTTTTTTTTTCTCTGAACACTTTTCTCACGGGACAACTTTTACATACTCATTGGTAGTTTGGATACACATCCGTCCCACGTAGTATTAGTCACTGTAATTCGAAACCGTTCACGGAACTGTTCACGGATACTTTGAAGAAACTCGAAAAGTAGCCAGGGGCCCCTCTTGAGTCACTATCTTGTGGATTGGGTTTGAGTCATGTGCGCATGCTCCGGCTTAAGCTCAGGTCAAGTCGGAGTTGAAGGCCATCGAATACAAGTGTTTTGTGTGGCAGTTTGTGAGGATTCAATCGGTCGGAAGTGTGTTGTTTTGAATGTGTGGTGGAATTGTTATTAAATTCTAATGGGAGAAAGGAGAAGAAGAGGAATAGTGAAGTTGGTGGTGATGGTTGGTTGTGAGGGGATGGGCAGATGGGTCGTGAGATTTGTGGTAAATTTTGTTAGTTTGGTCTGATTTGGTAGGTTTTGGTATCTAGAAAATTAATTTTGAAAATTTTTGGTGTTTGCAGAATTTGATGATTTTGAAAGAATTGGTGATTTTGGGTATTTGGAGAATTCGTAGTTTTTGGAATTTGGAAAATTGATAATCTTTTGGTATTTGGAGAATTGGTTATACAAGTATTTGGAATTTGGAGAATTTGTAATTTTTGGTATTTGGTGGTTTTTTTTGGTATTTGGCAAATTTACAATTTTTGGTATTTGGCAAATTTACAATTTTTGGTATTTGGCAAATTTACAATTTTTGGTATTTGGCAAATTTACAATTTTTGGTATTTGGCAAATTTACAATTTTTGGTATTTGGCAAATTTACAATTTTTGGTATTTGGCAAATTTACAATTTTTGGTATTTGACAAATTTACAATTTTTGGTATTTGGCAAATTTACAATTTTTGGTAGTTGGCAAATTTACATTTTTTAGTAGTTTTAAACTCTATGGTAATTAAAAAATTGGTAAATTTTGGTATTTAAAGAATTTACTATTGTTTATATTTGAGACATTTCTAATTTTAGCTACAAGTATTTGAAAAATTCAAAATATTCTGGTATTTGGCTAAAAAAAAAATTAGCTAAAAATTTGGCTAAATAGAAATTAAAAACTGTTCGATTTTAACATTCTATAAATGAAAGTTGCCTCATTTAACTTACAAAAAAAAAAAAAAAAAAAAAAAAGTTTGAAAACAAACAAAAAATGAACTTTAAAAATTAAAGAGTTGCAAGTGGCGGCTCGCATCCACCTTCAAGGTGAATCCATCACCTGTCTGTCGCATGGCCCTGTGACCTCATCGTTAATCATAATCCATGTGTCGGCAAAAAGAAATCAAACAGACACGCGTCGCCTTATACCACGTGTCCTCACACCTGCACTGGGACGCTGCGTGTTTGTTGACAAGGGGATTTTTTTTTCTTTTAATATTTCCTCAATTCCTCATCACACAACGAGAATAATAAAACCGGAAATGGATAAAACGAGATAAAAAGGGTTTATTGCCGCTTACTTCCACACTTTCTAATTACGAGAGTGTTGCTATACCGTTAAAACTGTTGAGTTATTTCCATTTTCAAATTTTTGTCGCTGCTGTTGTTTATCAGTTCTGGGGTTCGTTGCGTCAACATTGGGTGTGTGCCGGTGTTTACCAACAGATTTTCTCTGTGGTTTCTTATTTTCTTCGGCTTTTGATGTTGAAAGCAAGTGATAAAAAACGTCTCGTGATGAGGTGTGCATCACTCAAGGAATGTCCCACCGCTTCTATAAATCAATCATTAAATGTTGGGTGTTTTATTTTTTAATTTTTTACACCGATTTGTTGTTGTATTTGATGATGGTGATAAAAATCTTGCGAGATTTATTGCGCTTTAGATTATTGGGATTTTTTTTTTAAAAGTAAAATAAAATAAAATAAAAATTGTTTGTTTTAGGATAATTATTGTAAATGCTCTAATAGAACGCGGGTTTAAATTAACCAAAACGGCTGAATTCAATATCTAAATTGAACAAAACGACTAACATACATTTAAAAATTGAACAAAACGACTAAAATACATTTAAAAATTGAACAAAACGACTAAAATACATTTAAAAATTGAACAAAACGACTAAAATACATTTAAAAATTGAACAAAACGACTAAAATAAAATTTAAAATTGAACAAAACGACTAAAATACATTTAAAAATTGAACAAAACGACTAAAATAAATTTAAAAATTGAACAAAACGACTAAAATAAATGTCAAAACCCATCAGGAATCCAAAAAAATTTACCGTAGGTAAAAAAATCTAGGTTTTGCAAATAGAACACCCGCGTTCAATTAGAGCATTTATGGTCCTTTGAACTATTATTATAAATAGTATTTTTTACGACATTTCCTAGATTTTATTTCTGTATGAAAATTTTGTAATATTAAGAAAAATAAATTTTTCCCGACATATTACTAACATTATTATAAAAAAAATAGTAAAAATGGTTACATATATGTGAAGTGGCATTCACCCCATGTTTAGATCCCTCCTTCCCTTTTTACTCCGTTAAAATCCACCCCTACCTATACCCCTACCCATACCCATAGCCAAGGACTCCCGAAATAGTGTCCCCAAGCAGATGTGGTGGCTTGAATGGGGGATTTCACTCTCCCCTCCATCCGATCTCGTCGAGGGTAAATAGAAAGAGTAGGAGGTTGGGAGATGAAGAAGAGGGAGGCTCGCGTGGCTGCCGCGTGTCCTCACATTGCAACGCTGAGTGCAATGGCATTGGCGCGTGCGCCGCGCTGCACTGTAGTCAAGGGACGCGTTGCCAAGGAAACAAAATACAGTCTCGTCTTGCACAACAAACCGAGCCATCTGGCTTTCGGTTTATACTTTTCTATTGATTATCAACTGGTGGATTTGATCATTGTTCATACGTCAAACATCGTCTATCTGCTGCCCCTTGAGCTTCACTGCACAAAACGATCTGCGGTGGATTGTTTTACTTCTCGAGTATTTTTCCATATTTCGAAAATAGTCTACAACCAAAAATTTATTATTATTATTTCTATGGGATTTATTTGTATAGGATTTATTTCCATGGGATTTATTTCTACGGGGTTTATTTCTACGGGATTTATTTCTATGGGATATTTTTCTACGGGATTTATTTCCATGGGATTTATTTTTATGGGATTTATTTTTATGGGATTTATTTTTATGGGATTTATTTCTACAGGATTTATTTCTTTTAATAAATATTCCATGCAATCTGCGAGGTTGACTACTGTAGTAGATTTTAAATTTTAAATTTTTCAGAATTGACGCGTAAAATGGCGATATTGAGTGACGCGAGTGGTCTGTGGAATTGTCCATAATTTTTGGTTATAAAATGTATAAAAAAGCAGGTGTTGGAAATCGGGGTGGGGTCGAATGAAGGTGTATATTGATTGAATCGCAGTTGAAATTACTGTACTTTTCAACCCGGGTTGCATGCGTGTGCAGCGGCTCTTGTTCATGACAATAACTTCACCACCACCTGTTGGGCAACTCAATTCTCTCTATCGCTCGCTCGCTGCGCGACACCCCTCTTCGCCACTGTACCGTACACCCTCGTGCAATGCTGGAATATTGGCTAAAAGCACAATAGATAAGAGAAAGTCTTTTCAGAGGCGTCTGAACAGTAGCACGAGTGTGGTGGCACTCCAGAATTAATCTGTTGATAAGAATTGGAGAGAAGATTTTCATTTATTTAAAAATTAAAAATATATCGGAATTTAATTTCTATAAATGATGTAATAAATTTTTCTGGAATGGTTTTGTGATTCGGGTGATTAAGGAGAAATGAATGCAATTTGGGTGACATTTTTTGGTGTTATTTTTGGGAGGAATGAAAAAAATAACTAGTTATCAGGGCGAATGGGTGTAAAATGCTGCCGTCCTAGACTTATTAGTGCACATTTTGGCCTTTCATTAAGGCCGCACAACGCAAAACACTTATTACATGGCGTTTTGGTCACGGGTGTAATTTGCGGAGGATGACACCACAACTTTTGCTCCTGCCATTTATATCGCGCTTGGATCATTTTATCATTGCTACATATTGCGATTTTCCACACTAATTATGTTTTAATTTTTTTTTCGTCTTTTCTTTTCTCTTTGTCTCAAATCTCAATAAAAAAAAAATAAATAAAATAAATAAAAAGTTGGAATTTATTGACATTGTAAAAATTTCTCAATTAACCAAATCATGTAGAAAAAAAAATACATGTAAAAAATCAAAGGTTGTTGCCACTGATATATTTTTTTTTTGGAAATTATTTTCATTAAACTTATAATCATTTTATTAGATCTTTATATCACACCTTGGTAATTTATATCTAACCCCACACCCTAAATATCAAATGCTGCCATTTTAAAAAGTGTTAATTGTGGAATTGATGTGCGAAGTTTGAGGAAATTAGAGGGGATTTTTAGTTTTATGAGGCACAGCTTTATTGAAGTCATTTAGTTGCAATTATCCAATAGTTTTGAGGCAATAGTCTATTGGTGTAAGGTATAATTATTTGGAAAATTTTCTGTCAGTTTTAAAGTGTTGTTCGTTTATCATCTACACCCTTCTAGGTGTTAGTAAAAGGAGGGGGAGATATGAAACGGAATGATGGATTTATGTGTATATGTACAGTGTATATATATAAATAATGTTTTTTTTTTTTAGGTATATACTGATAAAATGGTTTGGTTTGAAGATGAAGATTGAAGAGTGATAACTTGTTGGCTCTTATCACCTTTTTCTCTTGGTTTTTTCAATGAAATATGTGAGGCATGAGTTGATTGGATTTCACGCTGGTTTTCTTTGCAAAAGATAGACTACACCTGAGTTTAGACAAGAATAGTTGTTATACTGTTGCAAGTTTTTTTTTCTTTTCTTTTTTTTATTCTCAAGGAGTTGTTATGTCAGTGATCAGCTTACCCAGGTCTGGTTTTCCTTCTTTTCTTAAAAAAAAATGTTTTTCAACATTTTTCTGTTGAGTGGTTAGGTTAAGATTGTATCAAATAGGAATTTTTTGATGATTTTTAAGAAAATAATAATTTACATGAAATAACAAAACCCAACAGACGAATCTTGCTAAATCCTGTGGAATCCCTTGTGGTTATAAATCCCATTAGGGAAAGAAAGCTCGTTGAAATAAACGCGGTAGAAATAAATCTTGTAGAAATAAATCTCGCAGAAATAAAACATGTGGAAATAAATCCCACGGAATTTATAGTCTCAATTTAACCAATTTGAACACACCTGTTGTGCTTTTGACGGTGAAATCAATAAACCATATGGTTCAAAAATACATTGAAATATATTTAAATGAGTGTTTTGAAATGCATTGGGTTTACAAGAATGCTTTTTGTAACACATTTTTGCATGCTTTTAATCTATATTTATCGGCTATTTAATCGATTTTTATCGGTTTTTTAATCGATTTTTATCGGCTTTTTAATTGATTTTTATCGGCTTTTCAATCGATTTTTATCGGCTTTTTGATCGATTTTTATGAACCTTATGGGAATAAAAGGTGAAGCGCCTTTTCCTTTTTTTCTTTTGAACGTATACATTAACTTCCAGTAGTACGATTGTAATGTCTTTGTCTACTACCACTTACCGCGAAATATTTCATAGTGGCTCTATTCACAAATCGCTATCACATAATAACTCGCATTTGTTCAAGAAAAGTATCATTCCACACACCGCCATAATTGGCCAAAAACCACTTTCGGAGGCACTTGTTTCAGTATTGTCTACTTTGTTGACCTGGTTCCCTTTCTTCCTCGTAAGTCCGCTCTATGTTTTTCTCGTTTTACAACCATCATTTAGCAAATGTGTCACGTGTAATGCACAAAAAGAAATGTGTTGATAATGACTTCGTATCATTTTTATGCATTGACCTTAAGTTCAAGTTGGTCAACTCTTTCTTAACACATCAAGGCCTGATGGCAAAACCTTGAACACTTTAAACTCTTTCCTTTATTCTTGCTAAAATACAACTGGTTTGTGACCCATAACACAACATATTTCACAGCTAATGATTAGTAACTGGCATAAGTTTAGTACCTACAGGCTGCGAAATGTTATAGCGCTTCGACCGTTGTTATTTAAGCTGTCTGCTAGCTAGTAATTATAATGTCCATTAAATCTAGTTTGATTGCATTGCCAGTGTAAGTTAGGTTACATTTGATTTACTCAGTAATTGTGTGTTTTTAAATATCGCCATGGATGTTATCTGGTTAATTACCTTTTGGAGGTAATTTTGCAATTATTGGAGGTGGGTTTATGAGGACAGGTTGATGGATTTTTGTTGGGGCGTAAAGGGGAAGGATCGAGTTTATATTCATTCCGTGAGACTCGGACTGAATAGCAATAAAAGTAAGGATTATTTTTCTTTATTTCTTTGTCCTTCTGCAGAGTCCTTGTTGGAAGTTTGGGCAAATACTTTTGACTGCACGGTGTGCTGTCAGTTGAAGATTAAGTGATGAATGATGGTGTTTAACCCTTTGGGGACCTCTTTTCGGATAATTGTATATGGCTTAGGAGAATATCAGAAACCTTCACTGACAATCTGTCTTAACAAGATATGCTGTGTCATGAATAGGATAAAAAGCAAAAATCATACATTTGACAGACTGTTTATCACCATTTTCGTAAGTAATACACAGTAGGAACTCCTGAAGATATTTATTGCAGGTTGGAGTTGTTTTTTTTTCTTACTGAAACGTAATTAACTTGTGAATAAACACAATTAACATCAGACATTCTTTCATAAGTGGTTGGTTGCTCAATGCATGCCTGTGGTCATTCTTCCGGCACTGTTTATAAATTCAAAAGTGGGAAAATAATCAAAGAGAATGAATTTACCTATTTTATTTATCCTAATTATTGATTTGTCTTCCCCATCTAAGTTAAAGAGGTAATAGTGTCGCAAAATTACATGTTAGAAAATTTTATTGCCGATCTTGTGTGCCCTTAATTTTGCACCATCCGTGTTTCTTGCACACCCTAAACACCCGGTGGGTACACACCTGACTCAATGGACTTGGATGTACATATACGGTTCTGCTCCAGGTAAAAATTATCGTTTTAGCGGTTACAACGGTTTTGGGTGTTGGCTTCACTTGTAAATAGTGAAGAATCGAGGAAGTGTCCACATAATACTTAAGTCCCCGGATGATTCGAAAATATATTGTACAATATATTGTAATGCATTCCAAATGCATCCATATTTGAGAAAGAATAGTCTTGGGAACGCATTACAAAATGCAATCTCGTGAAACCAGATGCATTTCAAAATGCATTACAATGCACGCGGTGTATTGCAACCAATTACAGGCAGTAAGTTGGAATTGGAATTGGCAATAATAAAGTGATTGAACACCGTTGCGCCCCATCAGAGAAACGCTGTTGTATACTCGAGTTGCACTCAAAAAGGCACCTCAGTCCCATTGGTCGAGCCAGTTTACTACTAACTCCAGACTGTATACTACTACTAGGAGAAGTAGTTTTGATTTTTATTTATTGATGTGATTGTTATGACTAGTTTAGTTAATGTTATTTTGATTTTATTTAATAAAAAATCTTATTTCCATCATTAAAATGAAGTTTTACACATTAAAAAATGTCAAACTCATGTTTAATGTGTTTATTGCTTACATCGTCTGGAAGTTTGAATTTTAGGCCGTTGCCTAGGCAATCGATTACAATGTCTGTACATTGTAATGCAATTTTGGTGTTTGGGTCTATTTTTTCGGATCACTACACCAGTAAACTGGCTCGACCAATGGGAGTACACGTTGTGAGGTGCCTTTTTGAGTGCAACTCGAGTATAGACGGTAACCTCCACTATCGAAGAAAACTCACTTAACTGTCCTTTTACACGAAAGACCAGATGCGTATATGTGAGCACTCAAGATATTTTCAGCTGTGTTCTCACTGCTAAAAATCCGTACACACGATCTTGGTTGTACAATGTAGCTACCTGCTGTTAGCTATGTGTGTCACATAAATGGCATTTTTCATATGAGTTTGGTTGCTTTCAACAAAATTGTTGTCAAGGTCTTAGCTCCTAAACATCCGTAATCCAATATTTTGTCATGTTTACGACGTGCAACTAGGAAATATGTAGCCAACATGGAATTTGAATAAAGAAAATCCATTACGACAACGTATTAACACAGATTTAAAGGTCTCAAGTGGCTCTTTTAATCTGTTGTGATATCAAGCTTATGTCAGTATTAATCCTGATATATAGAAACTGGTTTACTTGTACTTGAACCTATTTCGCCACAAACACGATTGATGAGCTCTCGCTTCAATTTCAAGCCATATACAATCGTAATAAGTTGGTGCACCAAATGCGGGCGTGATTTCTACCCGCATCGAATAAATGCTTATAATTCACTCGACGAAAATAACAGTGGACGTTTGAAAAGCAAACAAAAATCTAATAGGAAATCTCCATTTCGTGTTGATAAAACCTTTCATTTCGATAGCTGTTGGACAAATCAAGCTGTAACTGTGAGTGAAACCTGGCACTTAACGTGACAACTGGCTAAAGGAGTATTTGCAGCGTTTTGTGCCAGCGTTTTAGGCCAGCACGAGATTACACATTTTAAAGCGTAAGTATACCTCAAGGAAATGGATCACGGCTGCTGCAGGATGCTGGTGTTTATACTTGTGTGTTTTTCCTCAAGTTTTTGCTTAATGGCGGCATTTTATGTGATGTGGGTTTTGATTTAGCTGTGAGTGACTTCCACGTGTTTGTATGTGGGTGATGGGAGTGGTTTTTCGGTGTGTTTTGAACATCAGGTGCAAGTAGTTGTCATGGAGATGTCATGAGAAATGAAGGTTGCCAGTAGGGTGTCCCTGACTAAATGGGCGACTGCTGGCCTCGTTTTGCTATTGATATCGAGTTAATATCTCGTTAATAGAGGTGAGAATGTGAGATGCCTTGTAGTGCCATTAATGTTGTGCTGGCAAATGTCTGGGAATTGATAAGAAACACCAAGAGTTGAATGTTAATTAGTGATTTGACACTGAGGTGGGATTGATGCAGGTACAAGTGTTGTGCAAACAGAGCATAAATAAGTGAAGTGGGATTTAGTCAGCATGTGGTAAATGATTTAATCAGCAAGGTTGATTTAAATCAAGGTTTTGGGGATTTGTTTTGAAGGCAACATTAATGAACTAAACGCTTTTGGTGGTTCAAATTAGAAAGATTGTTTAGATTGGTGGAAAAATTGTTAATTCTGATTGAAGAAAATCTTTTTAATCGAGTTGTATTAATTTTTTTTATTAGAAATTAATAAAGGTACATATTAAACAAGATTTTTATTTTTTGAAAAGTGCAACAGCTGGCATACAGTGCTAGACACGCGAACTAACTTACAGTCTGTGACTAATTCACAAAAACGCACGTAACTTTAGAACTAATTGTTAGATTGTTGTGAAATTTGTTGTGTAATTTTGTTTTAACCTTATTTATGTATGTGTAAAATATAAAAATTCTGTGTCTGATGAAAATTAAATTATTACAAAAAGGTGGCCGTCCTTGTAATGATACGTATCGGTAACATTTTTACTTGAATGAAAAATAGTTTTTTAATGTTAACGTTGCTATCCGGCTGGTTTTAGCCTTTTTATTTACTAATAAAAAGTTGATTAATTTTTAATGATGATATTCGACTACTGCGCAATGAAATTCTTTATAAGTAATCATTGTGGTGATAAAGGGTTTGACCAAGTGTATGCTGGGAAAAGAGCGTAAAAAAATGTTATTGATTGGTGTCAAGTTGTGTTTTAATCTGTATCATAATTTATGGTTTTGAAAAGATGATTTGAAACGATAGAACAAACCTCTCATTTTCATGCTGATCAAAGGATTTGATTGGAATCCGCCATTAAGATGGCGGCAAGAAGCAGTCCGTTAAAACATAGGAAGGTGTTGCTAGATTACTATCATTAAACGCATTCTACTATCCATTAGAGTCCACGATTTGCGCCTCGCGTCTCATCCCTTCCAGGGTAGTCGTTGGGATAAGGAGAAGGCGAAGCAGAAAATAGGCTTAAAAATGATTGCCACCTTTTGTGTATGATTAAAAAAGAAAGATTAAAAGAGACAAAAAATTAAACTATATATTAAATAGGTTTTGATGGGGAATTTTTAAGGATGGCTTCTACTTGATTAGAACCTTTAAAGGCAGTTTAATTTCTACTGATTTGGAGTTTAAGAGCCTTTTTATTTGCCATTATTATCGCGCCTTTAAGGTGTTTTACAGAGTAGCTACTTGAACTCGTTTTCTCACTTGTTTAAGGGGAAAAAATTGCTTTGGCTGATTTAAGGGATTGGATTAAGTACGTCTAATAGTTTGCTTCATGTGTGTAATTTGAGCGGATCTTGTGAATTGATGAAAGTCATTTGAATAGGACGTAAAAAAAATAAAAATTGTACAAAAGAAGTTAACACTAAAGTAGATAGTCTACTTTATCTGCTTTAAACCAGTCTAGGTGCATTTTTTAGACGGGTATTTGAACAACAAAAGTTGTTTAAAGAATGTTTAACTGCAATAAATTTAGAAGTGCTTGAATTAATGCTTGGAATTCAGTTAAACATGTTTTGTTGTTGAAATGTTGTCAGTTTTGCACTTAATTCAACTTTTTTGGTCATTTCTGCGCTTAATTCATCAGTTTTTGGTCATTTTTGCACTTAATTCATCAGTTGTTGGTCATTTTTGCACTTAATTCATCAGTTTTTGGTCATTTTTGCACTTAATTCATCAGTTGTTGGTCATTTTTGCACTTAATTCATCAGTTTTTGGTCATTTTTGCACTTAATTCATCAGTTTGAGACGTTTGGACCTCAATGCTATTCGCAATCCGCACTCGGTTTGAATTGAATGAGGATAAGATTGGATAATTGGTTAATCCATCCGAAATTTTTTGGATTGGATCGGACTTTTAGAATATCCGATTCAATCCAACCTGCTTACAATCCAATGTACAAAGCTTAAACAAGTTAAACAGCAGTTTTTTTTTTTTTTTGGCAGTTTAAATGTTTTCCATTCAAACAGCTTTTAAACCACTTTACTTTATTTAAATGACTGTCTCAAATCTGCATTTAGACCGGTTAAAAGCTAAATGACTTTCCAAATGAACCTTTTTATTTTTTGTTTTTTATTAGATAATTAAACTGACCAAACGAAATGTGCAAAAGAGATAAGCGAACACCAAAGTGACATCTCTTTAATTTAATTTTTTGTTTCTAGTGCAACAAAGAAGAAAGTCAAAGTCATTCGACTTTGGGAGGTCTCCAGAATAATGCACATATCTCTCTTTACCCGTCACATCGTTTGTTGGATTTCACTAATTCACGGAGAAAATCGAGTGTGTCCAAGCACATCTGGTGAGCATTTCTTTTTTTTCTCTTTTTTTTTTCCTTTTCCAACTTCTGTGTGTGTTCTCTGTCTGGCAAAATGTAATTTGTCGGTCAATGCCACTCGGTATTACTTTTCACTTGTTTTTTTAAACTTTTTTTCGTACACTCGAGTGAAAAACACAAGAAAGCGGCGCGCAATGCATGAAAACACCCGAAATGATTGATGATCTAAATTCAATACCCCCATACCTTGAGATGCAAACAATGTCGGAAGTCTTATTTGCAAGTAGCGACTCTATTTCCACATCCGGAAGTAGTTGGGTTTGTGGGATTTTGGGTTTTAGGAGTGGTCCTATTATGGGGCATATTCGCGAATGGGTTATACAGGGAGACCTTGACCATGGTCGGAGTGACCTGTTTGTCTGATCTGGTGAAGAGTTCTTGAAATACAAAGGAGTTATTCGCTGCTCGAGGGCCTCGCCCTCAACTTGACTCTCCAATACAAATCCGATGATATGTCTTTCCAGTTTTCTATTTTGAACCCTTTCCGTCAATGGGTTACTTGTTGACATTCTCCACCTCGCGGAAGGGTTACTGTGCGATGACCGTTACTAAAAGCGTAATGCGGACCACTAGGTGAAGCCTTTATATCAAATCTGAGTCGGTGGTCAACAAAAACAAGTGTGTTTGTAGGGAATCGGCGATTTTCAAACGGTAAACAATCTGCTTTGGGTTTATTTTTTGTTAAATCGAGATTTTTGTTGTTTTTTAATAAGCGGAGTTTTATTTTTATGTTGTTTTTAATGTTTCTGTAAGCAGAATGGATAAATAAATAAATAAATAAATAATTGCTATAAACCATCTTCAGAAATTGAAAAAACTAGAGTGGTTTTTGAAGTGGTTTGTTCTTGCTTTTGGTTTTTACAAGCGAATTAAAGTAAGAAGTGGGCCATACCCTTGGGGGTGGTTCGAAAAATACATTAGGTGCGTTTAAAGTTTCTGTTTTTACCGTTTTTGCTGTTTTTGTAGACCGAATGGACAGCAAAAACAGCTTAAAATCATCACCAAACAGCACAAAAAAACATGGCACTCTAGAGTTGTTTTTGAAATCGTTTATGCCAGGTTTTGGTTTTTACAACCAAATTTAAAATGGCCGTCTCGAATGTTAGATCGACGGATCAGACTTTCAAGCGTCGTAAATACTTTGATGCGAAGCATCCACCTCCCAAAATGTGAGTAAATGCTAAACTGTGTTTAAAAATAAGGAGGCCACAACTACAATTCGTCGGTTGAATCGAAAGAAAAATGAATTTTTATGCGCCATTGACTCGCACGATCGAGACGCAGAAACGATGTAACAAACGGGCCTAAAAACAAACACATTCACGGTTAGGCACGTTTTTGCTTTCTGTTTTTGCTGTTTATAAAAACACCAAAAACCACCAAAACAGAAACTTTGAGTGCATTTCTTGTATTTTTAAAATGAAGGAATTTTCTTAACCATTTACTAGTAAAATACAAAAACCAAACAATAAAATAAACAGATACGATGTCATGTTTTCGTCTTCTGTTTCTGCCGTTCCAAAAAGCACATAAATACAAACTCTGAATGCACCTAACGATTACAAATTGCAGTTGTTGCTTAAACTGTTAATTGCACGATTGAACTCGTTTCTGATTCGGAAAATCTGTTGATGCGCAGGTGTGAGTTTTTATGAAATCATAACAGTAATTTCAGCTGGTTACTTCCTCTTTAAGAACCAGCTGTGGTGGGATCGTCTATTGGCATCTCAATCTGAAGCAATCCTTCCGCAAAGACATCGTACCACATGCCATTAACAATGGGCTTGTGCCTACCAATGTTTACGGAAGTGGCCTTTGGGGACTTCCCTCAACTCGTGCACACGTACGCGCGGCTATTTCGAGCTGCAGATGTCACTCGATGCCATCTGGAGTCTGAGGTGAGCTGAGCTGAGGTGGGTGAATGATCTGCAGGTTGAATAGGTGCAGTCGGCATCACCTGACGTGCAATATTCATTCAACGGTGATTTCAATTGAACATAATAGTCGAATTACGGTACGCAATTTCACCATTTTCATTCTTAATAAAATCATATATGCGTTGGAAAATAATTTGTGGAGCGTAATTTAGTTGTCATTTACATGTGGAATTGCATATCGGGTGGATTTATGCGATTTTGTGAGTAATTTGGTTTAATTTGAAAGGGTTGTTTGTTTTTCTGTCTGCGGGATGAGGAGTGACGCGGCGGCGAGGGATGGGAAGCGATAAATTGTTGGAGGGAAATTGTTTGATGCGGAGCAATTACCAGGTAAAGGTCCCGTAAATGTTGGTAAGAGTATCGTTATGTGAGGGGCGAATGTGGGTGATTCTAAACTGTCGAGATTGGAGGGTAATTACGTTGTTTGACCCGGTGACTTTCGGGGAATAAATCTTGTGTAGAGGGTGGTGTGATGAAAGCGAGGAGAATTCACAGATTCAACTTGCATATGAAAAGTCACTTTAGTTCGCCAAGTGGCTGCCAACGCCCTTGCGGGGAAAGCGTTTAAATGCAGGGCGATGGTCCCGCGGGTGGTGGGATCTGGAGGAAGGAAATTCGGAATGCGGTTTTAGGATTTTTATAAATGTCGAGAAAAGTTGGATTTTATTTTTATTTTTTTTTTAAAAAAAGTGTGCATTGGGGGCAAAATAGTACTTTAAAAAGGGCTTGTTTGCATCTAATAATATGTGTTTGTTACATTTTTTTTAATACAGGTGTGGGCATTAAAATTTTACTTTTTTCGATTATTTATTCCGATATTTACAACACACAGAAAGTATTTTTACACACGAAAAGTGTATTTTTACACACGAAAAGTGTATTTTTACACACGAAAAGTGTATTTTTACACTCGAAAAGTGTATTTTTACACATGAAAAGTGTATTTTTACACAGGAAAAGTGTATTATTACACACGAAAAGTGTATTTTTACACACGAAAAGTGTATTTTTACACACGAAAAGTGTATTTTTACACACGAAAAATTTTTTTACACACGAAAAGTGTATTTTTGTGTGTAGAAAGTATAATTTTGCATTTATCAAATTTGGGATCTTATTGTTTCACACTGAAATACATGTTTTAGTCAGACTACACAATGCTAATGAGAGGGATGATTGTGATGATCTGATAAATAATTGCCGAAATTGCAGACATCAAAATTACAATTCCGTAATTTCTCCTTTAAGAAGAAAAATGTTTATAATTTGAATCACTTTTTTCCAGTGTAAATTTATATACTATTTACCGTAGGGCTTACTTAATTTAATGTCGTCTTGTTTTACTTTAAGTTAGGTGTGAAATAAATTGTTGAAGTATAAATCTTGAGATGTAATGCATTGGCGACATAAGTGTTGATGCAACGTGATTCTTAAAGTAAATTTGCCAATTTAGTTAGGCGAGGCAATTTGTCATGTCATTATTTTTTTCCTTTTGTGCTTACTAATGCTCGATTGTGTTATGGAGGTGAGAAATGTTTTGTAGTTGTGGGTATTGTGTAATTGCATACGCTTAAGAGGGAATTAAAGAATTTAGATTCGAAATTTTCGAAGCGAAAAAAATTTAATTCGGAATTTTTGAAGCGGAAAAAAAATTTAATTCGGAATTTTTCTCTCCTTGTTTTGGAATAATTTATTATTTATTAAATTTATTTTTGTTTAATTTTTTTTTTAGCTATTTTCCATATTTTGGATTAATTTTTTTATTATTTCTTGTGCTCGAAATCTGTGATTTGCCGCCCATTTTTCGGCTGGTAATTATTATCATTTTAACTGATTTTTTCAAAACAACTTTTAAATTAATTTTTTTTATTGATAAATATTGCATATATGTGAAAAAGGTGTTAAATAAATTAATTACACGCTATAAAAAATAAAAAATAAAAATAATTTTAAGAATTTACATTTTTACATTAGTTTAATTGACATTTTCACAATTTTTATGCGCTATCCCCGCAATCTTAATTTTTTTTTTAAATTTCTAAGAGCATCAATTTTTTTTTTATTCTTCAATTCTTAAATTTAAAAAAAAAAATATTATATCCCAAAGAAAAAAATTTCTCACATAATTTGAACTCTTCCTTTTCATTAGGACCTATCAACAGTTTTCATTGCATTTATAAGCATCAAATCAGCCGTCTAATACCTATTTAACACAAGATTGAATTCAATTTAATTTCTCATCTCCGATAGATTCAATTTCCATCCCTAAACATTAAAATTTTTACATCTTTTTTTTTTTTTTTTTTTTTTTATTAAATAAAAAATAAAAAGAAATAAAAAAATAAAATTTAAAATGTTTTCCTCCACCCCCTTTCCCTGTTATTAATCTGAAACGAGATGCCGGGCGGGGCACACGGTGCACTCTGATCGTAAATTCAATGATCCCCTCGGTGCAAGCACGAGCAGAATGAAACATACCCGGGGCCACGTTTTACCACTGCAAAAGGCGGATGTAATGTTACAAAAGTTTCACTATGTCTCACGGACCGTAACAACCACTTTGTGTTTTCCAGTAGTTGTAACCAACACAAAGAGTATCCGTAGTTTACACCCCCACATATACCAATGACAAATGAAAAAATGAAAAAAAAAGAAATATTAAAAAAACACCTGCGCACAATAAAAAGTGGACAATACTGAATGAAATTTCGCTTTAATGATAATTGTGTACAGTTTTGTTGATCCAAAGAATGCAGAGGTCAAAGATGTGCAGTGATTGTGTCGGTATAGCGGAACGCATTTACATTAAAATGTTAAAAAGTCATCTGGAAATTCGAAAATAACGACTAAATTTCACCCGACTGAATAGACCTATGGAACAACGAGGTCATGATCATGTGATCGTAACAATGGTTGCAGTCTTTATATGAGAAAAATCATTCCAAAATAACATTATAACATTGTTAATTTGTAGTTTTCTTATTGTGGGCGAAGCCAAACGGCATTACATCATAATTTTCCATATTAACGCATTCATAAAGTCATGTACAACTTGCAGTTAAACGTGTTTTGTTGTTTAAATGTCGTGCACGCGACTGAAAACATCGAGAAAAGCTGTTTAAATATGTTGATTAGTTTAAATGACTTTATGAATGCGTCTTGCGGCTACTGATGTAGACCAAACGTATATTTAATATGTCGATGACATCGTGGTTTTTGGAAAAGCCATCGCGGGTGCACGAAAGGCAACAAAAAAATGGAAACAATATTTGTCCGCAGTCAACAACCCGTTCCTTTAATCCAGTGAGTATGGGGTACAGGCGCGTGCACCTGGCAGTCGGTGGGCCAATGAGATGTCGACTGGGACAAAAAGCTTGTGCGGATATTCAATCGGTGAATGTGCGCGTGCAGGAGACACGCTTTCAATGAACTGTTCCTTTCCTGCTGGACGCAGCTATGGAAAACTCGTTTATTGATTAATAATTAAGCTCCCTAAACCCTTTATGTCCACTGTAGTGGAGATCTGAAAAAGGGTTTTAGAGGATCCAGGGGCGAGCATAAAAGAGGGGTTCTAGAGTTGTAATCAGAAAGGGCCATCAAACGACATTGAATAGCTCTTACCCACAGATTAACGAATTATTTGCATATGTATGCAATGCATGCAAAACTATGCACTGAATTTAATAATAATAATATTAATAATAATAATAATAATAATAATAATAAATTATTCTGGTTTTGTTTACGGGAGTGTTAAAGTGGATTTGCAACAATTTTGCGTCAAAAACAAAATGGAATTTGAATTTGTTGTTTCTAAATTTGAATTTAAAGTGAACAGGTCTTTAAATGTAATAAAAGAATAGTTTTGGGCCGGGACTTAATTAAGCGTCGAAGCTTTATTAAATTATCAGTTGAAATAAACGTGAAATTGAAATGGCTCGTAAAAGCTTTATCTAAATGTCGAATCATGCATGCAATGATGAGCCGGGCTCGATTGAGTCAAGGGGTGTTTTATCATTGCCAGCAATCAAAAAGCTCAATTTGCCCGTTTTAGAATGCACTTGGCAGTTGGCTGGGTTCGTAATATTTCACAGATTGCTCGTAACTGTCAATTGTCTCGTTGGAATCAACTTTATATCGTTTTGCACTCGTCTTCTTTTCATTTTCGATTTATGTCTTTTAGCCGTTGGTATGTTTGCATTGGGCATATGCTGACCTGAATTGAAATGAGTTTGTGAATTAATATGGAGTTGAGGCTTTGAATGAACTCTTATGCATGGGAGACCCCCAACAACAACAATAAATTGAAGATTTTATTTTATTTTAAATTTTACAATGCATTTTTTGTTTAATTATATTTTATTTTTTGTTTTTAAGTTTTTTTTTTTAATTTTTTTTAATTTACAAGACATTATGGGTATGGGTATAAATTTTGCCTGATTATTTTAATTTATTCAATCGGCCCATAGAGGGAGGATTAAAAATCAGATAACAAAGAAGTGGTGGTAAGTGTTAAAACATCAGCAACAAATCATTAATCAAATTAAGATATTTTTTTTTAATTAATTTTTTTTATTTTTAAAAAATTGCTTGAAAAATGTAATAAAATAAACTGATTTATTTCATTTTGTGTTTAATAGTTATGGCGGCATTTACATATTGTTATGGACACGAGGGCAATTAATGATATTCATAAAATTGAGAGATATATATAAAGATAGTAATAAAATGTAAATGTGGTTTTACTGATGCGATAGGAGCGCAGTAAAGAAGGCGCACGTAAAGTCATATCTTTTTTGTTGTCTTTTTTCATTTTCCGTAGGTATTTGCGTCTAATCTCTAATTAAATTGTATATGTATGGAGGGCAATAAATGTTAGTGTAGTTATAATGAGACCAGAATGTAACAGAAGCGGAGAAAACTTGCAGCAAGGTCCTACATTCCACGAGCATAACAGCACGCAAACTAACATCTGCTTGGCATAGCACGCACAATTTGACCCCTTGAAACGTGTGAAAAGTCAACTTATGTAACTTTGTTATTGTGGGACTGGGAATGAACTTTTCATAGAGTGAATTAAAATGATAAAATGACTTATCAAAGTTAAAGTGTCTGAAATTCAGTGGGTGATTACGCCTGATCTGAGGTCGCAAAGAAATGGGTGGATCGCATAAAGATTGCTTTGGATAAAAAATAACTAACAAATCATGCAGTTTTTCAATGCACGCTTTTATTTTTACATTGCTGTAATTTAACAATAGAGCAGGGTTTCCCAAACGATGAGGCGCGCCTCACTGGTGGGGCGCGAGCTGATTATTGGTGGGGCGCACCCATCGTACATGCCTAAATAAAACAAGCTTATTTTGCAAACTTTTATAAATTTTTAACCAAAATTATATAAAATTATATAAAAAATTATACACAGTTTTATGCAAATTTATATTAAAATTTCTTTTTTTCTTTTTTGTAGTATATTTTTTAAAAATTTAATGCACTGGTAGATGAAGTGGGGCGCAGAAGATCACCTTGCTTAAAAAGTGGGGCGCGATGCTAAAAAGTTTGGGAACCCCTGCAATAGAGAGTTTGCGGCAGGTACTTTTCCCTTACAATTATGACATTTTTTTACACTATATTCAGTGTTGTATCGAACTAGAACTAATAGTTCGCGTTCGCGAACTTAGTTCGTAGTTCGCGAACTAAGAACGCGAACTAGTTCACCTTTTTTAAAGAACTTAAAAAACGAACGAAGTTCGTTTTTTTGACGCGAACTACGTTCTAGTTCGTTAACTAATTCGTTCTTCCGACGTTATATGTCACGGCCAATCACAGACGATGATTCCATTCGTTTTTAGTTTTAAACATTTGTCAAATATGTTTCGTCGAAGGATTTCGATAATTGTAACAACTTATTTTTAAATAAAAACATGTCATTTCGCTATAAAACGTTCGGTTGTTTTCGATTTCTCAAAAATTCGGGATTTTCTTGTTTTCATGGTAAAAAAATATCCATTTTTGGTCGAATTTATTTCCTGTAAACACTAATAATTTAATAATTTAATAATTTTTACAGTAAATTAATGTCTTATTCCAGTATAAAATAGTGTAAATAAAAATTTGAATTCACAAAAAAAAAGTTTGTAAAGTGAACTGAACTAGAACTGAACTAGAACTGAACTAGAACTTAGTTCACTTTGAGATTTCGGGGTGAACGGGAACTAGAACTAGTTCAGTAAATTGAAAATGGTGATGAACGAGAACTAGAACTAGTTCGCGATTTAGTGAAATAGATACAACACTGACTATATTTAGTATAAGGTAAAAGTGGGTTTTAAGTTATTGTTATAAAATTGGAGTCAATCTTATACATGTCACGTGATTACCGAAACTAGTAATGTCTCATTCGCATAAAAAGAAAGAGTTTCTGTTTTTAACTGATGCAATACAATGCTGCAACTTTATTATTGTGAATTTACAAGAATTTAAAGCACAAACAATTAGATAAATTGTAACATGTGCTCCGCGCGTGAATGAAGCGGAGAATTCAAAATGGCGGCGAAACAGGTCAATGCTAATCCAGATTTTTAGTTACTGACGTAAATAGTGGAAAACTACCGGATTGGCTACGCTGTTTTCAGAAATAGTGTAAGCTCCGGTAGAGTTATAAGTTTTCCACTATACTTATAGGCTTAACGGGAGTTTTTGTACGGGAAAAGTACCTGTCGCAAACTCTCTAATATAAGAAATTGTCAGTTTTAAGTTGTTGTGTTTATAAAACGTGATTTGAAAACGTGTGTGTTGCGCATGCTTATGTATTGTTGCAAATTATTGAATACAGTTTGACTCCTGTACTTCATAGAGTAAACACTTGTTTCTTGTTCAACTGTTCAACTTGCGTTTCACCGTTCATTTATCAACTTACAAATCGTTTTGCTACCGGTAGCCTTACAGAAATTCTAAAATGCTCTTTTTAAAAGTTTATTTTTGAACTAAAAACTGCATATTTGAACTAAAAACTGCGTTTTTGAACAAAAACCTTCATTTTGAACTAAAAATTCCATTTTTGAATTACCGGTAAATGCATATTACAACTAAAAGTCGCATATAATAGTAAAATTTTGCAACATGGCTTCTGTTTAAGTATGTTTCTGGTCAGAACTTTTACTGAATCTTTTTTTATTTTTTATTTTATTAGAAATTTTGTATTAAAAACAAAAAAAAAACAATTGTAGCGGTTTTTTTGGCATCTAAGTGTATTACCAGGTGAAACTAGGGGAAAAATTGAATGCAACCTATTTTTATCTTCTTCTCTTTCTTTTCTTGTTGAAAGATGTAATACTAGGTACATTAAGCTTCTCATAACTAGTTATTTTCACACTTTTACAAATTGATTGGTGTCTGACACAGTGCTGAAAAGCTTTTCCACTATTTGATGTGAAAAATACACACTTTTATTCCATTTTTTAGACCGAGCAAAACTCCACTTCTCAAATCGCTCTAATGACAGACATCCCACAAGACACTTTGATAAGCACATACACCTCTGAAATCATCTTTTTCGCTTTCAAAATCTCCTCAAGAGTGAAATAACATGAATTGTTCTCCTTTTCGTCCCCCAAACTTTTACTACGAACCGGGTCGCGTATAATTTTCTCGACAAAAATACTTCCGGTCATGTTATTTGCCATCCCTCCGTTTATGGGTCGTAATAATCTTGCCCCTAAAGTCTATAAAACACGAGGTGAGTAGTTGGTGACAGCTACTGGTTTACATTTTTATTAGCCTATGATTTGGTCGAATAAAGCCGTAATTTGGATCGTACAATTCAATCGAGGTCACAGGGTGAGATGGAGGCGCGCATCGGGTGATTAACTTGAAAGAGGCCTCGTTTTTTCTCATTTTCACTTTGCTTCGACTATTACGGTTCAGTCTAGGGGCATTTCAGGCTTTTTCATTTTTTATCTGGTAACTTTTTGTCCCATATCCTAAGGTAGCTCTGTTGATGGGTAGTCTGGGGCATGCACGAGGGGATGGGTTGTAGAACTTGAGCAATAAAAATTAATTTTTGAAAATGAGGGTGATGAATGGTGTTTTTAAAGGTGTCGAATTATGGGTGCCTTTAAAGTTTCTATTTGTATGGTTTTTGGTGTTTTTATAAAAGAAAAAGAAGACGAAAACATTGGTAGCAGAGGATGGTTCTGCATTGTTGGTGAGTGCTGAAATAGTTTTAGTCATTTACCATGTTTACATGTACCCAGTTATCTGGATAAGTGAAAATGCAAATTTTACTTTTCTGGAAAACTGATCATGTAAACAAATCAGTTTTCTAGAAAAGACAGACTTATCTGGAAAACTAAATTTCAGTTGTACGAGCTAGATTTTGGGTGTTTTGCGCATTAAAAACTGCATGTAAACACCCGTGCATGCGAAAATTCAAAAACTTGGATCGAGATATCGTCGAATCGTTGGAGTAAAAATACGTTAGGCCTACATACCAACGACATTTGGTACCGAAATCAATGTGAAATCAGCTAAAACCACCATTTTTGGGATCAGAATTTGCATATTAGGCACCATTGCAAAGATTCGAGCAAAAACCTCTTTCCTAACCACCATTTCATTTGTTTGGCTGAAATGGATCAACAGCCATTTTGTTGTTCCAGATAATCAAAGGGCAGTATGGGTAATTCTCGTATGACGTCATGTTTACCAGAAAACTAACATCATGTAAACGCAAACGGTTATCCAGATAAATAAAATCCGAATATTCACTTATCTGGAAAACTGTAACCATGTAAACATGGTAATTGTTATGAGTCGTTTCCCGTTGGCCCACTTCTTTCAATATAATTGAACTTTTAAGCACGTTTTTTGGTGGTGGATGCTTTACCTGCAAGCATTATAACAATTGGAAGTTCGACCCGATGTAATTAGGGTGGCAGCCATTTTTAATTTTGGATTTTGAATATTAGGCCTAGTAATGCTAAAATAAAGTAAATAAACAACAACAAGCAAAAGTAATTTGTGGTTATCGGCTTAGTTTTTATTATATTGGTATTGAGATGTGCAAACAAAATGGCCGCTGTGCAATCATGTGGGTCATTGACTGTTGATGGTAAGTTTAAGAGGTGTTAAATCGCATTGTTCGGGAAGCATGTAATTATCAGGTAATTTGATAGTTTTTTAATGCCAACTCGGCAGACTCGGCGTTAATTTCATGTGCAAGAATCATCAGCAAGTGTGTTATTATATATGTATGATTGATATAGGTTAAGTACCGCAATACACCGGTGTAGAGATACCGATTTTTAATATTGTTTAATTTTAATTTTTTTTATTTTGTAAAGTCACACACACTGTAATTATCATTTGAGTTGTGTTGTAACCTTGACAACATTTCGCTTCTGTGGATTTGACGATGAAAAATTTGCACCTTTCTGAACCCAAACTCATGATAACTGACATTTCCCACAATGGAATGAATGGCCCGACTTGTTTTGTAATGGAAACAATTTGTTTGTTGGCTTCAGAATTTGTAATTGTCATTACCTCCGTTATTATCATTTCTGTGTTATTTGATTTGAAAAGAATTGCGTGTGGAAAAATAATGGAAAAATAAAAAATAAAAAAAATATTTCTTTCGTAAATGTTGAAGTTTGGAAAAATAAAAATATATATATATATATTTCTCAAAAGAAAAGTAAAAAAAAAAAATGGTAGTACATCATTAATGAAAAAAAGGGAAGATGTATACACTGAGAAAGGTGTGAAAAGGCACACCTTCAACTTATTAAAGATTCAACTCAGGGCATGGGAGTGAACTGAGGCATTCTTCATTGCTCCCCCACCTTTCAAAAAAGGAATTAATAGTTTTATGTGTAGCACTTTGGCAAAATGACCAATTTATTGTATAATGAGTAAAAGATGCGCAAAGAAGAGTTCCACATCACAACAACATGATTAGAAAATTAAAAATAAAAAAAAAAAAGTTGTTAAATTATTAAAAGGTTTTTGAGTCTAAAGTGAGCTTTTAATTTTTTTTTTTCCTTTTCTTCGTAATCAAGTTTGTTTTAATTTCGATTCTTTTCATTTCACGTCACGTTCTGACGAGAGTGCTTCCTAAGGTACATGAAAATGTACCCTTTAAGTTGGTTAACAGCCGATGGAAAAAAAATTATTGCAACACTCAAGTCGAATCTACAAGCCATAAATGCGGTCGGAAAAAGGGCCGCTGGGATATGACTTTGGTCGACTTGTATCATTGCACTGGAATATGCCCAGAAGCAGACTGACCTTTGAGACACTGGGACGTGATCGTCATTTCTCAAGTATGTGCACAATACAAGTAGACACGAAGATCAAAGAGGTCCAAGTTTATCAAGTATATGGTTTCTCATGTGCACCTTTTTCTGCAACTTATTGCTCAAATACCTGCGGAAAAGCGAGTCGGGGTCTGTGACTTTTCATAATTGGAGATGAGTCAAGTGCAATTTATATGCATGCAAATTTGGGCCTGTAAAGAAGGTTGAGGAAATGTCAAGTGAGCGTTTTTCACGTTCGTTTAATCATTTCTCACTGCGTGAATGCGATGGTGACACAATTGGCGAATTTTTCTCGAGTTTTTTTAATGTTTGCTCGGATTATTAAACCTGTTTTTTTTTTGGAATTTCGGAGTTAATGTGCAATTAGAAGCGTGTAAATGCATTTAGCAGCTGCTTAATCAGTTTGAAGTGCTGGTAAATATATAAAATGATGCAAATAATAATTGTTTGCTTACTTTTAAAGGTCCACGACTGCTTGGTCGCGGCGTTTAATATCAAAAAATTGTGCGGAATTAATTGCAGCTGGTGCAGATGTTGAAAAATGATTTATTTTTCCTCTTCTTCTTGTTATGTTTAATTCCTGCTGAAGAATCGGTTAATGCCCAATTTTTTTTGTGTTGTTTTTATTTAAAAACAAATTTATTGAGTTTGCGCATGCGCGTAGCTCTGTTTTTCTCGTGTTTTTAACTCGGGATTAATTAATTTTTTTTTTTTTTTTTTTTTAGGATTATAATTTTTACAATTTTTATTTTCGTTGTAATTGACTTTTTATTTCGTTTGGTTACGTCTTTCATTTTATTATTTAAAACAAAAACAACATTTAGAAAAAAATAGCCATTAATGCTAAGCACGTGCAATGGGTATTGCAATATTAAATATAATTCATCATTTGGATCTTGTTGACATTTAGTTAGTAATTTTTTACATTGCGCGAAATGACAGGGGTGGTATTTGTAAAAAGAAAAAAAAGCACCAAAATGCATGTTATGGACATTCCAGTACGACCATTAGGGCTGTTTACCGGTAAACGTTGTCATCTTCTTTCCAAATTGTCTGGAAGCCGGATTATTAGTTTGCAGTGGCACTGACGAGTTATTGAATTTTTTTTTTGTCTTTTACTTGTTGTTTTTTAATCTACCTACAGCGAAAGTTTTAATTTGGCACAAGTGGAAGGAACAGTGCATGTTATTTGTGCAGGCATGTCGGGTAATTAAACTCATGATTATTGCTCGGCCATAATTGAGTGAAGAGAGCCACTGGAATTTTTTTTTTTAAGAAAAATGTCTGAAGCCGCCCAAGAAACTCATTGCACAGGGGTAGTAGTTTTTCATTACAAATTTGAAATAAAATTGATGATAAAAATCTGTGTTCGATGTTTTCTTTAATCTATTAGACCCGAGTTTATATAAAAAAGCAAATTGGGTACAAATTTTCTACAAGATTTGAGTTTTAATAAGAGGAAGGGGAAGAAAGAATCGAGATAAATTATAAATTAATCCAGTGATGAGCGGAGCGCTTTAGTAATTAAAAATAATTTGAAAAACGGAAGCAATCAGTAGTTGCCCCTTAGAAGAAAATTTATTCTGTTTTGGTCATTCCACACAAAAAAGTAATGTATTTACCATACATGTTTAAAATGTATTTATAATACATGTTCGTATATGTAATGTTTCAGACCTTTTTTCTCAAAACTTTTCAGTAAGAAATAATTTTTTTAAGAACAGTTCTAGACTAATTGGATAATGCTCTACAACTTTCTACTTCACTTTTTCTCTCTATCTGTCACGGTTCTCGAGTTATAATATGGATGACCTTGAAGATGACCTCAAAGGTCAAATTGGATGTCATAATTGGATTTCCCCCGACATACTACCCTTACAATCATTTTACTGAATCAACATCTAGAATAGTTTGGGAATTATTTACTGTGAACCAGACTTTCTGAACCACCCTGTATATATACGTACTTGTACAGGGTGTTTCGTTTAAGACGTTACAGTCAATTTCCAGAATAAGTATCTGCTTTTTCAAAAAACCAAGCAGACCAGCTTAAAGCAAAGTAGAGATCCAATAGGGGTGTAATCCAATTTTATGCCAGACATGCAACAATGCACTATTTATTTGCTAACCCGTTAACTGGTCGAGATAGAGCAAAATTTCCGATTACAAAGTTGTAGAGCACCATCAAATTAGTACTATCCAACTTATCTTCGTCATCTTAAGTTAAAATGAATTTTTTCAATTGCAAGTGCATTATGAAGTGCATTATTCAGTGTACAAATATCAAATAATATATTTAATTCCATGAAATGCTGTACGTATCAGAATACATCAAGTGAAAAGCAATATGTTGTAAAATATATTTTTGAACCGTATGGGTATTGTGATATTCAAATGATTAAATTGTCAAAAAATGATCGTACATTGATTTCAAAACTCTTCAGCTTTTTTTTTAGCACGGGTTAGTTTAAATTCTTTTAGAATTTTAAAAAGTAGTTAATTGAAATGAGAAAAGCGACCCAACATGTGTCATATCATAAAGAATTCGCTTTTGGAGGCGCAGATTGAATGCATTCATTATTTGCTTGAACTTTAGCAGGAAGTTTAAGAGTTCCTGGAACTTCGACAATGGAGAACTGGACAAAGTTCCAGACAGTCTTTGCACATTTATTTTTAATTGACTGTTTGGAATAAATGTTACAAACGTTTTTATTCTGCAACAATTTAAAACTGCACGGTTTTTTTTTAATAGTGGCACATTTGAATTAATTCGTTTAAAGTATAAATTAAGATTTTATATGTCATCTGACATGTATAATTAAATAGTGCAGTCGGTGTGCAGTCATGTTGTTTGTTGCCTTTCTTTAGGTATGGGATTCCAGCTGGTGTATCATCTTGCATGAGTGCTGGAGGCAGCACGACCTGATCACGATATAATACCGTGACGCCATTGGCTTGTGGTCAGCCCTGTGCTTAGTTCCAGGTTTAAAAGGATTTTTTTTTTTTAAATTAATTTTTATTATTTTTTTTTTTTTGGTTTATTATTGATGGAGATAAAAGATTTGTGCTGCACTTTGTTTTCTAATTAGTTTCAGGATGATAATAGTGGGAGATATGTAAAAAGTGAATTAGTAGCAATGATTTCATTATCTTAATTGAATTTTTAAAAGAAAAAATTAAAAATTTTTTAAAGGGATTTAATTATAGCTTGTTTTATGATTACATATTTTATTGTGGGGTTTATTGAATTGAAAATTAAATGCAGTTTTATTGGTATAAAAATTTCATGAAATAGATTCTATAAAAATTAAATTGCATTTTTTAACGAGCTCTAAACTAAGTGGTGTAGTATACACACCTGTAATTGCTCAGTTCCGCTGCTATGAATGCGGTTGCCATAAGGACTGTTCACCAAGATTAATGATTCGCTGCGGTGCAGTGATGAGTAGAACAATATCTTATCTCGATAGTTTGCCATTAAGTATACAAAACTATTTGCAAAATTGAATTACTTTACTTCTGCATTTACGGTGCGTGCCATAAGTATAGAATAATCAGTTTTTTTGTAATAACGCGAAAGGGGGCTAGTGTGATGCATGAGTCTATGCATCTGTTCCAAGAACCAACAACTGAACAGTAATTATAGAATGGTCATTAGGCTCTGTGTTGAGTGTTTATTTTACCTTTTATTTATTGTAAATATTGTCATTTTTCTATTATTAAATTAATGTTAACGTTATTTGAAGAAACTCTTATAATTTGAATTGAGTGATATACCCGTGATACACCCGCATCGCTCGGTCGGGGTATACATCACACAAGCAGGGACACATTTACGTTAACATAACGTTAACTTTTAATGTAAACAATAAATGGTAAAAAAAAATCTGTGCTTTTTGGATTTATAGATTTTATTCATGCACATTTGTGACTGCTGTTTGTGCCTGTTATAGTTTTCTGCGTTTGGGTGCAACAAGGTGCAAGCTTGCACCTAAACTTGTTGTTTTACACGTGGCTCAGGTGGTCATAAAAGATTTACACCCATATAACATGAGGTGTGCATCTTGGACAGCTTTACACCTGATTACACTTTTTTTTGCACCGTGTAATTATCTAATCTTTTTTATTGAAAAATATTTCTGTACGTGGAACTTGTTATTCCCAAGTTGCACTTCTAATACGCTAATAACGTATAATTGTGGCGACAAGAATTTTTATCTCGTACAAGCATCTTAGAAAGCATCTGCTTATCGCCTGCCTTCATCTAACCTCTGAAGCGTCCACTCAACTCGGTTGACCATCTGGACAGCATAGGTTGGTTTTTTTATTATTATTATTTTAAAAAAGCGATGTTTTAAATATTATTATTATTACGACGACATCAAAAAACTCGCGCACCGACATTTAAAGAATTCATGAATTTAAATGAACGTGTTAATTTGTGGTTCTTTTCAACTTATTCCTTCTGACGAATAAATTTGTTTTTTTGTCCGCAAAAACCTGATGTAGGATACCATCTATTTACTGTAATTAAATACCCCGACAAAAAAGACACATTTCTTATCCGGATTTATTCCATTCCGAAGCCACAATAATTTTTTCTGATCGACTTTCTAAATCATCGATAATCAGCGCCGCGCTCGTGACACCACTACAGATCATCCCGCACTCCCAATTTCAGCCTTTTTTTCTTGTATTGAGATCTTGACGCGAGTCAATCAGTAATTCCAAACAACAACTCCAGAAGAAATGCACTTTATAATGTCTAGAGGGCAGCTACACCTGTGTGGTCCTGGTCCGTGAATCTATCGGAGCATAATGAGATCTTAATTCAACCCCTTCGTTGCCAACAGGTGAGATGGGGGCAAAAGATACAACACAACCCACACTCCGCATCTCGCAACCAGTCGTCCATTTTATCAGCGACGCAACCAGTCCTTCGCCCAAATGGTTCAAAAATACATTTTACAATATATTGTATATAATTCGTGTTTGACAGAATACTTTTCTGCATAGCATGTCAAATTCTGCAGAACTTTTTTCATTTGGGGTGTCCGCACCTTGCAAGAATAGTCATCCATTTAGCACTTTCTCTTTCTCTGGCGACAACCAGTCCTCGGATGATGTCGTCCATCAAAAGTGGTCGTTTTACATTGGCCGAGCTAGTGTTGAGCGAGTGTTCTATGCAAGGAACACGAACCCACCTCCAAATAGTCTTGAAAAGGCCAATGACTTCGGTAGCAACGAGCAGCACACGATAATAATAAGCCTCCCCCTCTTTGGGGAGGAAGTCCACCACGCTTGCACTTCCTAATCGTCCATCAGCACCCCTGCCGACGAAGGACATTGACTCGCAGTGGGGATGTGGTCATAAACAAGCGTTGGCTTCAAAGGGGTATCGGCCATTGGCACGTGGGCCTATCCCAGAAGGTGGAAGCTACCTTGACGGATTTTCTAATAATAACAGCCATTCTTTTGTGAGGTGTTGGGAAAAGGAGGGATGTGATGGGGAAGGGAAGGGTCGGGTGGGGCAGATATAGAAGGGAGGTTTGTTGAAAATGAAAACTTCTTCCCCCACACCTAGTAAAAGGTGAAAGTCCCGGCCCCTTCATGGCTTAAGGGAGTCGTTTTTCATGATAAAAGCAGACAATGAAGAGCGTGGAAATTGAAAAGATTCATTTTTCATACAGCAAAACTGTTGGATACAAGCCTGATGGAAAAGGGATGGGGGTTTGGGGATAAAAATCAATAAAGGATAGGCACTTTGGTTGGACAAAAATGGCGGAAGTTACATTTTTTTTTTTAAATAGTACGGGTGTGTATTAATGAAATCACAAGTAGTGACCAATAGAATACGGTTGTGGCGTTGCAAGCAGGATGTTTATTGGCTGCATGGTGGAAATTTTTAAGTTTTAAAATCGTGACTAGTTTGCATAGGGCCGAGGAGAGGGCGGAGGAAGCGGTTTGAAGGGGCCCGGGGCCCGACGTGTGTTGTTGTCGTAAGGAAAGTTGAAGTTTGTTGAATAATTGGTAATACTTTATAAGTGTGGCTTTGTACAGATGTGATACAATTTGGGAGTTTTAGTCAAGTTTGATCAAATTTCATTGATTTTTACAAAAATCTGATCAAATTTCATTGAATTTTACAAAAATCTGATCAAATTTCATTGAATTTTACAAAAATCTGATCAAATTTCATTGAATTTTACAAAAATCTGATCAAATTTCATTGAATTTTACAAAAATCTGATCAAATTTCATTGAATTTTACAAAAATCTGATCAAATTTCATTGAATTTTACAAAAATCTGATCAAATTTCATTGAATTTTACAAAAATCTGATCAAATTTCATTAAATTTCATCAAAATCTGATCAAATTTCATTAAATTTCATCAAAATCTGAAAACATTTTATTGAATTTAACCAAAATCTGATTAAATTTCATCAAATTTCACCAAAATCTGATCAAATTTTATCAAATTTTACCAAAATCTGATCAAATTTCACCAAAATCTGATCAAACTTCACCAAAATCTGATCAAATTTCCCCAAAATCTGATCAAATTTCACCAAAATCTGATCAAATTTCACCAAAATCTGATCAAATTTCACCAAAATCTGATCAAATTTCACCAAAATCTGATCAAATTTTATCAAATTTTACCAAAATCTGATCAAATTTCACCAAAATCTGATCAAACTTCACCAAAATCTGATCAAATTTCCCCAAAATCTGATCAAATTTCACCAAAATCTGATCAAATTTCACCAAAATCTGATCAAATTTCACCAAAATCTGATCAAATTTCACCAAAATCTGATCAAATTTCACCAAAATCTGATCAAATTTCACCAAAATCTGATCAAATTTCACCAAAATCTGATCAAATTTTACCAAAATCTGATCAAATTTCACCAAAATCTGATCAAATTTCATTTAATTTTATTAAAAATCTGATCAAATTCATAAAATAAATCAAAATTTCATTTTAAAAAACTTACATACGTCTTTGTCTAACTCAATAATATCATTTTTTGTCTATTGTTTTTAACGTCAATATAAAATCGATGAATTCTTAGCTGGTGCAGGGCCCAAACTGTTCAAAACTTCTTTCCTTGATATTCGCTAAAAAAAAAAAAAAAAAAAATACGAAATCTCTAATGAACATATACGCTAGCCATTCTACGTGTGCGAGCCAAAAGTTCTACAAACTCCCCGTTTTTCCACAATTTAATTTGATGTCTAATTAAACTCTTTCCAGCTGTGATAAAATCCATAAGTTAAATCTGAGCGCAGTAGCCATTTGACAATTTGTTCCACGTAGCCATGATTAATATAATTAACTCTAAATGATCGGCCACACAAATTCATTTGAGAAATGCAAATGCAATTCTAATAAGCATGTCAAACCACAGCGGAAAATGTCCACTTGACCGTATTATTATGCTCGCGAAGCATTCGGCCGAGCCATCTGCCTGCTGCCACGGATGATGTAATGTACGAGCTGTTTCTACCCACACGGTGTGTGTGTGTGTGTGGTTGGTCATAAGTAATGAGAGTGGACAAATTGCTCTGCTCATCAGTAATCACTGCTGTGCTTTTCTCATCGTGCATGTGAAATGAAAATAACCCTTTGCGACTATTATTTCAAGCCCATTATGTTGATGTTTAAGATGAGTTGAAGCTCTAATCTTTGATCTGGCTCACTGTTCTCATGACACCTGAATAAGGAAAAGTCTCTTCCTTCTTGCATTAATTCCTTGATTGGGGTACACATGCACAACTCCACCCTATAGACATTTTATTATTATTATTTTTTCTTTTTTTTTTCTTTTGGAATTATGAATTTGTTTTGTTCGACCTTTCGATCAAATGTCTTGATAAAAATGTTGAAATCTCGAAAGGCGAGAAGGAAATTTTTATTTGTGTTGATGGGAAAAAAGGTGTGATGTATAATGAAGAAAATTACAGGCAATTTTAGACACTGACAACTATTTTTTTTTTTTGGTTTTTTTTTTGGTTTTTTTTTTTTTCTTCGTGAATTTTTGTGCAAGTGGGTTGGGCACGCGCGAACGCGTGGCTACCTGGTCATCTTTTCATGCCCATTGCTCGAACTGATTACTTCGAGGGGTCTGTGATCATTTTCTTAGTTGCTCAGACGCCATTTTGAATGCATGGTTGAGCTGGGGTTTTTTTCTTTTATTTTTTTTTCTTTTCTTTTTTTTTCTTTTCTTTTTTTAAATAGTAAATGCGGCACTTGCTGTGTGATTTCTCAGATTGCATGACTTGGTGGTAAAGTGTTTCTGCACTTGTTTCAAATGCATTCATGCATTACGACCTTGTGTTGTTACAAGGATGTTGCCTAGAACAAAAGATTGGGACGAGTAAAGAAGCACTGCCATAGAAATTACAGGAGTTTTATTTATTGCGAAGAGAATTAGAATGCTGAAATTACAGAGTATTTGCTTAAATGACTGGAAATATTTGCATTAATTCGAATAAATCACTTAGTATGGAATGTTTTTTACCAAAATGGAATGTTTTTAGTAAAAGAAAATGAGTGTTTTGGCCTAAAAATGAATTTTTTTGGTTTCAGAATAAATTTTTTCGGGTTTAGAATGAATTATTCGGGCGTAAATATAAATTTTTTGGGCGTTAATATAAATTTTTGGGCGTAAATATGAATTTAGGTCTAAAAAAATAAATTTTTGGGCGTAAATATGAATTTAGGTCTAAAAAAAATGAATTTTTGGTTCAAAAAATGAACTTTTGGTTCAAAAAATGAATTTTTGGTTCAAAAAATGAATTTTTGGTCCAAAAAATGAATTTTCAGTCCAAAAAATGAATTTTCAGTCCAAAAAAAGTGAATTATCGGTCCAAAAAATAAATTTTTGATTAAAAAAATAAATTTTCGATTGAAAAAATAAATTTTCGATTGAAAAAATAAATTTTCGCTTGAAAAAATTAATCTTTAATCTAGAAAAACTGAATTTTATTTTATTTCAAACTCAAAAGAATTTCACTTACGCAAATTTTGCTGAACCAATCCAAACCCATTTATATTATACGATGTGTCAGCTCTCCATTGTTTTTTTTTCTTTTTCTTTTTCGCTACTTTAATTTTTCGAATTCTTTTGTCTTTGACGTGATGAATCCACTCGGAATTCTTCCACACATTACAAGTGAACTGTTTAGATTAGACGTTTAAAGGTGCGAGAAAACATCCATCTTGTTACAGAACTTCACAACAGCATGAAATTACCTTTTGTCTTCGCATTGATGTGCGCGAGTTTATTGGAGCCGACAAGCAAGTAATGGCTGGGTTGGATGGCCACGAAAATTACACCGCTCTTCACTCCACCTTATACTCTAACTTACGTGATGATTCCCTTCTCCAGTCTCCACAACCCTGACAGTGGGTCTAAATAAGCCTAATTTATCAAGGCAAGTTAACTGCAGTGATAGATCAATGCTCAAGTGAGTGTGCAAACAGGAGCTGTCTTAGTTAATCTTTCTTAGGATTAGGCCTCGAGCACGAAACGCGCTTCCCTGCAACACAATATTAAACAAACGTGAGAGCTTGATTAGTTAAAGCGAGAAAAGTCTTTAATAATGATGGGGGTTGACAAAGAAAATGAATATAATTAAGTTTAGCCGTTTTCCATAGTTCATTCCTTTATTATTTAGTTAGCAATTTCAATGTCGTTAAACGGGAAGTCGGTGAGACTGTACTAAAACTCTGTTGGTGTGAGAAACGAAGGGTTATTAAAACACGAGTCAGCATAGTTTGCATACAATACATTTGCACACATTTTCAAGGCCAATTGGAGCGTGTAATTTGCATATATTGTCTCGATCAGTTCCATCCTTCATTTCGCAGTAATTAAATCGCTTTCTTCGATCGCAAACACTTTAAAACTTCTTTTCTAGTTTGAACCCAAAAAAAATAACATTGTGGTCTTTATTTCATGCTTCGCCTGTCACGGTTCGAAGACACCGAATTGAGTTGGAGAGGGGAAAGAAAAAAAAAATTGAAAAAAGATGCTTTTCATCGCGAAAAAAGCAACTTTCGAGTTTCCACTGTGGCGCCCCTCTTTCTAAGACAGTAAAAAGACCACCCACACCTTTGTCTAGAGGGATGTTTCTTAGCGGGGGTGTTTGCCATGCATCAAGGTGGATGTTAGTAGCACCTCACCTGCTCAAGTTGAGTGTGAAAAGAGAGAAAACTGGTTTGCCCCCAAATCCAAACCCCTTTGAAACCACAAGTAGCTGTGTATGAGTATTTAGAGGCGTGGAAAATTTTCAGGTGTAAAAATACTTGAGAAAAGGGTTGAGGGGATCTTTGGAGGTAGAAAGTTTATTTATTTTGTGTTTGGTACTTTGGTAGTTGAAATAATAAATTTTGGAAATGGTTTGCATGGGGGTGTAGGTGTATGGAGCAGGTGAGGTGTTTTACTGTTCCTTTTTTGTTACTGAAATTTAAATCCCAGTTTGAAGAATGGGCGAGGGACTTTAGTTGGAAGGTGGGGGTTGTGGGGGGAGTTCTTTGTACCTCCTCACCTGCCTCTCTCTCTCTCGCTCGCTCTCGCTCGCTTTTTCTCCCCCACCCACAGGTGGATCCCTGTGCACGGCCCACACATCACACGATTGAAACATAATCCCCCAAACCGAGAACTCGTGCGCGGCGCGTGCGACTCGTGCGCTCCGGTTACGTGCAATGTAAAAATAGGGTTTTTTGTCATGCTAAATGTGTACCTGCTTGTTTGTAGGAGGAAAATCACTTGCAGTACGAATTGAATTAATGTCTAAATCGATTAAAAATACTTAAATAAATGTCTAAATTGATCAAAACATTTAAATAAATGTCTAAATCGATTAAAAACACTTAAATAAATGTCTAAATCGATTAAAAACACTTAAATAAATGTCTAAATCGATTAAAACACTTAAATAAATGTCTAAATCGATTAAAACATTTAAATAAATGTCTAAATCGATTAAAAACACTTTAAAAATGTCTAAATTGATCAAAACATTTAAATAAATGTCTAAATCGATCAAAACATTTAAATAAATGTCTAAATCGATCAGAAACACTTAAATTAAAGTCTAAATCGATCAGAAACACTTAAATTAAAGTCTAAATCGATCAGAAACACTTAAATTAAAGTCTAAATCGATCAGAAACACTTAAAGTCTAAATCGATCAGAAACACTTAAATTAAAGTCTAAATCGATTAAAAACACTTAAAAATGTCCAAATTGATCATGAACACTAAAATAAATGTTTAAATTGACCGAACTAATTGAACTGAATCTCTAAATCTCTGTCAATAGAGCGCGGGTGTTTTATCAGAGCTTTTACCATGCATCTGTGTGAAGTTCTGTCATTAAAGAAATTTATGCCAAAATAATTGTTTAAAAATTGTTATTTAAATTTGTTCCTACGTTATGCTGATTTTCTTTGTTGGTGCAGTGCAGCAAAGCAGATCTTGCAGGGGCTAAAAGATAAACAAAGTTTTTTTTTTTAAAAATGGGAATGTATTTGCTGGCTATGGAAAAATTTTATAATTTAGATCTGAAAGCTTTTTCCCAGTGGTCATAGCAAGGATCTGTCCTCAGGTGATCAAAGTCCATCCAGGTGGGAAGGTAATGAAGAGTGGTCATGCCAGTTCTGGAAGGTCATCACCTTCTGGGTATTCGTTAATTTTGAAGAATCCATTGCTGCACGCGACACGGTTCCTACATTTATGATTATTTCTTCTTTTCGCATTCCTTTTTTTGTTTTAATTATTTTTTAACTCGTTCATTCGCCGATGCATTATTACATTGTACTGGTTTTTTTGTCTTGGAGGTCACAGTTGGCATAATACTGTTGTGGCTTTGTGATGTAATATTTGGGATACAAGCACTGTTATCAAGTTCCAGGAAAATAAGCATCTGAAATTTTGAAGGTTATTATCACTGCGAAATTGACACCGCAAATAAATTAATTTGAATTTTTTTGATGGTTTTACGTGATTTCGTGCGTTATTTTTATTCCAGAAGTTGAAATTAGATATTTTATTTATTTATTTATATATTTTTTAATTTTTTTTAGCGAAATTGGATGTTTAAAACTCCTATTTTAAAGTTGATATATAAATTGTAGTGAAAAGAAACATCTGCTCGTGAAAAAGCCACAGCGAGTCGAGATTGGACTTTATGCGCCATCTATCGGAAAATCGCGGAACTTTTGAAATAATTAAATATTTTTAAGTTTTATTTATTTTTTTTTTTTAAATCGAATCGAAAGTTGTCTTTAGAAAGATTTTTTTTATTTTGTTTGATAAAATTCTAAAATTGAGTTCAAAGCAAAAAAAAAAAATATATTGTTTTCCCAACAACTGTTTGCGTTTACATGAAAGAAAGGAAAAAAATGCGAGAAGGTGAGGGGTGATATAAAAGTTGAATGTTTACCCCTACATTACATTCCCCTTTATTTGTAGAAGGAAAAATATTTGACTAGATGTTAGTTGGATGATGCGGAAAAAGTTTTATGACATTTTTTTCCAATGTCTACAAACATAGAAGGAAAAACGGTTTTACTTGCGGCACGTGACAAGGCTCGTGCCTGGCTCCCTCCTCCGTCCTTACTCTCAGTGACGTATTAAACTGACACCTGGAGATTTTGGCTCCAAACGGACGCCGTTAGCTGGCAGATGGTCTCGTGCCCACAACTCTTTAACTCCCTCCCTTCTTTTCAACCGAGGAATTAGTTGATTTGCAGATAGTAAAGAGTGGTTGGTCAATTTAAATATGACAGTGGTATTTCCTGTTGTCAAACTAAAGCAATAAAATGTGCAATTTTAGCATAAAATATGCAATTTCAGCAAAAAATGAGCAATTTCAGCAAAATATGTCCATTTTCAGCACAAAATGGGCATTTTTAGCACAAAATGGGCATTTTTAGCACAAAATGTGCATTTTCTGCACAAAATGTGCTTTTTCGGCAAAAAATGTGCTTTTACAGCAAAAAATGTCATTTTCAGTAAAAAAAAATATGCATTTTCAGCAAAAAATATGATTTTTAGCAAAAAATGTGCAATTTTAACAAAAATGTGCATTTTCAGCAAAAATGTGCATGTTCAGCACAAAATGAGCATTTTCAGCACAAAATGAGCATTTTCAGCACAAAATGTGCTTTTTTAGCAAAAATGTGCATTTTCAGCAAAAAAATGTGCAATTTCGGCAAAAATATGCATTTTCAGCAAAAAAATGTGCAATTTCGGCAAAAATATGCATTTTCAGCAAAAAAATGTGCAATTTCGGCAAAAATATGCAATTTAAGCAAAAAATGTGCAATTTTTGCAGAAATTGGTACTAAATATTTGCATAAACTAATAACATAAATATATAAATGTATTTACAAATATGTTCTTTCTGACCTAAGTACTTCTTTGAGTTTTAATAAATAAATAAATAAAACCGATCTTGAATACAACCTGTACAGTCGAGCCTCGTTATAACGAATCGCAAGGGACCCAAAAAATCAGTTCGTTATAACGAGAGTTCGTTATAAAAAAAAAATTTAAAATGGTGTTCTATGCCCATCCTACCAAACCAGCCATTTTTAAGTATTCGTTATAATGAAAAATTCGTTTTATCGCGTTACGCGTAGTCGGATTCTCGTAGAATTTCAGTAGAATTTTTTGGTTTTGTGTTGGGGTTATAGTGAAATGAAGTTGACCTTAGACGTTGCTATTCTTATCTTCTGCTGGTGGTTAGTTAATAAATCAATTGACAGCAGCAAGGAAGTTTGCATTAATGAGCTGGTGGAAAATGTAGGCCAGATAGGCCAATAGCTGTTTGATACTCGCAGCACGTCACGTATTGTTGACTGTGAGAAATTTGTTGGCGGCAGGCAGAAGTTGAAGTATAAAAATAAAAAAAAGAATGATGGCGGCAAACATATTGTAGGGATCATGGGTGATAAATTTTTATAGTCGCGTCCTTGATTATGTAAGTGGAGCAACCCGTAAACGGCGAAGAGTCGCACAGATTGCATATTAATTACCTACGCTGTGTTTAGTGTTTACCACCTTTGTTTTCATTCACTTCTTTTATTTTCGCAGTTTGTGATTTATTTCTGCTTTTTAATGAGCTTTTGTGGTTGCGAATATTTTTTTAATTATCCAAATGTGGAGTTTTAATGGTCGCAAACAAAGTAATAAAAATAATAAAAATAAAAATAATAAAAATGGACTAAAATTTATTTTTTTTTTAAATATTTTTTTTAGGGTTATTAAATATTAGAAGAGAATTTTTGCGTTTCTTAAATAGCTTGAATTGTTAATGTGGAATTTCTACGTTGATGTAATTACTGGAGATTAAGAAAGGTGTGTCCCGTGTTTTGTACCGAGTCTTCCTATAGGTGAAATGACCTGTTTTGACCCAGTAAAAAACAAGAGTGTGCTTATCCAGTGATTTATTGAGCATGTCTTAGGGGCTAATGAGACCTTGTTTGGAATTAAAAGTGTTGTGTGGGAGAAAAGATGGTCTTCAAGGATTTCTGTGGAAAAAGGTTTCTTGGTCACATCCATGAGCCAACATTTACACTAAATAATTTCGTGTGTTGATTGTTTCTGGGTCTTGAAGGTTTTTATTTATGAATAAAGATTCAAAGTGGGAGTTTTTTCTTCTTTTTTTTTTATTCAATTATGCAATTTTCACTGCATGGTTTTTATAATTAATCAGCTAATTATGAAGGGTTTACATAATGATGCCTGGAAATTACGTTGGACATTCACGTATTCAAGTTCTTCAGATTTTTTTTCATGTTATTTACGATTTTAAGTTCTGTATATTAATTCCATTTTTTTGGGTTTTTTTAGTGATGCACTTGTATCATACCTTGAATTTTTATGTAGAAATTACTGTACATTGCTTTATCAATGTTCAAATTAACATAAATGTGAAATTTGATGCCTTTTTTTGTTTAAAAATTGCCTAAAATGCCTGGAATTTCGGATATTTGGTGTAAAAATTGTGGTATTTGCTAGTGCAAAGTTTTTATTGTGTTAATAAAATATAAATCAATAAAAATAACATTAAAAAGATATAACTAGATAAATAGGATTCAGTGGCAGACCTGCCAGTATACCAGATCCTTATCATGGCTGCATGGTGTTCCACCCACAAGACCTCCCAAGTTACCAACACATCACCAGTTGTTTTATGTGGCTTTTACTGGTTGATAAATTGAAAAAGTTTAATTTTTTTTTTACTTTCTCTTTTTTCTTGTTTTGTTTGTTTTAAAAAAACAGAATGTAACTTGTGATTATAAATTGAACCATTTTTTTATGACATGCAATTACCTAGTCATTTGGTCAAACTAGAAAGTTCTAGTTCTATATTCTAAATTGATTTGGTTTGTGTTGAAAGATGAAAATTATGCAGCAAAACGGGTTTTGAATTTTCGACTTAAATTGATGGAATTGCATTAGAATTGTGAAATTATGTATTTTTACATGAAATTTGACCTTGGGAATGTTTACAATCACATTACCAGCACCATTAAGGCAAATTGGTTGCGCTCTTCATCATTTTCATGACGTTAGAAGACTATATAGAAGACATATATTTAGTAGCTTACCACTGACTCCACCCAAGCTGTTGAAAAGTCATTAATCTTAATCATGTCCACTATTGCAGTCTAGAATATGGGCTATAAAAATGTGGTTGCAGCTTTTAAAAAGAAGTAAGAAGCTTGAGAAAGAATTCTTTAGTATGTTTTATAGTTGCAAGGTGTTGTTTATTATTTTTTTTGCATTGTTTGTGTGGAATGCATGATGGTATGTTCAATTGTCACAAGGGGTTAGTTTTACGACAACAATATTATAAATTAAATGTTGCCAAAGGAGATTTTGTTTGTTCTTGCAGATAATTTCATTAAAATACAATACAATTCCAACAAATACAAACAATTGTGTTATGAAATGCATTATTTGGAGCTGAAGCAGCGTGAGAGCATGTGAAGATTTTTTTGGCCAATAATATATTTAATTCCGCAAAATATTGTAAAATATATTTTTGACCGATAACTTAATAATAATAATTTATGAGGTTATCGTGAAAATTATTCGCGTCGAAATAAACATGTCAGGCATATCGCAAGCAGATATTTAAAGAAGCTTTCCTTTATTATTCAACCAAGACATGTAGACCTCATATCGCAGTAATAATATTGGACATCGGACATATATAGTCTCTAATTGCCACTTATCCAGCAAGTGCCGGAATACATAAGCGCTGAGGGTCCTAATTGGAGGATTTATGCTAATTTAAAGTGCAAATCCTTCAGGGTAATTTCACGCCTCGTAGTGTTCCAACTGACAATCGAAGGCTGGCAACTGTTTTGATGTCGGTGTCACTTGTAAGCATCCCCACGGTCATGTAGACAACTTCCGCGTTTTACGAGTTCTGTCATCAAAGGGGAACGATTGCAACCACAGAAAAAGACTTCATAAATCACCCAGCTGTATGTGGATCGTTGCAACGTTAATCCGGCTGTAAACTGCACATCAACCGAACGTTACATTGTTCATACCGCCCGCAAAACCAACCCCCGGTGTGTGTGGACACCAGACACTAGACAGAAGACCTTTTTTTCTACCTTTTTTTATCCCATTTAACACCGGACCTCCTACACGCTTTCACACCTGTTAAAAATCCGCAGTTAACGATGCTTAATTGTAAAGTCTTGCTGCCTAAAACCTCAAGTTAACGAGCTTTTATTTGTCACCCCCTCAATTCTTCAAACGACGGCTCTTTATTTACCAAATGGGTCAGTAGCTCCCACAGGGTTGCACGTGCCTCGTGTAAATTGGGACTCGGGGAGTTTGCGAAACAATGCTCTTGTGGCGGTGTAAAAAGGTCTGCGAGGGATAGGGATGTTGGGTAAAGATTAGGTAAACGCTGTGGGTTTTATTTGCATAGTGTGTGCAGATGGCGTGTTATTTGTATTGTAATTAAACGTCCAAGTGGGAGTTGAGGTTGTAGTTGTGGCATTGGGGGGAGAAAGTTTTGTTGGAGGGTCAGGGGGTTTTGGTTTTTAGAATTAGCGGTGAATGGAAAGGGGGAATTTGTATATTTTGTTTTGTGTTTTTGGGTTTGACGGGTATAAAAAATGAGGGCAATTTCATAAATGGTTTTTGGAGTTGAATCGGAAGGGGGGAATGGAATCAGAACGTGAGAATAGGCTGGTGATGTAATAAATAGTTTGTCGATATTTTTTGGGAGCTATAGGAGGTTGGGTGTTGATTTTTGGTGCGACCTGATTTATTTTGATGGGAATTGGTTTGGTTTTTTGGTTGGATTAATTTTGTTTTGGTTCTTGTTGTGCGAAATTATATCGAGATTGCAATGTTATGTTTTATTGATGACTGTTTAATTGGGACGTAAATAAGAGCAGGTTTGGTATTTAATAATGGGAGTTTTTTTGATTTTTTTTAATTGTCAGTATTATTTTATTTTTATATTTTTTCATGAAGTGCAGGGCAGTTGTTAGATAAGTGTTCAGAAATAAAAATTTAAAAAATGGAATCATGAGTGACATCTTTAATCCGAATAAACCGGTTTATTTGATATTTTGAAAACTAATTTGTTTTTGTTTTTTTGCTGATTTCGTTTGATTATTTATTGATGTTATTGTTTTAAATAAGTTTTTCACGTTTCGCCGAATTCTTGAATTTTTTTTAAAAAAAAAGATGTAATGAACGGTCGTAAACAAGTGGGTGTTGAACATTGATTTTCAGTAGTCTAATTTTGAATTCAAATGGCTTCTAATAACACGTCAGACGGATTTTGAGTCCTTGAAACACAGGGTGTGAATTCCGTATGAATCCTATGTGATTATTATCAAGAAAGGCGTTAAACAACTTGAAGGTTCTATTTTTTGTATATAATAATCTTGTGTGATTTGAATATGAAGTTTGGTGAGTTTAATGGGAATAATAAAGGTTAGTGCTAGAGTAACGCAAAAGGAAGTTGTAAATTTGCATATCAACACCAGTCTGCTCAGTGCATTTGTGGCAGCTAGTTGTGGCGTCGAAATTAATTTATGATTGGCTAAATTGTATAGGTACGCGAGTATGTATGTGTGTGGTAGATTTATTGCTGAATCACGCCCTATATATAAATATGTTGTTGGAGCATAAATTAATTCAACGCAGGCTACTGTGATTTATTCTGGGACAGCAATTAAGCTCACTTTTGTACCACGCTGAATTTAAATTATAATAGATGTTGAAAAGTCTAAAATGTGTAAATTATATACAGCTGTACACCGCTCGGCATCTGAATGTCTTAATAATTCAATGTTAAAACTGGGCTCAATTGTGGTGGTTGTACTGCGGAGTCAGTGTGTGAATTTGGCGTCTCAATTGTGCATCAGTTGAGTTTTGTGGTGTGTGAAATAATCAAAGTAGTCCTGGGAATTGGCCAGTAATCAAAATTATTTAATTACCGGTACCTGCTGAAATTTTTTAATTTAATACTTGTACATGTAAGTTACTACTGTAAGTTAGTCATTGAGATCAAATTACCATGTTTGGAACAAATCATATAATTTTGAATGTAAATTACAAAATTTTTAATGCTGAATTACCAATTTTAAATGCAAAATTACCAATTTCAATGCAAAATTGCCAATTTCAATACAAAATTGCCAATTTCAATGCAAAATTGCCAATTTCAATGCAAAATTGTCAATTTCAATGCAAAATTGTCAATTTCAATGCAAAATTGCCAATTTCAATGCAAAATTACCAAATTCAATGCAAAATTACCAAATTTAATGCAAAATTACCAAATTCAATGCAAAATTACCAAATTTAATGCAAAATTTCCAAATTTAATGCAAAATTACCAAATTTAATGCAAAATTACCAAATTCAATGCAAAATTACCAAATTTAATGCAAAATTATCAAATTTAATGCAAAATTACCTATTATAATGCAAAATTACCAAATTTAATGCAAAATTACCTATTATAATGCAAAATTCCAAAATTTAATGCAAAATACCCATTTTGGTTGTAAAAAATTTGGTATTTACATTAAACTAGAAATTTAAATATTTTGAGAATCACTCTCTATCCAAAACCCAAATTAAATTCCAATAAACCGTTCTTTATTTACCAAGCACTAAAATTGGTTTATAAGGCAGATGTTCTTCCTAAAAGTCACTTACTGTCCACAGAAGACATCTGGTACTTTTAAGGACGTGCGTCCTTTTGTTCTTTTTTTTTAAATATTTTTTTTCTTCTAAATAAATCAGTTGGGAAATCTTCTCCACCCTGCATAGAAGAAATTTCCTATTACACTTACTCGTCGTTACCTAAGAAGCTCACAAGATGAGCAACTTTAGCCCATCTGGTGAATTAAAAAGCACGTGCTACCCCTCAAGGTAATTTTCCACTAATTGCTGAACATCACTTGAACAAGCTTAGTCACCCAATAAAGGAAAAAAAAAATTATTGAGAAACAAGAGTCGTCGTCTTCCTCTTCAATCAAAAGACATTTACTATCAAAGCTAGACAAGCCTCGTTTTAAGGTGTGTAATAATTAATGGCCTTGGTCATTGTTATCAAGATCAAGGTTGGTGTTTCACAATGTTGTATTGGGTTAATGATGATTTGTAATTTGCAATTGTGTGTGAATCAAACTGTTGGTTGACATGATTGATTGGGTTATTGGGTTCAAAGAGTCTGGAAGAAAAATTTTCGGTGTAATTATCGTGATTTTACGACGGTTTATTAACCAGAAAACATTGTGGAAAGGATATAAATTACCAATTAAATTGGGTAATTTGCTTTTTTAATTAAATTGTAAATGAGGTGTTTTTATTTTGATTTCGAGCACAGGTCAATGGCATTCGTGGGAAAGGGATTTCCTCGTGACTCCCATGTCTTTTCCTAGTATGATGACAAAATGTGAACTAGTATTGTGGAGTTGGGAGGAGAAAAAGAAAGTTTTTTTTTTGTTTTCGGAAAAGGAACTTTGTGTAGCTTGCAGCCATTAGTTTGTGAATTTAGCATGAGGTTTTAGACATTCTAGTGGCCTTTGACCTCATGCTTATTTATGAAGCGGGTCCATATGACTGTGACCTTCCACCATGTAATGTTAGGCGAGAGGGGTTAATTGCCAGCTAAATGTCAATCATTTTGCATGTTAGCAAATTGTCAAAATGAGTTACAAGGATTTATGGATAAAAATTGAATAAATTTATCAATTTTTTTTTTTTTTTTTTTTTTTTTTTTTTTTTTTTTTTTTTTTTTTTAGAAATTTTATGCGGAAACTACTTCTGCAGATTATTCTGTATACAATTCTGGGGAAATTTATTTTCTGGGAAACCGTGTGGTTCAAAAATACATTAAAATACTATTGCAACGTATTTTGAAATGCAATACAGAATGCATTTTGTAATATATTTTTGCATGTTATTGGTTTGCAAATGACATTAGACTAATACATTTTGTAAGTTGTTGTTATGTTTCCACAATAACAAATTATTATCACATGGCAACGCATTGTTAAATAGTTAGCGAAAAACTAGCGAAATGTTAGCGATAAAATAGCTAAAATTAGCGATTTTTTAGCTAAATGGTACAAGTTAGCGATAGCGACAATTAGCGAAATGTAAATTTTGGGGGAAAAGCGAAACTTCAGCGAAGCTATTCTTGTTGGTTAGCGATCCCAACACTGATTATCATAACATGTATCATGAATAAATGCTATATCATTGTTTTGCTCGGTTGTGACTATCGGTAGCAACCGAACGAAACCAAAGAAATCATCGTGCATGCTTGTGATTCATTTCGGTCGTTCCTACATGGAACGACCATCCCATATACATTCTGATTTGAACTTAACAGTTGTATTATGAAATGCATTATTTAATGTACAAATAATATACCGTACTTATTCCGCGAAATTCTGTAAAATATATTTTTGAACCATATGGGAAGCGCTGTTTAATTCCGGGGTAATTTTTTTGTTTTACTGTCTTCCTTGTGTATTCTATCAGATATTCGTAGTTTTATCCGTTAATCTCGAGATTTAAATGCAAGAATGTTGTGCAATACTGGTTTGATGGGGATCTTATCTGGACTAATGCTGTAATACGTGTGTTCCGTCAAATGGACGTAAATCAGGTATATCTTCATTAAAAGACACATACCTGGGGGTGTATACAAGCTTAGTCTTGCCGTTTGTATTCCTACCTAGAATCATCTAGTCAGAGGTGACAAGATATGAAGGACTCGAGCCCACCCTCTTCATTTTCTGCTTTGTTGCGCTTGTCATTTTTCGTGAGTTGCTTTCAACCGGATTTGCTACACTTTCTGCATAGTAAGTAGCGAGCTGCCTAATTTCATTCATGACTTTTTACTTTACTCTTTTGCGAAAACTCGTGCTGATGGAAATTCGCATTTATGGCTACTGACAGACTTCTTTTGTTCTGTAATGACCACGTGTTTGATTTGGAAAGCAGGAAGATGAAGACCTTGAATGAAATGGTAATGAGAAGAAGAAACGAACAAAAAAAATAATAATAATAATAAAAAGAAATGAAAGAAAGAAAGAAAGAAATAGATTTGAAGGTAGAGTTCATCTTGGAATAATTTGCCAGTTTTCCTTTTGAATATATGTTTTGTTTTTAAAATTAATGGTAAGAATGAGGTCACCTTCATAAATGGTGAGTTTGAGGTAAGACAACATCCGTTTGCTCGCAAACTTTGAATTTTTATACAATTTATTTATGGACTTAGATTAGATTGTATCATTCTAAAATATTATACATTGTATGATTTTTTTTTTCTCCACTTTTTTTTTTTTTTTTTTTTTTTATTTTAAAAAATTTGTACAAAGTTAGAATTTCTAAGTGAATTTGAAAGTTGAAAACCAAAAAAAAAAAATATTTATTTTTTTCTTTTTAAAATGCCGAATTAACTTTTGCATTGAACTTGCAATTTTCATTTGGGGAAAAAAATGAACTGTCAGTCAAAAAGTGAAAAACTAATTTCAGCTTGGCTATCAACTGGAACTGACCCACATTTAGCAGACACTTATCTAAGCGTTTTGCACCTACATGATTGGCATAAATGAAATGAAAAACTTGTTTTCGATCTTATATTTGCCATACAGTAATTCTTTAATCTGCAATGTTTACATGAACAAAATATACATTTACTGACATTCACAAGCCACTTATACACATCAATAACACAAATTTCTCACGTTTCGCCATTTTATTCACAACTATTCGTGTAAAAAAAAAATATATATATATATATATATATAAATAAAAATTGATGCTTGAGATTTCCTCATTGAGTCATAGCTTTAAGTTTGATTTTAGCCCGCACAGATTACAATAACATGGATATTTTGCTCTGGTTGTATCACTGTTGTTGCCACATAATTCCTGTAATTAAAGTCGGACATGGCAACTTTTCAACTGCATTTTCCTTCTTTTTTTTCTTTTTTCCCAACGACCTTGCTCTAGACTTTGAAAAAACTTATTCACTATATTTTCAGAAGTTGAAGGATGGAAGGTTAAAAAATAAACACCAAGCGTTTGAAGAATATTAATTCAACAAAATTTACCCCTTAAAAATGCCAATACACACAACAACAACACAATATTGGCATATGAAGCCTTATTACACAACACAACACACCTATAATATTTTATTTATTTATTTACAACCTGTCCGCACATGGTTATAATTGGGAAAAACTTCCATTTTATTGGGGGAATTAAATATAAGAGAAAATTAATCCCCAAAAAAAATATTTTATATCTGATTTTTATTAGTGACTGGGGGTCCAGGGAGAGGGAAAACGATCACCTGGTACCTTTGGGATAGGGGGGTTTGTCAAAAGGTTTTCTTAGTGCCCTCATCCCACTCATGTCCACTTTTTTTTTACCTTGAGAACATTAAGAGTGCATAACTTACCCAGTGCTCTTTGTAGGTCATTTTTTTCTTTGGTTTGCAATGTCTGTACGTGATTCAAAGCGAATTGTATCAAAAGGGTTTGGATTAGACTTATAGGTGTTTTTTATATGTAATTTATTTTTTTTTTTTTAATATTTAAACGCTGGGCAGCAGTAGCAGTGGATAAATGATGCATCGTGTAGTGCACACCAATTATGCACGTGGTCAAGGTTTTAATGTTTTTTTATGAGATGTTATCTCGTATGTTCTGGGCATTTTAAAGAGTTGGTTGATAAACAACATTTATATCAAATTTCTACTACATTGATGAATGCAAATATCAAGTTACACAACCAGTTTAAGTCCAGGTTTGGATTCGTGTAAAATAAATTGTGTGACAGGTGAAATTGCATTAATAGCACTGTTCGAGTCTTTTATTGGGGTAATTATGCATAATAATTGCAGTTTTGAATTGGAATTTTGTGGTTTTTTTTTTTAAAGAACGTTTTGTAATTTTTTTTTTAAGATATAGGAATTTATTTAAATGTGAAAATTTTAGGAAAAAAAAATTAATGCTTTTGTAGAAAAAGAAATGATGTCATTTATGTTCTGGTGATGTGATCAACTTGTTTTCATTTTTTTTTTTTTTTTTTTTTTTTAGGTAGATGAATTAGTTCAAGTCTAAAATGGGAAAATTGATGATTATGACTCTCCAGAGTCATCAGAATTACCAAACAAAAATGATTCATTAGACAAAGTAAGTGATTTGATTATGCCTCCTAACATATCATTAATTCCTAGAAGCGAAACGCCATCCATTTCCCTTCCTGCATTATTTATAACGCATTTGACGACACCTTCGGCTCAAAACATAAAATTAGTCATTAATTGAGGCCGCATAAAGAAATATTAATGTGCCAAAATTGGCTATAAACGCATATATCGCCATTTTTCTGGAAAATATAGCGACATTTGCATTTATTTTACGATATAAATAAAAATGGAATTTTTGGTGCATATAGAATGCGCATAAAACGAATTTTATTTTGCATAAATATTCATCGTATAATCATTAAATTATTCTAAAAAAAAACAAAATTTAAAGTATTGCGGTCATTAGCACGGTAGAATTAATAAAGAAATGTAAAAATTGCTTTACTTAATTAAATTTAAAGGTAAAAAAACGGTTTGTCGTGCTCTCTAAACACTAAAAGGCTTTTTATTTCGGTTGGACTGGTATGTGGAAGTGTCAAAATTATATCTGCGGGGTGGTCCACTATCGGAGCATCTCTACTTAGGCTAATCAGGTAACCCGACGACGATAAAAGGTGTTGAGTGGCACGGGGTCTCGTGGACACGTGTTTATGGGGGAGGTACCAATGGCACGTGCATTGCTGAGCTACAGCTTTGCGGTCAGGTAATGACCAGTGAAGGGAGGGAAGACATAAGGGCACAATGGGCAGGTGGGGCATCGCACATTGTATTCTTCTCAATGAAACAATTACATGGCTTTTCCTTCTCCACCTCCTCCCCTTTTAAACTGTGTTCTTTGCACGTCTCTTTTCATTTGTCACTAGAGGATTTTTTTTTTCTTTTTCGTTGATGGTGCCATTTCACAAATGGATGAGAATCGTGACACGAGTGATAAGATTTTTTAGGTCGAAAAGTGGTGCAAGGAATGTGGTAAAAGGGGTTGGATATTCGATGGGGTTTGGGGTCAAATTTGCTCAGTTTACAATTTTCTTTGTGAATTACTAGTAAGCGCTGCTACAAATCTGCCCCTGATTTATCAATGCTAAACTCTTTGGGCTTCACTGCGATGCATTAACAGTCTATATGTCCGGTAAATGTTGATTGCAAAATCGAAATGAAAAATCTCTGTCTGCGCACTTATAAGCGCAACAAACGCACGATTTTTAGAAATAATAACAAGTAATGGCACTATTCACTTGTGCGCAGGAAACAATTTTAGCCTTTCGTGTTTTCGTGTGCAAATAATGGAGTTTAACGTTTAAATTCGGCGTTTAAGATCTACACCGGGCGTTAGGATTCTAAAAATCTATTTTTACAACACAAATTGGATTAACTACGGGTTCCAAGATTTATTCAAGCAATTTTTCCACACTCGCTGTTCTCCTTTGAACTCGGAAACCGACCATCGGTCAGACGCGCGACAGTAGTAGAAAGTGGACAATGGTCAAGTCAGGTGTGGCTCACGCCTGCCCCTCGCGCGTCTTAATGAGACTCCTTTCACTCACAGAGCCCAGGATTGTCCGCCCATTGTTAACCCTGCTGGCGAGAGAGATTCCTGCAGGAGAAAAAGTAGTCAAAGGAGAAGACAAGGCCAGACGCTCTTTGACCTACGCTGACCACTTGGTGGTTGGGGACAATGGTCGTACACGGCCACAATTCGTTAAGAGGGGGCATGACAACCCTTTGTATCCCGCCTTTTAGCCACTCCCACCTGGCAACTGTGCAACTATTGTTGCGTGCGCCACACAATGAGCGTTGCACGCGTCCCATCTGCATCGATGCGCCAATGGCATGGGAAAAGTGTTTCTGCAAACTTCGACAAAAGGGGTAAAAGTGAAAAGGGGTCAGCAGGCTCCCGTTTAGGGGTCAAACCTTGGCATTGTTGTCCAAAGAGAGAGACATCTTCAAGTGGGCAGCACACTTGACTGCACCAACACACGTGCCCTTTCCTCTCCGTATTGTAACGCGTGCGTTTTTCTTTCGGTCTTTGCGTCAAACAAGCAGCATTTGTGTTGCTGTAATAAATTTACACCTTTTTGTGTCGAAAATGTTGTAATTGAGAAAAAGCTTGTTTTGCACGCTTGCTATTGGTGCGTGTTGGTTTGTCTAGAAGTACAATAGTTGCAGGAGTGTTGATGGAAGAAATTTATGGGTCCAGTATTCAACTTTTTACTCATTGTAGATGGGTGTGAGGTTATTTCATTTGTGTCTCTTTGTGTAGGTTAGTTTTTTGGATTTTACGAGGAAATGCAATTAAACCTATATGGTAGCAATGTATTTTGAAATGCATTGGGTTTTGGGAGAGCAATATAAGAGCTAAAAGTGCTGTGGTGACACCGCGGGACATCGCAGTTCTGAATATGTTTATTATTATGTTTATTAGCTTAAGTACTCTGCAGGGTTTAGTCTAAGTTATTAATTTAAGATTAGAGATGGCCATTTTAAAGAAAACTGTTATTGTTGTAGAAAGATTTCTTATTCTTGTCTTTGTTGTCATGGAAATATGTAAAACACGACTAAAGGAATTGACCAAAACAGATTCCAAATACTGTAAAAATTTACTGGATAATATGTAGGATTTTGCTTTGCTTTTGTAAGATTGGATTTATTATTCAAGACACAGTCAAGAACAAACCGACATCAATCCCTTCACAGGTTTCAAGAGAATGCATTTTGTAATACATTTTTGCTTGTTATTTCTAAAGTGTATTAAGAAATGTGTTACTAATGCATTAAGTGAAAATATATTGTAAAAATATATTTTTTATTTTTAAATTTTTTTATTTTTGCTAAAAACGCTTGTTTTTAATTATTAGTGATGGAAAATGGAATTTACGGTGTTATTCTGCACAGAAAAAGATATAATTGAGATATTTTCTAGTTAAATAAGGTTGGACTAGGTGGTTTTGAGTTTCAACACATCTTTTTAAAAGTTTCTTTTCCCCTCTGCAAGCTAAAAAGAGACTCGTAAATTGCTACGTTAACAATAGTTCTTGCATTGCAACTCAGAGGTCACTGGTTTCCATTCCCCTTTTCAATGGACACCTCAGACAATTTACGAGCCATCTTCTTGTCCATTGTCACACCTCCAGGCATTTCTTTTCAAAAGACCCACCACCACAACACTTTTCACTAGAACACTGATAGGAGGGACCTCATGAATATCTGCAAAAAAGAAATCATTCTTCTTCTCTTATTCCAACCTTCTGCGTTTTTTTTCTTTTTTCTGGCTCTTCTAGGCAGGAATTTAAATTCTTTTAGATAAAACTTACTTATCAGTGGAATGCTAATACAGTGGCAGCTTAATAACATTTTTATTGCTAGTCGTTAAAATAATAGCGTAATTAATTAATTAATGTTTAACTGTTTGGGTTTTTGGAGATTGTGTTGAACATCCAAATTCAAATGGAAATTTTTTATTTTAATTTTACTATTATTATATAATTAAATAATTTAGAGCAAGATGTGCTATTATTGATAAAAAAAACCAACTCTAATTACTTAGCAAATTATAAAGAGTGACCGCCAAAGTTTTTCGTACAAGTTTTGTTGTTGCTTGTTTTGATTGATACAAGTTTTTGCTTTTTCGTTAATAAAAATAATGAATTGGGAGAAAGTTAACACGTTTTGTTTGTGTGTGGTTCTGCACATACAAATCGTTGGCTTAACAATCACTTAAAATACAGTCTAATCTCGGTATACGTGTTTAACAATACACAAAAGAACAGTGATGCACTGTAATAAATTTTTTTGCTGTAACGGAAGTAGATTACACAGTTTGCGGCGGGTACTTTTTCCTTATAAAACTATAACAGTATAACTGAAAATAGCGTATCCAATCCGGTAGTTTTCCACTAACAAAAATTTGAGATTACCGACGACCTCATTTGCCGCCATTTTAATTTCTTCGCTTGATCGCACGAAGGGCACGTATCTTTCATTTGGTTTTAATTTACAATAATAAAGTTGCTTCATTGTTTTGAAACAGTAAAATACAACAATTGTCTCTATTTTTTTCAAAAGAGACTACTACAGTTTTGGTGATCACGTGACATGTTTAACGTAAGGATAATTTTTACCGTATAACTATTATTCGCAACTTAAACTTTTTTAAATTTTTTGTTACATTAAATATAGTGTAACAATATAAAGGAAAAGTGCCTGCCGCAAACTGTGTTATTTTGTTAACTTATTATAAGCAAATTTTTTAAAAAAAAATTAAAGTTTGTTTAAACAAAAAAATCTTTAGTCCACGACTGTGCACATTATACTTGGGAATAAACATTTAAATAATAATAATAATAAAAATAATAATAATATATACTGTAACAACATTCAACATGTGCGACGTATGTTCAATAATGTTCGATGTTGTTTCTTCGAATGTGAAATTGTTCAATAATTGTTCAAAACAATCTTCCAAAACAATATTTAACAACATCCAACACTTTACTAGATTGTATTGCATTCAACAATAAAAGAATATAATATTATTAAATGTTGTTTATAATCATTTGTATTAAATTTGGATATTTCCTGTCATTTTGATTTTGGCTGAAGCTTAGGGAAGATGAAATATTGAGGGTTGTCAGGGCATGGGAAACCAATTGAAGCTTGAAAATTGATGATTACTTTTTTGAGTAATTCGATCACTTGTCAGTAGTTTGTTGTAAAATACCAACTCCACCCTTGATGATGAAGGAAGAGGGACTGTCAGCAAAAGCAGCAAGAAAAAGTAAACAAGACCTTGCTTTTCAGTGTTGTTGGGTGAAGCTAATTATAAACTCCCTTCCTTTGTGTGTGGGTAGAGAGTGTAAACATTTTTCTCATTCATGACATGTTGTCTATGGCATCACATTTCCAACAAATTCGCTTGTTTTCCAAAGAGGGCGAGGGGGACATAAGGAATCATCACCTGTAAAGGCCCACAAACACCTTGTGAAATAGCTGGCTTCGAATTTCTTGGGTGTTGCTGGCTTAGGGTCTAAGAAATGGGTGGAATGTCGAGTAGAAAAGGGGTTATGTGTGATGGGGATGGGTTTAACACATTAGTGTGGTTACTGGATGAGGAATAATGAAAAAAGTTGAAGGCTGTACGTGAGCAAAAAGCGAGATTTACACACCATTAAGCAGACTGGATCAGGAATTTATTTCAATTTTTTTCCCTTCATGTTTTACTTACAATTTGCCATTTTTTTTATGTAATAATAATGGAAAACTTTTAAGGGAAGTACAAGGACAAGAATAATTTGGAAAACTTTTTTTTTTAATTTTTATTTATTTTTTAAGATTTGGTTTGTTAAATTCATTTTTATATTTTGTATACACAAACAGGAGTGGACCACATAGTCAAGAGAACCTTAAATCTTAATGGTTTTCCATGCCCCTGGTGAGCAAAGTTAAAAACACTGAAAAGGAGCGAAGATGTAATATTGTACATAGTTAGGTTTAACATTATGTGTGGTTTGTTCTTAGTATATCTTTTGTGATCACGAGACAAGATGACAGGAAACACATTCATAAAGTCGTTTAAACTTGTTTATAATTTTTTAAACCACTCTAAATGCAAAATTTTACGCGTTAAAATCTACATTTAAACCGGTTTTAAAATAAATATGAATAAGTTTAAATGAGTATGAATGCGCTTACAGTGTAATTCAGTTTCTTTAGTGTAAATTTCAGTTTAAATGCCGATAAATGGAACCCCTTGTGAAATAATGACGTCGTAAAATTGTCGATAAAGTTAAGTTGTACATTTTACACTAGCTGCATTCAAAAACTAACATATTTTGTGTTTTACTTCAATTTTAAACCAAAAATGACATCATTTCCTGTTTAAACTCATGTTAAAACTTAAAATACACTTAAACTAAAATTGTTATTTTAATTTTCGAAAGCAGCTACTGACTTCCGGTTTTATTAGACATATTTCTTATCGAAAGTCGGAATACATGTAATAGGTTGATGACCGGCTTCACTCGGACAATTAAGAACCTTGGAATCCGGTCAAACAATGCCAGATATAATTTTACTTTTAATGAGTGACATAAAATTTATTTTTAGGGATATTTCCCTCTAGGCATCGAATACTTCGATCGGATCCATGACCCATTTCCGCTCACAATATTTTTCCTGCTCTTGTGACATTGATATTTTCATCCGGCCAAATTGGAACCCAAAGGATTAAGACACCTCGTCCAACCCAGGCCATAACTAACAACACCAAAAAAAATCCAACATTTTCTTTGTGTTTCAACAACATTTTTATATAATAAACCTAATTAAAAGCCCATGTATGTAATCTCAGGTGCAAATACACCTCGATGACCCTAAGTCCATGCATGGGATGAAAACGTATTAGGCCTAAGTGCATTTTCAAATATCCCCCACTCTCTTTTTATTACCAAATTTAATAACCCTTTGAAAAACAGCAAAAAAAAATTCAAATCCCCTTTTTGTGGGGTGAAAAAACAAGTTGTTTTATTTATTTTATGCTCGAACATACTACATCAAGGACAGCCATGATTTGTTGTAATGAAGTTTGGTCACATGACAAGAGGTAGATAAGATCTACCACACTCAAGTCCATAAGGTTCGTCTTATTTATGCGCATGGACTTCCTGGATAGACAAGATATATCTACCACGCGCCATCACATGTAGAGATAATTCGGGCAAGAAAGGGTTTGGTTACTTATCCCACCCACGTGTGGAAGAACGTACAGAAGTGATATTGTTTATTTATTATTCGAGATGGGAATAAGTTGATAGAGAGTTTGAATTAATTGAATGTTGGTTGGTAGGACTGGGTTAAGGTCAGGTGGAAAAGGAGTTAATTGTAATGCAATTAAGAGTCTGTGCATTTATGAATTTATAATTATGATGGCCGTATAATTGGTCGTTTGAAATAATATTTTTTTGGTAGCAGAGGGTGGTTCGTTGTGTGCATAGTGTGGAAGTGGAAAGATTGGTAGGAGTTTGTGAATTAGTCCCATTGATGGTGTTAAATTGGAGGGTGTGCATTGTAGAGGAAGTAGGCTAGGTGCATTAACACGTCTGAGTCTATTATTATTCTTAACTCAGCCATATTTGTTTTGTTGCATCGGTTTAATCTGTGGTTAGGATCAGTTAAAAGTGGAATTTTCAGTGTGTGAAAAGTAGGCCACGTTTACAGGTGATGACATGTTTGTCGCACTTTTGCTTTTTCTTTTTCCGTTTTAACACACCTGCTTTACGTGTCAACATGGAGGTTTACAGCTGAGTGAGAAAGGATACCAAAAAATCTAATGTTGCAACAGATGGCTTTAGCTAAACACAATTTAAAATGAAAGTGTGAGCTTTTGTATTGTTTTATCTGGGTAGTTTTCTATTGTTTTGTATCGTGTTGTTTTGTTTTGTGTTGCTTTGTTTTGTTTTGATAGTTCTAAGTTTTGTATTGTTTAGTTTTGGGAGTTTTGTATTGTTTTATTGTGGTAGTTTTATATTGTTTTATCTTTGTACAGTCGAAACTCGCTATAACGAACCGCGATATAACGAATTTTTCGTTATAACGAATTATTAAAAATGGCTTGGTTGGTTGGTTGGATATTTCGAACACCATGTTAAGCTTACAAAATTTTGATATAACGAACTTGTTATAACGAACCGATTTTTCGGGTCCTTTGTGATTCGTTATAACGAGGGTCTACTGTAGTTGTGTATTGCTTTATTGTGGTAGATTAATTTATTTATATTTTTTTATTTTTTTAAATTTTTTTTTTATTTAAATTTATTCATTTTATAGTCGAACCTCGTTGTAACGAACCGCGATATAACGAATTTATTGTTATAACGAAGCGATAAAAATGGCTTGGTTGGTTGGTTGGCCATAGGACAGCATGTTAAAAAAAATTGATGTAACGAACCGATTTCTCGGGTTCCTTGCGATTCGTTATAACGAGGCTTGACTGTATTTATTTATTCATTATTTATTTATTTATTTATTTATTTTATTTTATTTATTTTATTTATATTTTATATTTTATATTTATTTTCTTCTTTGGCCTCCAGGTTCGTGGTGTACCTGTGGGTTAGTTAACTATCAGTGAATCGAGTTATGTGGAATAGTTCCGGTTTATTTAGGGATGGTCACCTTTTTTTTTTCTCTTTTTCTCCCCCCAATTCCATTCATGCTTTCTGCTTGTGTTTAGTTGATGTTTGCACTTGAACTGAATTTTAAACAGAAATCGGTTTAAGTGAGTGTCAACAGAGTTCAAATTTTTTAAATCTACTTTAATTAATTCAGTTAAAAATAAACCGTAAAACTTTACATTATAAAACAAACAGCTTTAATTAATTTTTTTTTTAAAAAAACACCAAAAACTCCCGTCTTAAGCGTCTTAAGCCGTTTCGTTTTAAAAACTTCCACAGACCACCATGAAGTTTGCGACATTAACAAATGACTAAAACGCCTAATGCAAAACGCATCTTGTCCAGAAATAATCGTGAAATAAAATTCGAATTTTCAATTCATTGAACAACAAAAGAGAAACCAGAAGAAACGCGTTTCCGTTGCCAATATATTTGTCTACAAATTTACTGCCAATGTCTTGCGTGCTTCGGCTAAATTTGTTGCTGCCTAGTCTCCAAACAACCGGACACAGGAGAAAACAAATCTAGTTAACCGGAACATTCAATCTTCATATATAGATGTCTCCAATTTACTTTCTTTCTTCGCCAAGATAAATGGAGCGACTGAGTAGCAATTTGTATCAATTTAACTCGACTTGCAGAAAACTTGTTAGCGCAGTGCACGACTCGCAAAGTATTATGGGAAATTAAGTTAAAAAAAATTACGTAATCATTAGACTTAGAATAAAATATAAAAAGGCATATTTTTGATGGATTAATTTATTTGTTTAATAATAAAGACGAGTGTGAATAGAAAGTTTTGAATGTGTGACAAGTGTGTGAATGATTAGTCTGGGACCGGAGAAAACATCATTCATTAATTATTCGCGAGGGGAAGGAGGAGGGTGTCCACGGAGGAAGTGGCGGAGGCCGTACTTGACCTAGATTCGGGCCAGCCGAAGAGACGGCGCCGGGGCTATCGGCCTGCATGGGGCGCCCCCTGTCGGCACGCGCACCTGGTGCAAAACCCCCTCCCCATTCGCGCTCTCGCTCACTTTAATATCCTTTATAGCCAACTCAAATTCACTTTCATTTTTAATATTTATTTTATTTATTTTATTTTTTAACATTTCAAATCTTATATTTTTAATGTCCGAATTTATTTATTTTGGGATGTTTTATTTATTTTGTTTAATGGTATTGGATTATTTAGAATTAAATGCGAATTTGTGTACAAGTTGTAGAAGTTTTTTTTGTTTTTTTTTGTTTTTTGTTTTTGGTATTAAATTATTGTTTCATGAATTACGGTGTAAAAAAAACTAATTGGTAGTTTGTACGTGGGTTAAGCTCGGTTTACGCTGTGAAGTTAAGTGTGGAATCCTGCTGATCTTACACTTGTTAGTATTTACCTTCACAGCGTGATTTTAAAATTTGTTTTTACGTTTTTTTCAGATAATTCTCACTTTATTGACATGTTTTTGCAGTCGACTTATCTCTTTGTTTCTCCCCCTTCTCGATGATTAGAAATTCTCCAATCGGTAAGTAGTGAGGTCTAAAATAAAAACAGGTGTACCTACATAGGTAGATACACGATGCACCTGCTACTCGAAGAAAAGAAATCAAAGGGGGAATGTTTCTTATATGGCAGCGACTCATTTTGCATTATATAATGGGATATTATATTATGCTGTGTGCAATTTGATACTTGTCCAGAAAAAATGGATCAACTATTTCAAACATTTTTATTTTCTTTTGTGGAATTAATGTTTTTTTTTTTCTTCTTATTTTTTTTTGTCACATGGTTTTGATATCATGAATTATTTAAGTGATGTTATAGTTTGGAATGAAATTATATTCAGGTTAAGTTAGGTTGTTTCCAAGGTGATATACAATTTTTTTGCTGGATTGCTTTGACTTTGGGGTGGAAACAAGGAGGGTCTGCAAAGGCGTGTTAAGTTGATGTAATATCCTTGGTTTGAGTGAAGATTTTATTAGAATTAAAATTAGTACGGATTTTTTATTTTCTAGGGGGAATAATTGAATGGAGAATGAGTTAATTTCTAAATTAAATTTTATATTTGTCGATGAAATTTCCTGTTTTAAGGCAATTGGAAATTGTAATTTTTTTCATTTTTTTTTCTCTTAATGATGAGTAATTTTGGGAGCGATTTTTTTCGGTTTTTAGGGAGAAATTTTGTGGTGTTTTAATATTTCATCAATGGCCTACATTTTATAAAGCGGAAGAAGGAATTATAAGGTATTCTGGACCACAGACACTTCAACTTTGGAAGGAAAGTTTTTCTTTCTTTTTTTGCGTTTGGTTTTTCTTTTTTTTCTTTTTTCTTTTCAAGTCTGTTTGGTTGAGTGGATTCAAAAGAGTGGAAAAATGTAGTCGTGTGTGAAATTCAATGTAAATCTATTAATAACATACGATTGTTGCAACGATACTTGAATTCTAAAATGCAGAAACTTGTAATTTTATCGCCAGAATTCACTAGAATTTTCAAATCGTGATTGCAATATTGAAATGATATGAAAAGAATTTAAATATAATAAAATATCGTAACGTGTTATCAGAGATTTTGACATTATGAAAACCACGGCAGTCGACACGTGCCTTTTCGGAAGTGGGTAATAGGCAATCAAGGTCATCTTCATTTGCGTTTTCGTTGCATTATGTAAAATAGTGGAAAACTACTGGATTGATTATTAGTGAGTTTCCGGAGGAAAAAATGCATTTACAGAAGAAAAAAATGCATTTCTGGATGCATTTTTAAGAGACTGGACGCATTTTTAGGAGAAAAGATGCATTTTCAGGAGAAAAGATGCATTTTCAGGAGAAAAGATGCATTTTCAGGAGAAAAGATGCATTTTCAGGAGAAAAGATGCATTTTCAGGAGAAAAGATGCCTTTTTAGGAGAAAAGATGCATTTTCAGGAGAAAAGATGCATTTTCAGGAGAAAAGATGCATTTTCAGGAGAAAAGATGCATTTCCAGGAGAAAAGATGCATTTTCAAGAGAAAAGATGCATTTTCGGACACAAAAATGCATTTTCGGACACACAAATGCATTTTCGGACACAAAAAATGCATTTTCGGACAAAAAATTGCATTTTCAGGCGACAAGTTGCATTTATATGAGAATAAATGCATCATTACGTGTCCATATGGATCGGAGGGGACCTTTTATAACCATGAGTTGATAAATATACTAGAAAAATATAGCAAATTTTCTAATGCAACAATCATCGATGGGTACACCACGTGCAATCACGATCAGTACGCCAATGGGACTCACATAGAATTGTTATGCAAGTGGAAAGGGCTCCGCAGCCATAAAGTTTGAGAAGCACTGAGCTACTGTATTGTAATAGGCCTGATTGCCTTTTTTCACCTTTTAAAATTAGTTATATTTACCTTTTGAATGGCCAAAGAAGCCGATGAAAGCTGCTCCTTGTTTGGAAAAACCCCATCATTTAGTTTGCCCTAAACTAAATTGAATTTCCACTTTACAAGTGACTGAATTATATGACATGAGGGATTTCACTCGTTTCTAAATGGCAAAGAGGTTATCAGCAAAGGTGAACACAGGTTAACTGATCAACCTTGCGATATGAAGCGAATGTTTTTTTTCTTCTTCTGCATTTTGACTTGAGCCGCTCACACACATACTTCAAGGGGGTAGTTGAAGGTAGAAAGAAATCAAACATTTTTTTTATTGTTCAATGGGTTTTTTTTTTGTCTTGTACCTCCTGTTGATCTAAGCTGGAGGGGTCTCCAAGTTTATGTTATACCATCATCATCAAATACTTGACAATTTAAGGACACTTTGATTTGTTGTGAGCGAAGCCGAATCTTATTCTTATGGGAGGAAAATTTCTGTTAGATCTTGACATGTCTTTGGTAACTGGTAAATGATGAGTATTGCCATTTTCTTTGATTGATAATTTGTGATGCTGCCTTTGCACAGCGCCACCTATGTATTAAACCTAAACAGAACTGTTGCCATGGAGATTTAACTTCTTTTTGAGAATTGCTTGAAATTACTGTTATTTCTTACTTACTGTGTTTATTATCCTCTTTTATTGTAATTTATAGCTTTGTTGTTGTTTAATTCTCATTTTCCTTGTTATTTCTCTGATTTCTGTTACATTTTCTAAGTTCTACTATTCCCATGTTAAACCTAGACTAAGCCTTTTTCTCTCTACTAATTCAATACAATCGACTGGTCAGTTTCCTGACTCCATCCAAGAATACCCAAATGCGACGATTTATTATTCAATCGACACTTCAGTTATGTGATTTGTTTTTTTCTTTTGGTAGATACAAATTTAATTGTGTTCTACAATGAAGATTTATACAGTTAGAGGGTGATTAACAATGGAATTAAATGGCTGCTTCTAATTTTCATTATTTATTTTGGATTTTTTTGTGGTCAATAAACAATTTGTGATGATTATAGGGTTGTAAATGGATTAGTAAGATGTCTGTAAATGAAATTCAAATTTATTTGGTCAAATATATTTGTAGACAGGTGAACAACACCCACCTGTAATCACTTAGTTGCAGGTGTATAAATAATTACCATTTTCTGGACAGGGGGAGGGAAATAGTGTGGGGTGATTGTTTTTTTGGGCCATTTCTTGAGGGGTCAGCCAGTTGTTTTTAAATTGGGTTGAATTTCATAAAACGTAATTCAAGTGGCCTCCACCAGAGAAATGTTTAAGTGATGACAGCAGTATCCAAGATAAGAGGATAAAGGATAGAATAAAATGAAAAGTCATACAATAAGTGTCTCTTTGGAAGTATCATTGAAGGATAGGAAACAATACATCACACCAGTAGTGACAAAAGACCTTAGAAATGGGGGGCATGTGTCCAAAGAAAGGAAATAAGTGAACAGTTGGGGACCTTGAATTAGTAGAGCCAAGTGAGGAAAATAAATTTCTTGCTGACAAAAAAGGTAGCTAAAAGTTTCCACAAATACTCGGGTGAGACAAGTGGAATTTGGTGGTTGGCGTAAATTTTGTAGGGAGAGGGATGGTTGAGGTGAATTTAAAGGGAAAAGGTGGGGTGTGATGGACTCTAGAGTGTGTGATTAAGACAGTTGATGACAGGTGAGTAAATTAAGCTAAAATGTGTGAAGTAAGTTAGTGGAGGTTGACATAGTTTTAGTTTTAGGTTGTGATTTGGCCGGGTTGTTTGAGATTGGAATAATAGGTCTGCATTCTTTGAAAAGGACATTTTGAATCGTCAAAATGGCATTGTAAAGGTTGGTATTTATGGTGTGTGTAGGTTAAGTCAGCAAGGTTAGTTGGTTTATGATTACTTTAATGTCAGCTAAATTGATGTTGGATTGGATGACCATTCCAAAACCTTGCCATCAAAACCTCAACCCTCAAAACTGAGTTACACTTTAGTTAAGTACTGACGTACAACCGATTTTGAGCTGTAAGACTAAATTGTGGTTTTTAACTAACCAATCAAAATCTTGTTTTCAGGCACTCAAGGTTGTTATTGGTCAAGGTTAGAGTTTAATGTGCAAAGTATTAATTGATGATGGCCACTGAGATGGATAATCATACGGATGTTGTGACAAGTTGTTTCAACAATCATGTGCCTACAACTGTGCTTCTCAACATATCTTCAAGCAGTTTCAATTTTCAACAATAATGCACAACATATCTTTAGGCAGTTTCAATTTTCAACAATAATGCACAACATATCTTCAGGCAGTTTCAATTTTCAACAATAATGCACAACATATCTTCAGGCAGTTTTATTTTTCAACAATAATGCACAACATATCTTCAAGCAGTTTCAAATGTCAACAATAAAGCAGGAGATGTCTTCAGGCAGTTTGAATTTAGAGCCTGCCATCTGAACTAAAATACACTACACACCTTCAGGCAATATCTGAAAGCACAACATGTTCCCAAACAATCTTAACTAGATAAAACAATGTACAAACACCAAACAGCATTCTCTATCTAGCGTGAGATCATGAACTGGTTTACGCTTTTTTTTAAAAACATCAATTTCAAAACCCATTACAACTTATCTGACCTTATACCAACTTTGACAATATAAAGTGGGTTGCAAATTGGACTTTGAAGTGTATTAACATAATATCTCATCAATCAAATAAGAGATTATTTAGTATTCAGGCTAGCCTGAACCTGGCAGCGACAAAACAAGTATATAGACACTTCCGTTGAGGCAATTTTGATACGTTTGGGGGTTACATAATTCTGGAATGATATAAAACTTAAAAATGAAAGTTTGAAAGCTATAGGGATATAAAAATATTTTTTGCCAAATTTATTGCCTTTCTTCCTGCTTTATTGCTGCGCTTTTACGATATCAAGGCAAGTGCATAACCGGTGCCTCTCGTGTTTGAAGTATGATTTTTTCGATAAATGAAAATTTTATGTGTATTTTATTCGTCCCACCTATATTAAAAGCGTGGAGCAGTGAAAGGGTGTACTTATCTGTGGCCTTCATCACATCCACGAGGGATTTCATTTCTTGTAATCTCTCGTCTTGATTTTCTCACCTGATGAGCTTCTTTGCGCAAACCTCACTCATCTTTTTATTGTTCGTGCTTGACAGTTTGAAATGCATCGAAATGCAACTCGGCTGACTCGTACTTAAAGGTTATCTCGGCATCATCTCGGCATTTCATTTCTCTTTCTAAGTCTTTAAGACCCTGATCAGATTGAATTGATTTGCCAGAGCTGAAGGTCAGTGAATTTCCAATTTGAATTCTCAATTGGCAATTAGAATTTTATATACTTCTCTACTTGTTGATCTCGTTGAATAAATTAAAAGCACCTGAGTTTCAAGTTGTGATACATAATTCAATCGCAATCCGAGATTGCAGTCAAGAAATCCGCTTTTTGGTCCAGTTTAAAAGACATCTTATTTGCATAATTCCTTCTGGCCATGATATGACCGGTCACAGACATGAAAATTGAGTGTTTCTTTAATTTTTTTTTTTTTTTTTAATATTAATTTTTTTTTTAAATTATTAAATTGCTTGAACCTTTGCTATACGTATGATTTGTACACTGCATTTGCAAGTTAGTGCACGCTCAAAGTCTAACTGGTTAATCTAAGCCGAAATATTTGGCTGCAAGACACGATTTGCTCGCGAAGTAAACTGTGTTCATGATTTTTCACTTGGTAATTAACTTGATGTTTTCACCCAACGTTTTCTGCAAGTTTATTGCATTTCCACGGGGTATGTCTGGCTGAAAAATGGCGTGACCTTGGGAATTTGGACAAAGTGACGAAACCATCCACAAATCAACCGGAAAAGCCGACCAGAACTGCGTGAAAAATCGTCCCCAAAACCGTCAAACTGTCACGGAAGATAAAAAACAAGTATTGTTGTTTATACAAAGAGGGTGAATCGGTGTTTGTCTGTGTTGTGTGCGCCGTCAAAGGTGCATTTGGCGCGGCAGCCACGTTGAAAATTGCGACGTTGTTTCGCAAATATACGAAAAGCCTGTTTTGCGTGTCGAATGTTTGGAGGTGGATTTTGGAAAATTTACTAGTGAAATGATTGGATCCCGTCCCACATCCACCTGCTCGATGCAGCGTATGAGGAAACAGTCATTAGTTGAATGGCGGCAGGTGCACAACCTTATTACAACAACATCCAGCCCCCAATTAGTAAGTGTAAAGTAATTTTTCTATTTTTTTTTCCTGCTTTTTTAAGACTTAACAGCTGTTTGGATGAAAAAAAAGTAAAAAAAAAAATGAAGGTGCTTCTTACAGGTGGATATAATGACAAAAACGAGGTGGCTGACATTACAATTATTGTTGCATAAAGGAGGCTGCACCATTGCATGGACATCCAGACAGGTGAATTTGTAATTTCAAGGTCGACTTGTTAAGGGGATAAGGAAAGGGTTTTGCCTGTAAACAAGGAAAGGGTAGTATAGTTTTTGGAAGGAGGTTAAGGTCGTTTTTAATGTGGGTGATGGGACGGGGGTGGAAATTTGTGTTTTATTTGCAAATAAATCAATATTTGGTTCGTTTTTTTGTGTGTAAAATTTGGTAGTGATTAAATTAGTTGGATATTTTGTGTAGGAATATGAGAAATTAATCTTTCGTGTGTGTAATTCTTCCTGCTAATTAAAATAACAACGAAAAGGGAATATCCAGCTGCTAAAAAGCACCTGCGAACGCAGGGAATCGTTCGGTTAACTTGTTTCTTCAAGTTGTTTATTGTTATTCAAAGTAACGGTCGATCGTTGAGTGCGCCCCTCGTTTTTTATTATGTTTTTAAGATACGCGTCGAGAAATTCAATTCAATTTGCACACACTTTAATTACGTTACTAAATTTCCTTTCCTTTTTCGCAATTTTTTATTTTATGAGGCGTATTATGGTGCCGGCTGCATGAATACTGCATTTTGAGTAACAGTTGGGTTAAAAGGGTGCGTGTTTTGGACAGAGCTCTTTGACTTCTGAGGTCGGCGAAGGGGCACGTGCTCAAAGCCGCCGACACGTGCCCAAGCCTCGAGCTGTAAGACGACGTCCTTGCAACACCTGAGTTGCACACCTGATTCCGTTTCCATTCGACTCGGACCAAAAAACGCGAATTTTTGTACGTTTTCCACCAAATCGCAAAAGAATTCGCTTTTTTCGTCAAAACAGAATCAAATTTTCGTTGTTGGTAATTTTTTTTTTTATGTAAAAAACATTAAATTTATTACTTAATTCGCACAAATCGAAGGTGTGACTTAATTACCTTCGGATTATTTTTATTACGAATAATTGGATCGTAAACATCAAATTTTTTGCACTTTCTGATGACCGATTCGGACGTTTTAAATTCTTCTTTTTTCCCGTTTCTTATTTGCCCGTAAATTACATTTCCGTGTTTGGTGGACAGTTGGTCCGGTGGAATGTGGGTCAGTGCGGTCGTGTTGTGCTCTTTGTCTTTGACGTCGCGTGCTGCACGAGCTGTTGGAATACGTGATTCAAGGTGGAGTAGATTCTTTTTAATCTCGGCTGTCCAATGTCAACTCGAATGTATTGATGAAGCGTGCTGAATTGTAATGAGCTCATTTTAATAGGCCTTCATGTGCCACTTGAAAAACCTCCGGTTCTTAAAGTAATTGATCTCAATACTCGTTTCATTGTACTTGGAAATGGAATTGAAAATTGAATATCTAATGAAATACAGAGTGATTTTTTTTGTTTAGTTTTCGTGCGCTTGCAAATGCAATTAAACATCGTGTGGGTTGTGATTCGTCTTTTTCGAGATGTTTAAGCATTGATCTATTCAAATCGAATAACTTTCTCGGTATTAAAGCTTGTGGAAAGGTTGTTTGCGTAATTAGTTTCCACAAACTTCGTGACTGCAACGAGAATGAGGCCGTGTGAGGCGGCGAGCTTTGAGGGAACAAGTTTGCTGTGAAATGGATCGTGGACGTTGAAACACAGAAGTGGTGAAATGTAAACTTGAGATTTTTTTTTTTTTTTTGTCAATGAATTATTGATTTTTTTTTATCTGGGGAACAAAAAATATGCTGTTTATTTTTCTTTTTGGGTTTTGTTGGATTTTTTTTGTTTTGTTTCGTTTGATTGTGATGTTAGATGTTGATGAAGTGCATTGACACGGCACAAGATGTTATGAATGGAGCTAATATTTTACCGTGGAAGAATTACGTCTCATAATTTTTGTTCTTCGCCTCTAGGGAAAAGATGTCTGCAATGTCGGGCATCTTGCGGAATCCGGTTTTACATTTTTAATTATAATAATGGGTGCGTTCAATTCCGGCAGGAAAAGTGACTTATTCTTCTTAAATGGTTTATAGAAATCATTAAAGTCATGCTTCAGAAGTCACTAATGCGTAAAAGGCACTCTTATCTTCATGTAGAAGTGACTTATGCGTTGCGCGCGTGCGCTTGTTTCTCCGTTCGAGTTAGATTGGCAGCCATTTTTGTGTGTACTATATTTATAGTCATGTTTAACTTGCAGTTAAAAAAGGTTTTGTTGTTTAAATGTCGTGCGCATGCACACTGCAACTGAAAACGGACTTAATCGGCCGCCATTTTTGAAGTTAGATGACGTTTTATGTTGTTTAAAATGCTGTTTAGTCGAAATTGCTTCGGTTGCATTTGGTTGTGTTCATTCAAGGAAAGAAGCGATTTTACCGAACGTCGAAAGCGCATGAATAAATTGGAATTTCTCCAAAGTCTCATTCATTACAATTTTCACATTTTATTTTTACGATTTTGAATATTCTGATCAATATCTATTATAATATTCTTATGCAATGCTCTATCTACTTCCGGTATGTGACCGATTGCATAGATTTGGATCTATGCAGATCCCATTAATGACTAAAACGAGTTATTGGATTTTTCTCCCTATCGATATATTAATTATTTTAGGACGACGTTCCAATGTGAAATAACAACAAATTTGATTCCGCCATTTTTGTTTTGAAACATCGGTGGAGAAGGCGCTGCGGTGAGTCACGTTTGCAAACTGTTTGGTGACATTTTGTCTTTTTCTTTCTTCGCAACTTGACAGAAACAAAGGACATGCAGATGAGGTGTTAAGTTTTGATTATTCTTTAGGTCAATGTATGCTTTTCATGGCGCCAACTTTGGCCGTGGTTAGCATTCCTGATGCTCATAGCACGCGTGGGTGTGGAGTTGGTGGCAAGGGTTAAGGTGATGCCTGTCGGCTGTCGTTGGCGTCCTGCTTTCCTTGGCCCTCTGCGAGAATTGCTCCTGTAAAAATGCGAATAAATCTTTTTTGGCTATGGAAATGCTCTAGGTGGTCGTAAAATATGAAACCAAGTTGTTAGACGTATGTTGTACATGTAGATGAGCCGAATTTCGCGATGGATTGGAATTTTTAATCGCTTTAATGTGATTTGCGTTGATGCGAATCGTTTAGTTGACGTGGAGTTAAAGATGGCAGTTAAATTTCTGTAGTGTACAGATGTGGTTGTTACTATGCTGTAAATTGTAGTCAAGATGGTCATTTCTAGTCTTTTGGCGTGTCTGTATGGTTTACACAGACTTGGGGAAGTGTGAGGGCGTTGAAACTGGATATGTGGTGCTTAAGGTGAATGAAGAAAGAGGAAAAATATAAAATAAAAAAATTGTGGGAAATTCTTGATTTAAGTGTCTGAAATGAGATGTATTGTATCATGTTGCAATAAAACTGAGAAGAGTCACGTTTTTGGATTTTTTTTTGTGTTTTTAAAGTAAAGGTAAAGTGTTGAATTTCATTTTGGGATGCCTAATTTGGTGTTTTTGTTAGAGTGAAGTGAAATTTATGCACATGCGCAGCATGTGGTGTCTTATTAAAAGTGAAAGCAAATTGCTTTCACTCTTTGTGTTGGGGAAGGATGAGGGGTCATGAGTAAACAGTGAATGAAGCGAATTAATCAAGTGAGCTGTGGCACTTGTGGTTAGGCGATTAATTATTCAAAATGTGAAGAATTATAATTATAATTAATGTTATGACCGATTATAGAGAAGACGAGGCCGAGGTCATGGAATTAATTTCGTTTTCTAAGAAAATAGACTTAAAAAAGTTATTTGAATTTTTGTTTTAGTTGAGGAACTTATTTGATTTGATTTTTGACAAATTTTAGAAGTTTCTGTCAGTTTTTAAAAAATTTCGAGAGTTTTAGAAAATTTTTAGAATTTTAGAAATTTCCAAACAAATTTTAGAAATTTTCAGCAAAGTTTAGAAAATTTCAGCAAATTTTAGAAAATTTCAGCAAATTTTAGAAAATTTCAGCAAATTTTAGAAAATTTCAGCAAATTTTAGAAAATTTTAGCAAATTTTAGAAATTTTTAACAAAATTTAGAAATTTCCAACAAATTTTAGAAATTTCCAACAAATTTTTCAAAATTTTCCGAAAAACTTTTAGAAATTTTTCGACAAATTTTTCGAAATTTTCCAACAAATTTTTCGAAATTTCCAACAAATTTTAGAAATTTTCAACAAATTTTAGAAATTTCCAACAAATTTTTCAAAATTTTCCGAAAAACTTTTAGATATTTTTCGACAAATTTTTCGAAATTTTTCAACAAATTTTTCGAAATTTTCCGACAAATTTTTCGACCTCTTCCGACAAATTTTTCGAAAATTTGCGAAAAATTTTTCGAAATTATCAGCAAATTTTTAAAATTTTCTACAAATCCTATTAGGAAATATCAAATCTCAAAATTTTTAAATAATTGTTATGTTTGTTTCTGTCGGAGCCCTTTTGTTATTCAGGGCCCTTACCCGCGGGGTTCAATGGGTGCAGCGTACACTCAATTTCAAATTACGAAAGAAGGACATTTATTAATAATAAAAATAAAAATAAAAATAAAAATCCTTCTTTCCTAGTTTGACTGAAAGATTTATTTCCAGACAAAAAAAAAATGCTCGTTTTAAACCTCGAATTTAGTACCAATAAGGTCACCTGGGTCCACGCGTGCCACAGTTGGACAGGTGCCAAGTTGTGCAGCATGCTTCACAGTAGACAGAGTAACAAGTGTTTTTTCATTCAGGTTTAAGGCTGAGGTGATGCTTTCTATGCACTCGGACCTCGGGGAAGGAAAATGCATCGCAATCCGTTGAAGATGATTGAACATGCGCTAAATAACAGGGCTGGGAAATTGAAATCTCTCGTGCACTTTGACACCACAAGCAGCTTTTTCCGATTTATCTGATTTTCTACACCACACTTTTGATTTTTAAATGCCCAATAAATTTGCAAAGGTCTCAACTTAACTCGAGATCTGATTCGTGAGTCGATTACAAAATTATTAAAGTGCGGCGATTGAATGAATTCAAGGCAAATTGGACATTGAGTGCATTTTTTAATAAATCTTGTAAATTGTGATTTTTAAGCCTCATCTATCTTTATTCATGGGTATATTTATGTTGACCTATTTTTCCCTTGGAATTGGTTGTTTATTGCGAGGATTAGATGGGAATTCGGTTTGGTAATGGTTTTTATTTTTATTCAGTAAATTTGCAATTTTTAGGTGTGGAGTCTGACAGGTTAATTTATGAGTCTGACTGATTCCCAAGCCTTTTTTTTTGTTTTAGTGTTCGAGTTTGAAGTTTTAGATTTTAATTTCTCGTGTGAATTCTTCTTTTAGGCTTAATTGTGATCAGATTTCCTGTTCCGGTTTTCTGACGTAACAAATTGTGATTGTTTTGGGTTTATTGGTATTTCCTGTTCGGATTTGTGACGCAACAATGGTGAAGAAAAATAAACGGTTTTCTGTCGCTAGCAGGTGCATGGTGCACACTTAAAAATTTAAAAATTTCGTTTTTCATTTATTATGTTTAAATTATTTGTCGTAAATAAATAAGATTCTTATATATAATGTATAAAAAAAAAAAACTCTTTTTTTAAAAATTCATTGACCTATTTTGACAATTGAAAACCAGACAAGATCAAAGAAAAAAAAATGGAATTCCAAAGTCAAAAGAATTTTTTTTTAATTTTTTTGATTTTTTTGTATTTGAAATGTAATTACTGCAATTAAGGTATCCAATTCTCAATAAATTTCGAAGCAGATATTTGAATTAGAGGTTGATCGGGACGATGAGGAAAATTTGTACATTTTGCCGATATGTGTCCACTTAATGACAAGGACAAATATTTGCAAGTGTGCAATTTACTTGACTATAAATTGTATATCAGATTTCAAAATGACAAATAACTTAATAATTTATCGAATAATGACTTTTGATTCTACGGACACAACAAATTCACCATTGATTGCATGAAGTGAATATCAAATAAGATTATATGGCTACCGTCTTCTATTTATGAAAGTCAATGAGATTTCTTTTATTTATCAATTTTTTTGTTAAACAAATTGATGGTTTATAGGTTATTTTGACTGAAATTAATGGTATTTTTTTCGTTTTTTAAATGCTGGCCTTAAATTTTTGAGTTTCTTCATGTTTCTTTATGTTTCTCCAAACATTAAATTGAAATAAATTAATAAAAATCAAGTTTTTATGATTTTTGTAATTTCAGAGCTTGTGAAGTAGCACATTTTGCAATGTAAAGGTCAAATGGATGTTTTAATGTAATATTTCATATTTTTGTATTTATGTGTTTTAACGAAAGTTTCTGGGCTGGTGATTTGTTGAAAGCAACACACTTGTATGCTTAAATGGTTTACTCAAAAATTACCTTGAAACAGGTATTTAATAAACATGAGGAGCTTTTGGCAGTTGGATGTGCATTAATTATAAGATTTAATTGAGGAAGAGTGCGGAATTAGTATAATTTGTTTCAGTTTTAAGAACCGGGTTAATTGCAAATGGGGAAAGCGCAGACATTAAAGTGAAAGAATGGGGAAAGGAAATAAAATAATTTTATCTTTTTTTTAAAAAAAAAATATTTATATATAAAAAGTAAAAATATAATAAGTATTTATTTTTTTTTTTAAATTTTGAAATAATAATAAATTTTAAAAAATATAACCGCATTTATGCGAGCAATAATATACGTTATAAAAGCTTGCTCCGAAATAAAAATGTAAAAAATGAACATTTTTCCTCTTACTGCATTCAAATATCATGACCTTGGCCATAAAGAAGAATCAAAAAAAATTTATATAGATCAACAATTTTAAAGCAGAACTGCAACATCAAACTTGAAGTCTGACCTTGCTGTTGACGATTACTTTCATTTAAAATTTACATTTTTATTTCTACAGTATGTTTTTGATGGCTTAAATCATATTTTTTTAAAAGAAAAGAACATTCTAGTTATAAATTTGACACGGTATTAAAAAAAAATATATATAAAAACTTTTAAAAAAATTGAATATCTCTATCCCTTAGGCCTAAACTTGGTCCTATTATTTGCCCACCCTCAAGTTTGGTAAACAAAAACCTTGCCTATCATCAGACAAGATGACAAGAGAGTTCCATGATGAATTTCTTGAACAATTTATACCTTGCAGGTACAATTTCAATGGTCTAAAAAGGGGGAAAAAGGATCTTCCTTGATAGTGTCCACCACTCCCCAATGTTCAAATATAATTTCAGCTCAGCACATCAGATTTTTTTCCAGATGAAAATTACTACTGATTTCAGTCAGCTACTGACCATTATAAACGTGAATCCCATCTGCAGTGTGGGAAGAAGTGTCTGCATGGATGAAAAGGGCATATAACACACCCCTTTGTTGATTGATGCAAGTGGTAATTTAATAGGGATGAATGTTATGTGCAATGTGGGGGTTTGCAAATAATTTCTATATGGATACAAGACAATGGGTTCTTTTGATTGTCACTTTTGATGGTTTGTTTGTATTATATTTCTTTCAAGTTTGAAATGTTAAAGGTTGAGTATTAGGCTTAGGACTGTCAAGATAAGTAAATACAATGTACAATTAGAACCTGTTTTGAAGAGATTAATATTCTTATACTAATAATACTAATAATCTGTTGCATTTGACAAATGTGTAAATATGTTGATGGAAAGAAGGTCATTTTATGTTGGTTGCATTGCATTTATATTGTATTTAATCATCAATTAATAGCAAATACAGAAGACGGCCATGTTTGAATGTGAATAGGTGAGATTATTGCATTTTTGTAGCTCTTGATGGTTTAATTTCTGGGTTTTACGAGTAAATTTAAATATAACGCGTGATAAATCCAAAAGTGTAAAATTGCTAAAATTGCAAAAATTGCTTATATCGATGTAATATGGCGAATGACCTTGAAACTCATTGTCGCCATACTTCAGTTTGTATATCTTCGAAACCGTTAATTTTAACTAGAAATAATTTTTTTGTATTTTATTTGTATTATTATTTTTGAAGCTTCCAATTATTTATGAAGGTAAAATTCCATACGTTTGGGACAAGAGTCTTGAAGGCAAATATGAAGAAGGATTTACGATGTGATTGTCTCATTCATTTCACAAGATGTAATTTTCAGAGTCGCTTTCGCGGTGTAATTGGACATAGGTAATATTTGTCGGCTTGGTAACTCTTTTCCTCGCGAGAACGAAACAGGAATTACCTGCGGGACAAGGCAAAGAAAACAACAATTTTTTTTTTATTGTTTAATTTTGCACGCTTGACTGCACTTTACACGACAACAACTCTCGGCTACTTTTTCTTCACGGTTCATTACCGTGGATTAGCAGGTATACACTCCTCATTAATTATCTATCCACTTAAAATGAGAATTGTTTGACGCCTCTGCCCATTCATTTGTAATGCTTTACATCAGCACGAAAGGGGATATGCCACTTTGTTTTGTGCTTTTTTTTATTTTTATTTTTTTCCTTCGTTTTAGTCCTGCTGGGATCCAGTAATAAAGTATAAAACAAATTTTTTTTTATTGGGATTTTCATAGAGAAAAATATTTTAATGACGTCTAGTTGGGTTTAATAATTGGACTTTTGCATTAATTAGCAAAGGTCAAGAATATTTTGTGATTATTTACCTGAAAACAAGTTATTTCAAAATTCTAAATGTTTGTGTTTGTTGTGATGTTTTTTAAAATATTTTTTTTTAAAAAAATTCAGTTTGGCACAATAAATTTGAAAACAGTGCAATCTGCCTTAAACTACTTATTATTTGAATAAAAATTAACCTGAACTCCAAGGACGAGTTTTAATATGTCTATGATGCTAATTAAAACAGAATTTTGATTAAAAACGTAATTTATTTATTTATACAAAAAAAAAAAAAAATAAGAAATTTAAAAAAAACATTGCAGATAATATAGACAATTGAAAGTAAAGGGCGCTACTCATAATTATAGACGATTTTCTTTATTTATTTACTTCTTATAATAAATGAATAAGAATGAGGGCTCATCTTTGGCAAATTGACGTCAAACTGCGAGCATGGCATTGCATTTTAAGGCCTCCGCGGTCTGGAATTTGAGGACTCACCAGGTGACTTTGATTTTCCTTCTTTGATTATTGATTCCATCAAGCAGACATGTTGACAGTGGAGATGACAAGGCAGCAAGCAGCTCGGGCCAATTTCCTTTTCGAATTGCTCAGGGCACCCCGAACAATTTCATTTTTGCTTTGTAGATAATGAGAGGCAGAGGCACCACTCCCACGTACTCTTCAAATATTACCCGCCCTCGGATGACCCTTCTTTAAGAAAATTGCTCTTGACTTTTATGTGAGGATCACACTCAGCTACTGACATATACTACCTGCAGCAATAATTATTTAACGGATAAGGCACTTGAATATTAATCAATGAACTTTATTGCGAGACAATGTTAAGTCCGAGGTGTGTTTGCAACAATCTCAGCAGGACTTTAAGCATGGTGACTGACTAAGGAATCCGTCTGGAATGGAAATCGCCTGTTTGACATGAATGGTGGTTTTTCTAGCTTAATATAAGATAGGGAAAAAAAGGTTGGTCAATTCCAAGATCTCTGTTTTTGCTGATTTTAGTGTTTCTGTAAAGAATGGACATGATTCGTTGATTGGGTGTTCTGTATTACGTTTGTACGTTCAGTTATCAGGTCATAACTTTGAGTTTACACGTGTCACAGCCGGACAAGATGTTTTAACCAGTTCATCCAGGTTATCTTAACCAGGTCAGTGCCGTGAGAAACACCTCTTCTGGGGTGCGAACTGCTGTGCTAAAAATATACAATAATCAGACTAGTTTTATTTGAGTTAGACATAAAATTTCATAACAATCGGCGAATAATTGTACATTTGACGAGCATCGTCTCAGTTGTTTTTATTTTTACATTAAATAATACGTAGTTCGTTTTTTGTGATAAATAACAACTGAACATATTTTTCATGGGGTGCGAGAAAATATTTTGAGAAACTAAGGGGTGCCGGAACTCCGAAAAGGTGAAGAACCAACCACACTAGAGTATAAAATCTAAAGTAGAGTGTTTTTTTTATTCCCTCTGTTGTCCGACCCATCGTGGAATTCAAGATGGCCAATTTGGATGCATTTCCGTGTGAGTTTGCATAATTATTAAATTTATTACTACAAATTAAATCATTCGATTTAAATATTGCAACTTCTTATGTGAATGTAATTTTGATACGTAAAAAAAAAAACCTTAATAATAATTACTTCCCTAATTTGGATTAATGAACCTCATTTTTTATGCATTTTTTTGTTTATATCATCTAAATGAATAAATAAAAATACACATTTGCTTCTGTAACAAGTTCAGCAATAAAATTTTTTTAAACAACAAATCTACGACTTGTTTGAGTTCCAAGTGCACAGATTTCCATCTAATTGTCCCAGCAACAGAAGTGGTGAAACAAAATCCATCTTTTATGTGAATTCCAAAAGCTCAAGTAGCAAATGATTGACAATATACAGGTGGGCACCTTAATAAAATTTTTTCCTTCTTTTTATGGCACAAGGTTGGAGTGATTTGCCGTGTTATTGCTAGTTTGAGGAATCTTATAAAAAGACTTTTCCCCCAATTACAAAGAAAAAATTAATACTTTGGCCCATTTTTTGGACTCCTTCCATTAAATCTATAAAACTTTGATTTGGAACGTGCAATTATTTAGTTTCGAGATTTATTGTGCGGATTTTTTTCTTCGCTTTTCAACATCGAGTATATAATTGAAAAAGAGAATTGAAATATTAAGAGGAAATTTATGCATGTGATTGTTGAATTTTGATTGGTTAATTTGTGTGCTCCCATTTTTTATCTCTGAAATAATCTCACCTGGGGTTAAAAGTTTTTGAGTTTTCGATTTTGCCATTCGGGTATCATTGAGTTTTCTCGCTAATGAACTTGTTTCTTTATAGATAGTGTATAAATTGTGTCGAAAAACAATCACGATTTGAGAGCTTTAGGCTTGTGTCAGTTTGTTTTTTTTGTTTGTTTTAAGGAACCAGTTGAGTGGGAAAGAATTTTTATTAATTTAATCTGTCTCGAGATGTTAGTAGCGATTTTCTCAAGCATTAAAGGGATGTCTTGCCGAATAAGTGCATCCATTCATTTCGTTGGTTTTTGATGGTTTTTGACTATTTTTCCGGTTTGAAATGGAAATTAAAAATATATATAGGTCAAATGTTTATTTTTATTTTATAAAATTAAATGAAATTTGACTCGGAATGAAAAATGCTGTTTTTTTTTGCCTTAATTTTGCATCTGTAATCATCATTTTCACTTCTTTCATGATCGTTGATTATTTTTTTTTTAAAAAAAAATCGTCGAATTTTTTGAAAGAGTTAATCGTCTAATTAATTCTGTAAATAAAGGTCATCAACTATTTCTTTTTTTTTGCCACATTAGGTCGAAAAGACTGTCAAATTAGGGTTAAGTTGAAGAAAATTAACGAGCAGAATGAAACGTTATTTACATTTATAATAATACACGATGTCAGAGAGAAAAATCAGGAAATTCCCATAGGATTAACATTGAAATGTTGGAAAACCAATTACATATTATGATCAGTTCCAAATATTAGAAATATTATGCAGATTGGTCGACATTGCAACACAGATTATAAATATGATTAAACGTGTATGGTAATAATTATAATTGCACACGTAGAATGAAGAGAAAAAAAAGATAAAAATACCATTTAATAAAAAAAAAGCGATAAAATTTGTCTTTTTTCAAATCAGTTTATGGGCGTGTATGTCTCAACGCGAGTCTTTGAAAGTGAAAATTTCTCTTTAATTGTGCACGAGACCTTCAGAGACACTATTCAATTAATTCTAGATATGCGAAGCGCCATTCAAAACTTGAATGTCTATCAACAGAATTAATGACCATGGTTGTCGCGTGCTGCTATCTTTGGCTCACTTCCAGGCACGTGGTCGGTCTCACACCTGCTGGAGGTGGAGCCATACCTGCATTCGTCTCCTTCGCTCGGATTAATATTTATATCCATTCCAATTAATGCAGGGGGCGAAATAATTCCATTCAATCGAAATCGAAATGCAGAAAATAAAAGAAAATTCAAAAAAAATTAATTAATTTTTAATTTATTTTTTATTTATTATTTATTTTAGTTTTTTTGTGCGTGGAAATAAAAATAAAAATACAAAATGGCTTTAACATTTGGAGGAAATGAAACCAATATATTTTTTATTTGCTCCGTGTAACTCGTATAATTACTTATTAAATCTTTCAAAACAATTTTTTATATTTGTATTCTTTTATTTTTATATATATATATTTTTTTTACAGTGATGTAACGTCGAATAAAACCGAGAACTTGATCTTGGTGGATTTTGTTTTCGTATGGGACTTGCTGTTGTGTTCGATGTTGTCGAACAGAAGTCAACTCGTGAGTCGTGAGGCCAAGGAAAGCAGGACGTTTGCAACCCGTGGATAAAAACAGCCGACAGGCATCACCTTAACCTCTGCCATTGCCCAAACCTACGCACTTTATGGGTGGAAAATGCAAAGTAAAATCTCCAACTTGTTGACACTTTTTTTTAAAAAAAATAATTCATTTTCTAAAATTTTAATCTCCCAAATAAAAATGGGTATTTAAAAAAAAAATAGGGTTAAGGACAGAAGTGTTTCGGTTCATTATTTCGATTTTTATTAAGATGCAGCGAAAGAGGTCAATCAAGGGGGTAAAAAAGTAGAAACTGACATGGACAACTCGATTTGTGTCTCGTTTTTTCCCTGTCATTATTGCCACGCGACCAATCTTACCTTGAGTCTGATATTGTTGCGAGTAAAAAGCATCCAGCTGACCTATTTATTACCAAACATTTGAATGAAAAAATTAGAAAAACGTATGATTAGAGGACATACAAATTAATTAGCAAATAGAAAACGACTTAACGGTATGTTTATACTCCGTGACAGGTGAATTTTTAGAGGACGAGTGACACCCTGAGACAAAGCGGCAACATGTGTCTTGTACCGCTCTTTAATAACTATACATTGTGAAAACAAAAAAATATAAATAACCAAAATTAACTTTTGTTTTTTTTGTGGACAGGATTTGGAATTTAAAAAAATATATTTTGATTGAATCAAATTGATAAAAGTAATAATTTAAGTAAATAAATGAATTTTTTTGTCTTAAAAAACCAAAAAAAAAAAAAACCTATCTTGATCAGTTTGCAATGATTGATTACTTAAAGAGCACTTGTTTTCTCATGATTTATTGCTCTACATTGGTGGCATGTTTTAAGTCTATGTTCATTTTGCTTCACACCACACCTTAATTGACAGGATGATTTTAGATAGGCAATCATTTACTTGGAACTCTACTATGCCCCACAAGGTATAATTGTCTTTTATGTTAATTGGTGTATATTTTTTTATTTTTATTTTTTTTTTATATAGAAAATTTGCTACGTAATCAAGCGAAAATTTCAGTAATGAGGAAAAGAAATTTTTTTTTTTTATTAAATAAATTTTTAGTGATCAATTTGCGAAGTTTTTACAAATTTTAAAATAAGAAATTATACCTGGAATTTTGTTATACGGAGGTTGTGCACCTGCCAACGTGTGCCAGTTTTCCTCGTCTGGTCTAGCAGGTGGAGAAATGTCTAAGGCCACAACCAATCGGAATCTGATCTAAGTATACACTTGCTTTTATTAATATCAGTAGCATCTCGATCAATAAAACGTTTCTTCCATCATATTTTATAATAATTCGAGATGCGTATCAATTTTAGACACGATTTATACGCTTTAAATTCAAGGTTTTGGGTCGTTTTAGACCCTTTGTGTCTTTGCACGCCGATATTGCGCATATTTCGTTCGGTTTCTTTAAGAAATTCAAGGATAAGATGTTTGCACTTGGCCAATTCTTGGTATATGTTTTTATTTGAATTGTATATCTATGGAGGAAGGAAATTTGATTTTGATGGGAGTTTTTAGTAAAGCGATAAGAGCTATGGGAATCGGTGAAAATAAATTAAGTGCGCTGGACTGTCTGGTGTCTAGATGAGACTCGGTTTGTATGACGTGTTGGGAGTTGAAGCTTTGCATGTTGATTAGTTCCAAGTAGAGTTTCAGGCCTTTCAGCACACGGTTGCAAAGTGCAAAGTCATTTTGGGCTACAAATTTTATGTACAGATATCAATCTTTTTTAATGCAAATATGATAATATACTCGTAAAGAAATAATTGATTATCCAAACTAAGTTACTACACGTAGCAAAATTGTATTGCAAGTTGTTCCAAACTTGTCTGAATGTAAATTAAAAAATATTCTTTAGTGTTTAAAGTGTGTTTTATTTATTTAGATCAGTTGTCTATTGAATGTGTAAAAGTTTAAACAGTGAAATAAAAATTAAATGAAAATTGTATGTGATAGATGAGTCACTCAGAATTCCCAAATGGTTACTGGTTGGGCAGGTGATTTGAAGGAAAGTTGCTTTGGTGACTCCTAACTGAAAAATTCTCACGGATGATGCATAATTACAGAGTTTAAACAATATTTCACGCTCTAAAGAAAAGAATACGGTTTGTGGCACTCCATATCAACGGAAGATTCTCGATAATAAACGGACGTTTACAAAAGAAATACTAAATAAATAAATATGTTTTATTTCTTCTTTTCGTCATTATGGACCAGCTGCAACGAACAGTCAAGGGCCCACGACCGTGGTCAGTGGATATTTCATTATCTTAATAATAATAATAATAATAAAGAAAGATTTAGGCCTGGCTGTAGTGTAAATAAAATAAATGGTTAACAAAATCTATGCTTTGTACATTATGGATTTTAAATTTCATTCGTTTCGGTGATCACGATATAGTTATGGCGCAATGGCTGCTGGGTTTAGGATTCACTCTGAATAGTAGATAGCACTAATGGTGACCCTGGGAAAACACATAAAATTGAAAGTGAATTTTCAATATTTATGGCTCAGCTAGCTAGGGCACATCAATTTTTTAAAATTCAATTGTAATTCCAATTTTATGATTCATGATCTATGTTTCATGTGGCCGCTCTAGGTCACTATGTTGAAAATTCAATTTCAGATTTGTGTGTGGCCTTTGAGCCTCTCAGGGCCACTTCACAGTATAGATATGTATATGAATAATATACATTCAGGTGTAAATGCATAGTGGATGAGTCTTGCTCAAATTATTGCTGGATTAGTACAGATTTGACCCAATTGGTAATTGATGTAATTTACTGCAATTTTTAATAAAAAATGATTAACTTTACTTGTGAACACAGGTCGCCACCTTTTCTTTCCTTCACACTCAGGTAACCCTGATTCCTTAGAAAAAGATTGTATTTCACTCCTGTTTATCTGACAGTTGCCTCCAGTAATGAATAAGTTTTAAGATGAAGCAAAGAATTGCAATCAGGCTTACTTGTTAGTATTTATGAAATATATGAAATAACTTGATAGGTTATTTGTTTAATTTTTATGCACTGGATATACAGGTATAATGAATGCAGTCAAGTTTTAATTATACTCTGCAAATGAAGGCTAATTTACTTGTCAGTTTTGATTAGGTGGAAAAAAATATTTTATTTTTTGTAATTATTATTTATATTTTATTTTGTTCTGTTTGGATTCGTATTTGCTATTCATTACCATAAGAATTCTTGGCAAAACTTGTACTTTTATTATTATTGGATATTCCAGAGCAAGCAAAGGTCAGAGCAATATGGTTTTAGTTATATAATTTTGATTTTTTTATTACATTTATTGTGTGATCTAGAAAAGTGATATAATGATAGGGTTCAGTTGGAAAAAATGAAACCTTACACATTCTTGGAATTTAGGGGCGATTTGGTCACTTTTTTTGAAGGATAGTGTGGGAAATTAAGAAATTATATTGGGGTTGTTATGAATTTTTTACAAACAAAATAAAAACATCCGATTTTTCTTATAATAAATGAAATCGAAAGTTTTAATTTTTTGTTGTAATATCGAACCTGCATTTAAAAATGTTCATTTGTTTTTGTGGTATTATTGAACAATGAATTGATGTTATAAAATTGAATTATAATAATAAATTATAAAAACTCCTAATAAAACATATTTGTTGGTTATTTTATTTAACAATAGATGTCGCTTTAACAGAAAGCGGAAGCAGATTTCTTAAACTACCGGAATTTATGTGTAGCTAAAGATGGCGGCGACCAGTGCCACATGGTGATCCAAACGTGTTGCGCTTGCTTTTGATCCAATTTAGCAAAATGAAAGAAAAACCGAAATCACAGACAACGCAAAACACATACAGAGTAAGATTTGTGCTTGAAAATAAACGCTTTATTGTGATTTACTAAAAATGCTGATTTTGTTGACAGTTTCAAACATTTTCTGAACGAATTGCGAGAATCAACATCAATGTCATTCACAGAATCGCGATTCAAAATGACGTACCCCAAGAAGGTGACACTTTCTTAGCCGAAGGTCTAATCAAGTGGAGCGAATTGAACTTCACCGACGATTTCGGTAACGAAATATTTATTTTATTATAATGCGAAATTGTAATCAAAAAACTTAATTTAATTGCAGATGCTTTTAAGAACCAGCTTCCAGAAGTCGAAACACTGAAGCAATTGGTCCTCAATGAGGTTTAAAAGAAATAAAATTAACATTTTGGATGTTTTGATAGTAATTTTGTAATATTTTTAATTTTACAGAATGAAGTTATCGAATTATTGGCTAAACACTTGGAGAATGAGAAAAGTGTGGCATTGCAACCAATTTTGGAGTAATTTTTAATTTTTTTTTTAATTATTACGTAATTTTAATGTATATTTTTTAATTAGATTGGTTATCTGTGTTGCCAAGGACCTCCAAGTCGATTTTTATCCTCATTACAGCAAGTTTTTCAAAATTATTTTAAAACTTGTCAACACAAAAGATGTGGAGTTGATCGAATGCGCCTTCACTACTTTGTCATATTTGTTTAAATTCTTATGGCGGTATATGATAAAGGATATCGAAGAAGTTTTCACGTATGATTTTGGAAGAAATAACATTTAAAAAAAATATTTATTGATGATATTTTTTTAAAAAATTTTTATTTAGGATTTATCTTCCGTTTTTGAGTATAAAACAACCACAACACATCCGTAATTTTGCGGCAGAAAGTTTAGCTTTTTTAATACGGAAAGTGCCGGATAAAGAGAAACTTCTGGACTTTATTTTTATCCAATTGGAAAAGAACCCGAATGTATTTAAGTCGTTTTGTTTTAAATTCGTAATAATTATTTTATGTAATTTGATTTTTATAGAATTGTAATGGATTTGGACAATTATTGTACGAAGTTGTGAAAGGCGTACAACAGCAGTTTCACAGCAGTATCGAAATGGTTTGAAATTAACATTTTGGAGAAAATATATTAATTTTCTAACATTTTTGTGTTTTCTAAAATTATTATTTTAACAGATCATGCCTTTAATGCTTAAGAAACTTGGATCGGGAATTGGAAACAACACGATTTTATCCTGGCCTCTCGTTTTGGACTGTCAATCACAAATGGCATCGTCGATGGCTAGTTACACTACTCAAAACTTCATGTCGCCAGTTTGGAATGTTTTTAACGTGAGTTTTAAACCGATTAAATTGAATAAATATTAAATATCGATTAATTTTTTGCAGAAATTTATTAAGCAATTGGTACAAGAGGGTGAAAATAATCGAGTTTCGTGCCAAGAACATCTTTCTAGCGTTTTAAGTGTATGGAAAGTGTTTGTTACGCACGACGGCGGGAAGTTGATAATCGACGTGAAACACATCACCGAGGTTTTGGAATGGCTTTTGTCCGAGTGTGCATTTACATCCAATTGCGCCGACTCCATTTTGGAGTTGATTGCGTTCTGCCTGTTGAATTTGTCGTCGAAATTGGAAATTTCTCCCATCACGAGACTAATTAAAATGGTTAGGACGTCAATTTAATATAAAATAAGTTTATTTCTAATTCTTTTTTATTTTTTTTAAACGTTTTTAGGTTTTTAAAAGTTCGTATTGTTACAAATCGAAATTGACGTTTGTGCGACTCATGTTTAGTTACGGAATGTTCGAAAAGGTACATTGAATATGATGAATACTAATTTTACAATTATTGACGGTATTTTGATGTTTAATTAGGATGTTCTGTTACCACTCGTTAATTTCACTCAACAATGCTTAAACGACGAAACCCGGGCGGATATTTTATTGTTATTCACTCAAGTTATCTTCGAGTTTCGCCCCGTTCCCCAAAATGGAGACCAATTCGGCACTTGGCAGAGATATAATTTGGATTTTAAGTAAAAAAAAAATTATATTTTTTGCTGAAATAGTTTCTTCGATTAATTGTTTGGTTTTTGTAGAAATGCGGAGAAAATTACGTCGGCAATAACGCATTTTATCAACCTTGACGTTGAAGACATTTACGCGGATTTTCCGATGTTGTTATCGGTTCTAATTTTATTGCCACACGTTCGACCGATCGATTTGAATTCCGTCAAATCTAAATTAACGTTATTGCGAGTTAATGTTTATTCATTGCCCGAGCCAGGTATTAAAAGATGAGAAATTATTTATGTATTAATGTTATTTAAGTAATTTAACGTTTGTTTTGTTAGACGATATTCCATTCGTGTTTAATCAGCTGGTCACGTGTCAAATATTGCTAGAGAAATACCAGGATACGTTTTTTGACTCTTTTGATGAAGGAGCGTTACTACAACTGCTCGTGTACGCATCGTTTTGTATTTTAATGATTTTTAATTAATTTTTTTTTAATTTTTAAAAAAAAATATTTTTAGGTCGTGTCCGAAAAATGTATTTATTTTACGAACAGTTGACATCGTTTTAAATCACGCTAAAATTCATCAAAAGGCTTGCTGCGATGAAATTGAGAATTTATTTCCACAATTGCAAGATAATTTGAAATCGCCTCACCAGGAAGTGCGGTTATTGACACTGAGGATTTTTTCGTCGTTTAATTTGAAGTTACCGACTATTGCAGTTGATGTGGGTAATTTTTGGATTATAAATGAATTTTTTTTATTTAAAATCTTAAATTTTTTTGCAGAATATTCAACAAACTAATGTTTTTTTGATTTGTCTCGCTGCGGAGCAAATCGAGCCGACTATACGAACTTATCGCGATCGGTTGAAATTTTTACAAAAACTTGATTGGGAATTAGTACAACCGCACATTCCGGAAGGAAAATACGAACACGTTCCTCTACTTTATCTCATTGGATCGTTGTTTGTGAATTTTAAACTTCTCTGGAGTCCAATTCGTAAATTGATCGAATCGTACGCGAGAGGAATGAAAAGCGAACTATTTTGGGAGATTGTTTTGCCCGTTCTCACCGAAGATGCTAATATTATTGGTATGATATAACTAATATTATTAGTTTGATTAGTAAATTAATATATTTTTTTTTGTAATAATAATTATTAGTCGCTGAAAATGGTTCGAATTCACACGGAGTTGGGGTCGAAGTCGAACATACAAACGTGAAGCTGTTTAGACAGTTGGATTTGGTGTACAGACGATTTTTGACGGAGAAAAATGGTATTGATGAATTTGTTTTGTTAAATTTAAGTGGTTTTGATTAATTTTTTGTTTTGTTTAGATCGTCCCGATTATGTTAATCATCGCGAACTAATGTGGAATACTTTGAGTTCTTTTAATGATATTGTGGAACAAAAGAACAGGGCGATTGTTCCATTATTGTTCCAGTTCTTACAGTAAGACAAAATTCGGTGTTTTTTTATTATATAAAATGAATTAAAATTCAAAAATTCTTGATTTTACAGCGAAGAATATTATAGGACGGATTTTAGCGCCGCTCCGACTCAAGATTTGCGTAGAAAAAATCTCAATGAGACCGATAACGACATGGATATTGATGGGCTGGAAATCGACGAACAGTCGCTGCGTGAAATCGAGTTTGAGAACGGTGTTGTCGACGAAACTGAAATAAATGATGTTGATTTGGACGAAACTCTGGACGACGAACAGATTGAAACGTATAAAAAAGCGAAGAAAAACGTCGTTCGGAACAAAAACCGTCGAAGTTCCAACAAAGGAAACGTTATTAAGTAATTAAGTGAAATTTAATAAAATCTTTAAAGTTATTTTCATATTTTTTTTTATTTTTTAGAACGCTTTGTAGTTATTTGTCAGTGATCGGGAAGTTCCGTAATCCCAAAGCGGTGTACCGCGAACCAGAGCTACGAGAAGTGATGGAAACACTTTTGACGCATAGAAATCCAAAGATTCAGAATTTCGCTTTGGATTTTATTATATCGTACAACGACGAAGCGATCAATAAATATCAAACCAAGTTGTACAACATGTTGAGCGACAAAACTGTTAAAAGCGTGCTCACCAAGTTTAATATCGACGCGGAATGCAAGGTCGTAGAGGATAAAGACAGAGATAAAGTGTTACCGGTTGTACTCAGGTATTTATGTTGATAATTTATATTAAATAATTATGTAACGCGATGGTTTTTTTGATAGGATTTTATTCGGAAGAATGAGTGCGAGTATCGGGAAGAATACGAGTGGGAAAAAGAATTCTTCGAAACGACGTGGAATCGTGATGAGGTTTTTAGCCGGCGCTCAGGAGTCGGAATTGAAGATGTTCCTCGAACTTGCTTTTCAGCCATTTTTGAAATACACTAATGGTAGGAAAAAATATTAATATTTGGTTAAAATTGTTTTAATTTATATTTTATTTACATTTACAGACGAAGCTGTTGAAATGGTCGCAAAAATCATTTCGTCCATCGATACATCGGCAGTTTTACCTTTAAAAAAGATTCAATGGTCAGATATTTTGATTTTTATTGATATTTTTTGTAGATTTTATTTAATTTTCGTGTTTTTTAATTTTTTAGGTCTTTGGATTTGTTGGGAATTGCATTTTCGAAGATCGGTAACTTGATGACTAATCATCTGCCGTGGCTACTGAAACTCATATTGAGTATGCTGACTATTACGAATCAGTTGTTGGAGCGCAGAGACGAAATGCATCCGAAATTTATAAACCCTCTTAGAAATTTACGTAGTTTGGCATTGAATGAATTAGTAAAGGTATAAAATCAAAACGTTTTTCACACACTAGAATTTTATTTTATATTTTACTAAAAATCGAACACTTTTCTTGTAGTTTTTCGAATTGTTTGACACTTATCCGTTCACGACGCTCGAAATCGAAGCCATTTTTGAAGCCGGTATTTGGCCACAGGTATACAAAATAAAAATTACTTTAAAACAAAATTTATTGATTCGTTATTTTAAAATTTTCAGTTAAAACGCCTCCATTTTGAAAGTATTTACACTCCGACAGCTCTGCTGCGACTGTTGCAAGTGTGGAGCAGTAATCCGAGATATTTTTCGCTCCTCGCGAAATTCAATTTGAACGACGCTACTCTTTCCCCGTTGAGCAAACTCATGGAGTTGCTCGTGTCGGCACAAACACGGCCGGTTGTGGTCCGGTTTATACTCGGCATGCTGGAGAGTATTTTTACCTTGGCCGATTGTACTCCGGACATGCGCTTGGACGGAGAAGGACCGCCTATCGATGTTGCGCACACTTTTCAGGTCGACAAAAGCAAATTTGCTAATGAAAATGGTAATTTTTCTTATTTATTTTGCTTGTTTTATTGATTTAATCGCGTTTTGTCGTTTAGAATCGCCGAATTTTGGCACACTGATGCTTTTACCGCACATCAACGCTATTTTTTCGCGTTTGAAAACCATCGTGAAGAAGTTAAGCTCGAAGAAAACTAAACAAGTTCCCGAATCGGTTTTGACGATTTTGTTACGAGCCAGCGAACATTTGACCGAACCGCAACAGTGCAACGAAATGGCCGATTTATTGTTTCCGTTTTTGGGAAAACGCGGCAATAATTTGGAAGTTCGTATAGAAATTTGAACTTTTTTTCGTTATTTTTAATTTGTGTCTCGTGTTTAGGTCGTTGAAATCACCATTTTGCAAACGATCGGAATGGTATCGAAACACGTGACCGATCCGAAACGGTTTGTGAAAACAATCGCGAATCTGTTTGGTTGTCTGTCGAAACGAGCTTCGCGGCTCGAGTTGTGCCAACTGCTGACCACGATTGGTCGCAGATGTCCGGAATACGAATCGATTTCGTCAATCATCACCAAGTTGAATTCGTGGGACGCCAGACGAGTTGAAGAACCAAATTATTTGGAACGTTTGGAAGGTTTTCAAAGCGCAATTGAAAAAATCCCGGAAATGATCAAAAATAATAACAACAACATGGATCTTGCTGTTTTAACTATTTATAATAGTTTTTACATGATTCGAAACGTAGGAAATTTTATTTTGTATTTATTAATTTAATTTTTTATGTTAATTTTTTAATTTTTAATGTTTCAGTGTAATGATATATCGTTAAGGGATACCTCGACTCATTTCCTATGTCAATTATCATCACGTTTTAAGAGCGCTGAAGGAAGACAGATCGATGTTTGCATTGATTTGCTACATAATGTTTATCTGCCCGAGATTAAGATCGGGCTCAAGTCAAAAATTGAGGTTTTTTTGAAAGTTTATGGCGTTTTATGAGTTTGTTTTAAATATTTGTTGATTTGATAGACTGTGCGACACGAATATATCATCATTTTAGCATCGGTTCTTCGCTCGAGTTGCGAAATGCCCAAATTGAAGGATTTGCGTACCTTGCTGAGCGACGACTCCGAGATGGATTTTTTCGAGAACATCCGTCACATTCAAATGCACAGGCGAACACGTGCTCTGAACAAATTGGCGAAAAGCGGGCAACTTGCCACGTTTTCGGAAGATGTTTTGACGCAGTTTTTGATGCCCATCGCAACTTCTTTTCTTTTCACCGACGTTTATTTGAAACATCCATTTTTAATTGATGCTGGTGTTGAGGTCAGTCGATTTTTACTTTTTTTTTTGTTTTGTTTTTTTGTTTTTTAAACATTTTTTATTCGTTTTGATTTTTAGCTTGTCGGGGAAATTTGCAGAGTTCTTTCCTGGTACAAATATGAAGTTATTTTGAAGCATTATTTGTTTCTTTTAGCTAAAAATGGCGAACATCAAAAAATTGTTGTCAGGTAAACCGAACAAATCTATAAAATTTATTTTACAAAAATTTATTTAATTTTTCTTCTAGACTAATCGTGGCCATATTGGAAGCTTTTCACTTCGACTTAACTATGTCGGAAGGGATTAAATGCAACTTAAAACCACCTCCGTTGAAAGCAGCGAAGAAAAAGAGCAAGAAAATGGAAGACGAAATCGAAAATGTTGACGACGATGACGAAGATTCGCCGATGGATGTCGACGATGTGGAGAAAATGGAAGAAGAAATCGTCGCAGAGACGCCAAAAAGTAGGAAAGAAGTGACTTTTGCCACGAGAATTCACAACCAAGTTATTAAGGGAATTCTACCGCAACTCAATAGATGTTTAACGAAAAAAGTAAATTGAGAAGAATTTTAGAGACGAAAACACATCTTAATTTGTTTTGTTTGGATTTTTCAGACCAAAAGCGACGATCAGCATAAATCGATGAAGGAATCGATTCCCGAAGACCAAGAAATTCTTCGCGTACCCATAGCACTCGCTATCGTCAAGATACTTCAAAATTTACCGAAAGGATCGTTGGAGCAGAACTTACCGGGGTTTGTGGTTACATTTCGAGTGTTTTGTTCGATTTTTTGATGGATTTTTTTTGTAGGTTGTTTTTGAAATTGTGTGTTTTCTTGAGATCTCGCGCACTGGCCATCAGAGCAACGACGAGAGAAGTTTTGGTTAAAATAATCGGCTCGATTGGACCGAGATATTTCCCTTATTTGGTTAAACAAATGAAGCAAACCATGACAAAGGGCTACCAGGTTCACGTGATGATATTTACGGTTCATGCGGTTCTGCGTAATTTATCGGACCAGTTGGTGGTCGGCGATTTGGACGCGTGTTTGAAGATGTTGATTGATTTTTGCAATAATGAGTTGTTCGGAGAGGTTTCGGAGGAGAAGGAAGTCGTGGAAATTGTAGCGAGTTTGAAAGAGGCGAAGGGATGCAAGAGTTATAATGTGTACGAAATTATGGCGAGGTTTGTGAGTGGGGGTTGTTTGGTGGAACTTGTGCAACCGTTAAAAGAGGTTTGTTTTGTTTGATTTTAAATGAATTTATGTAAATTTTATGTATTTTTTTCTTTTAGGTTTTGTTGGCAACTCCTAAGCATCAAGTGGTGAATAAAGCGAAGGAGTGTTTACGTAGTATTGTGATCGGGTTGAGCGAAAACAAAAATTTGGAAGCGAAAACTTTTTTGATTTTTGCGCACGGGTTGATGAACGAGAGTATTCCAACTTTGCACGGAATAAAGTAAAAAAAATATATATATATATTTTTTTTTGTTAGTATTTATTTGTGTTTATTTTGCTTTTTTTTTTTTTTTAGGAGAAAAGTTGAGAAGAAACTTCCTCCGCATTTGCAGCGTCCGGATACGTATCTTTTGGCGGAAGAGCCGAAACGAGCCGGAGCGGCGAAGACGAGCATTAAAACTAATTCGTATATTTTAATCGAGTTTGGATTGCAACTCGTGTATTTTTACTTGAAACGGGGTAAACTTGTACAGACTCAAATCGAGCACATGCAATTACTCGACCCGTTTATTTCGCATTTCGTCGAGTGTCTCAGCTCTGTGCATACAAAGGTTCGTTAAAATTTTAAGAAAAATATTTTTTTTTTTTAAATAATTTTTTGCGTTTTTCTATACAGATAGTGACGACAACTATACGTTGCGTACATGCGCTCATAAAATTTCCGTTACCGAGCTTAAAAAAGAACATTGACAAATTGGTTGGTGCGATGTTTGTCATTTTGAATAAACATGGATCAACCGGAGCTCAAGGAGAGAATTTTGACATGGTTGTCGTGTGTTTTAAGGTAAATAAAAAATAATTTTGGGTGTAATTATAACAAAAATAAATATTTTGTTTTTGTTTTTAGTTAATCAGCGTTATGGTTCGCGATATTCGCTACTACAAAATCAAGCCTGATCATCTGAAAGTGTTGTTGACTTTTGCTGAACAAGATATTCTGGATCATACGAGACACGCGACTGCTTTTTCTTTACTGAGGGCTGTTTTAAAAAGGAGATTAGTTGATGCTCAGATGAATGACATAATGACTAAAGTTTCTGAGATGTCGGTCACGTCTGAGACTGATCACATTCGAGTTCAATGCAGACAGGTTTGTTGTTATTTATATGAATATTTTACACATTTTAATTAGAAAATTAATATTTTTTTTTATTTTTTATTTTTTTTTATAGGTGTTTCATCAATATTTGTTCGATTATCCCATTGGAAAGAAAATTAAGAAGCATATTGAGTTTTATACGTCGCAGTTGCATTTCGTACACGAATACGGTCGTAATTCGGCGCTAACGATGATACAATCGATGATTAATTCATTCCCAATTGTAAGTTATTTGATTTTTGTTGATTTGTTCGGACTAATATTATTTCTATTGCAGGTATTGCTTCAGCAATATTATAAGGTGATTTTTATCCCTTTGACCGCTTGTTTGGTCAACGATGATTCTGCAGTTTGCAGGAAAATGGCGGGAGGTGCAATCAGTAACTTGTTAAAACATATTGAGAGCGCAGAAAGAGATTATTTATTTAGTGTCGTTATGGAATGGATGCAAGATGCCAAGGTATTTAGATTGAATAATAATAATTGAAGTTGAAAAAATAATTAATTAATTTTTTTTTTTTTTTTTAAACTTTCTTTAGGTGCGGCACAGAAGACTAGCGGCGCAGTTATGTGGAATTTTCGTGGAAGTTGAAAAGGAGAATTTTCAAAATAGAATACCAACATTGTTGCCCATCTTTGTCAATCAATTGGATCCAGAGAAGCACGGATTTGTAAGAAAATATTAACGAAATTAAATTTTTTTAATTAAATTTTTTTAAATTTAATTTTGTTTTCAGACTGAGGAAGACAAGGCTGCTAAAACTTCAGATCATTTTATTTTCCACATTTTAAATTCGATCTTGAAGATGGTGAATGAATGCAGTTTGCTCGTTTGTGTCGACTGGCAGGACGAAATGTGTTTATTATGGGGTAAATTGATTCTCTACTAATTTGATACCAAAAACTCTAATTGTGATTTGAAAATCTAGAATATGTTGAACAACATCTCGTACATCCACACGATCTAGTGCGATTGGTTTCGTGCCAATTGATCGGCCTCTTATTTTCACATCATTCCGTCGACGAACTGGTCGATTCGGTGATAAATCCCAAGGAAAGTTGTTATTATTTACTCCAGGACACCAGCACAAAGGTATAATTGTGTGAATTTGATTTTAATTAGGGAATAATTTTGCATTTATTCGTTTGCAGTTGCAAAAATTCACCTTCAATCTCATCTCTCAAGTGCAATCCGAAGTGTTGCCGGCAAACCTACAAGACCAAGTCATCAAAAATTTAGCGTACGTTGCCAAATTAGCACGAGCTTTAGAAATAAGACGAATGGAAGTTGACGACGTTGAAATCGACGATAAAAAATTACAACTTGATTGGTTGATCGGCAAAATGGTTCGAGAATGTAAATTTGAAGTTGCACTCGCTCAGCAAGACACACTGAAAGTAAAAAAAAAAATTAATTAATTGCGTGAAATTGTGCATACAAAACTCATTTATTTATTTTTGTTTTCCAGAGATCGTGTATTTTCAAATGGTTGGCAGCCGTTGCAATCAATTTGGGCACCGATGGATTAAACAAGGAGAGATTAACGTCCATTTTAGGTCCCCTTCAACGCGAAATTAACGACAACTCGCCGCAGTCGGGTAGATATTTATAATGAACGAACAATTCAATTAAATTAATTACTTTAATCGACGATTAACAGACGCGGAGTTGAAATCGTTAGCTCAAGAGGTCATCGAATTAATCAAACCACAAGTGGAACAAGCGTTGTTCGTCAAGTGTTACGCGGAACTGCAAGTTTCGACTTCCCAGAGGAGAGCGAAGAGAAAAGCGGACAGGGATCAAGAGGTCATCATCAATCCGGAAGTTGCAGCGAGAAAACGGATCAAGAGACAAAAATCCAAAGGCGAATCGAAACGAAGGAGGATAGAGAAACTTAGACCGACCAAGATTAAGCGAAAGAAGCTAAAAGATTTCGCTGTTGTATCGTAAATTAAATAAATAAATAAATAGGAATAAAATTATTATATTTTATAAAACAAAAATCAATAACTCGGAGAGTCACGTGGGATTTGTTGTGTTATTGTTGTGTGGCAGCATGAAAATCTATATTGTTGAATGGCCATACTTTAATGCTTTCTAGGCACAATGCAGTAGATGCATTCGTAGGAAGTAATGTGTATTTTTTTTCGCTAAGTCTTTAATTCGTGAAGACTTGGTTTTAATTTTGAGTTTTTGATTGACTTTTTTTTTAAATTTACGTTTAAAAACAATAGTTTATTCAAATTGTATACATGTAGAGAAATGAGTATTTTACCACCGTACGCTATCACGATAGAAAAGGTTAAGGAGAGAGCGAGGTGATCGAATTTTTACTTTGTTTTTAAATGGGAGTTTTTAAGTTTTGTGATTTTTTAATTTCTAGGTCTATTAACGACTTGAGGTTCAGTATTCCGAGTTGGTTTAGAACACACAACCAATTGGAAGGATTGCACGATGATCCATTGGGTTTTCCTCAAGAAATACCACCGACAACGCAGTAAATTATAGTTTTTAACTTAGAAATCGAGTTTTTTTTAATGCATTTGCATAATTTTCAGCCTCTGGAAGACTATGGGCATCCCGGCGAGATGTTCCGACCTTTTCTTCTCGCATACACCTTTTACCGACGGCAATGCGACTAACGACAGGCGACGCAGAGATCCAGGTTTAGAAGATTTTATTATTTATTCATTTTATTTATTTTGGTATTATTTTTAGATACCGATAGATTCGTCCTTAGCACTAATACCCGCTACGGGTTGGAGGAGGTTTATCACAGACATTACGGCGCTAGACGACAACTAAATCCAATCGCTCAACGCGAAGAAACGATCGCTGCCGTCAGGCACAAGATGGTTAACCGGAAGAATTCAGATTGCCTCGACGTGCAACGGAAACAATTAGTGGGCGAGGCCGGTGCGAGGAATTACAAATCATCGGCACCATTTCACACTCAGAGGGACAAACTATTCGTAACACAAGCCGGGGATTTCGAATTTTTATCGCCGGAGTTAAAGGCCGGTGGAATGTCCGCGAGAAATGAATATCGGAGCCCGAAAACGAGCGATTTAAAACGTCCGAACGGTTGGAATTTTAATATTGAGAGAGAGATACCTCGACCTGGAAGCGAGGGATTCGAAAAACACTCGATTTCGGAGGCGAAAAACGATATAAATGAAGGGCAAGCGGAAATACGAAACGCGATAACCGGTGGCGAAATAAACGTGAGGTCGGGGAATGTTGACCGGTTGAGAAAATTGTCTGAGAACGATGGGAACCGATTCGGGGGAATGAAAAGTACGAATGCGAATAATATTTAGAGAAATGGTTTGATTTTTTTTTTTTTTTTTTTTTTTAGACGTTGGATACCTCGACACGCCGACCGAAGAATATATGAAAGAAATCGGGGTCGGGAGCGAACCGGTTCGCGTAAATTCTTGGAGGGAAACGTTAGTTCAGCCGCCGGATTACACGCGCGTTGTTTTATCAGGTGTGAGAGACGACTCGGCTTTAAATCCAGCGCCGTTGTATCATTCGATGGTGTGGAAAACGCAGTTGAATAGAGAGTAAGTGTTAGTTTTTTTATTTAATTTTATTTTTGGGGTTTTTTGTTCGTAAATGGGAACGAATGACGCGGCTGTTTGTAGCTAAATGCGCGGCTATGCTCGATTAGTTTGACTGCAAACATTAATCATTTAACGTTTGGCTTTTCTGTGGGTTTCTTACTGTTTTTTCTCTCTTGAAATTTGTTAGTTTTCACGCTTTCTACCGGGATCCACTTCCTCGCGAAGATTTGTGTACGAAAGTCGAAGATCTAATAGAAATGAAAAATAATTTTGGTGGATACCATCATTTGGATAACGATTCAACCGCTTTGAAATTAAAGTTGATTTTAAAATGATGTTTTACAAATATTATTTTAATTGATATTTAAGTGACAAATTTCCATTTTCTTTTAGAAATTTCCTTCGTTATTCTCATTTTATATTGAATTTTATTGAAAATATGAAGGAAAAACGTCTAAAAAGATGGAAATGAGGCTTAAATTACCAATAAAACGATTGAATTTACTTAAAAAAATATTATTTGCCACGTTTATTTCAACTAATTTCTGTTTTAAACGTTCGAACGAGCTTGAATTCTCCCTCCCTTCCATTCGCGAACTAATGATTCCCGCACGACGAGACGTTGCACGAGAACGCTTCCTCCTCCTGCCCTCCCTCTTTGCTCCTATTCCTGCCCTGCCCAGAGTTGAGCTGAGCTAAGCTGCTGCCTGTTTGCCTCTTTCCATCTCAAGTGGCGTTGTCATCATCAACAGATATTAGACTAGGATTTTCCATTGGTAAGTTGATTCTCATTGCTATTTGCATCCGCCACGAACGGACCAAACTTGGCCAAATATTTAATTTCTTTTTAAAATCTGCCCCCGTAAACAGTTTGACAAAATTGAATTATTTCTTCCCGGGGTTTGATTTTATTTTAGGTGAGCCGAGCACAGTTCACTGATCCTGGGTTTGAGTTGTATTGATTATTTGACACTAGGCTTAAATAGCCAAGTGGGCACCGAATTGATCCAAACCGAATTTATGCGATTGTGTGCGAGAAATAATTCGATTTTATAAAACAAAAATAAATTAAAATTAAAATTAAAATTAAATTAAATTAAATATATTATATATATTTTATTTTTATTATTTTTATTATTTTTTTGTTTTTGGTTGAGTTAACATTCCATCGTTATCAGTTTGGTCCGATCTGTCCACATCTGCAGTGAGAGACTGCATGGGATTCAGGTTGCTCTTCTCAAATGACTGCCTCGCCTTTGTCTTGCAAGAGCCAGAGTGAGGGTGGTGGGTGGGGTCACCAAGTTGCCCTGCCTTCCTCTTGCCAAGGAACCGGTCTAAGCCAGTCATTAAAATTCCTGCACGCCTCAGGGGCCTCCCTTGCTCACTTCTACTTTTGTATGGACAGCCCCAATTATCTGGAGGAAAAGCATCTAGCACGTAATTAAGAGTGGTTGATGACCCTCTCGTTTGAAACGGCTTCAAGGTGGAAGTGATGTTTAGCCGCTCATTTGCTTAATAAGTTGCGACTCCATTTTTGTCGGGCAGGGAAGCAAACGTCGGCGGTTGATGGGGATTAAGGCGGGAGGGAAGTTGTAGGTTGTGTTGTGGCTGGTTAGTGTTTTCTGTTTTTGTTGAGTTGAGTTGGAGACGCGGAGTCAAGGTTGGTTGGTGTGTGGGGAAATTTGTTCGATTTACCTTCTGTTCTTATTCCTGGGTTGGATCGATTTTTCAATTGGGGCATTGGGAACACAACAAACTGAGAGAAGATTTTTACCCATTTCTATGGCGACGGGGAGAGAGAGAAGAGAAGTGAAGCCCACGTGGGAACACTTGGGTCTGCTGTGTAAGATGAGTCTGGAAAATGCTCTGAGCACCGTGACTCTCTCTCTCTCTCTTTTGCTATGGTGACTAATGACTTGGTTCGATGTAGGAGGAAACTTGGTTTTTTTTTTTTTTTTTTTTTGAGTGTCATTGGAAAATCCATCTTGGAAATTGAAAATTATCGCAAATCGTGGATTTTTTTTTAATTATTTAAGTGGAATTTTAGAATTTTGAAAGGAAAATAGTGGAAATTTTAGACATTTTAAGGAAAAAAGTGGAAATATTAGACATTTCATTGAAAAAAGTGATATTTTGAGAATATTTAAAGATAAAAGTGAGATCCTAAAAATATTTTTAAGGAAAAAGTGAATTTTTTAGAATTTTAAAACAAAAGTAGTGAAATTTATAGAAAATTTAAAGGGAAAAGTGAAATTTCTGAAAAATAAAGCGTTGTTTTAGAAATCTTAAAAGAAAAGGCAAAATGGTTGAGAATTTTAAAACAAAACAAAAATTCTCTTTGTTTTCGGTCGGTAATTGCATTAGGATAAATAACTATTAGTGTTGCCTTTTTCCCTCCCTATATCGAATCACTTCCCTTGGAAATGTACACAAAAACAACTTTTTAAAAGGAGTCTTAAGGTTTGTTTACGCCAATTGAAAGGATGCAGCGCGTTTAAAGAAGTGCAGAGCAGTTGCCAAGCCAAATTAGCATCTGCTGTCGACATTTCAGATTTATTATTTCCTCGCAAGATGTCATCTAAACACACCTAAATCAACCCCAATATTTTGGGCGTACACAACAGAAACACGAACCAACCCAAATTTCCATAAATTCCTCTAATTTACAGCGCACTAATCTTCGAGACCCCCCCAATGTCCATCTTCCGTTTCTGAAAAACACAAGACGCACTCAATGCCACTTAAATCTCTCTAAGTGCACTAAAACAACGAAATTAGACGAGTTAAAGACGGCACGGCGTTCTAAAATGTTTATTTGCTCGCTAATTTTATTTTATTCATGCGCGATCCAATTTGTCTGGACAGATCCTCGCCTGGCTCGCGCACCCACATCTGGTGTTCGTCTTGTTAGTTAATAAATTCATTTCTCTTCTGTTTTCTGGCACCGCATCTTATCGTGTCGTGTTGCAGCTTGGTCTTAGTGTCGTGTGGTCTGAGTGCTCGAAGCTTCATTTTTCTTTAAAAGTCAATCGATTTTGTCTCGCAGGATAATTAAAGTAAGACGGTGAGAAATAACCGGTCGTCTTTGCAGTCTGCTGGGAAAACGCTGTACGCAGTGTTAATTTGTCAATTGCAGCTGATGCTAACCGACAAGGACACTGCGAATGTCAACTAACGCGCGCAAAAAATATATTTATTTATTTTCGCTTCGAATCGGAACTAAAATTGATGTTTTTTCGTTTTTTCGTTTTTTTTAATCGAAATTGTGAAACTTCACGTCGTGTTAGCTTTCAATAAACAAACGAGGCGGAGATCAACACGTGACAGACGTTGTGTAAACAACAATTTTATTACACGGTGTTGTATTTCAATAAGGAACATAAGTGGAAATTGTTTGCGAAATTATGTTCCAGGAAGAAAAACAAATAGGAAGCATTTGGAACATCCGGTGTTGGTAATTTGGAGGAAATAAAATGGTGAAGGAATTGACCATGGCCTTCCTGTGCCGTTAGTTTCTGGGCCTGTGATGATGGTGATGGTGTTTAACATCTTTTTAGTTGAACAGAATGGTCGAGTTTTCCAGGCATTAGCCTGCCGTTATGCGAATTTTGTGCGCTCTTTTCGCACTAAAGTAAAGGGCCTTGCTAGAGTCTTTTACATTTTAAAACGCCCACGTTGTTGAACTCTGCTTGATTCCGTATTGATGAGTGGCGATAGTTCGACTACGTAGTTATAAATGTTTTAGTTGGTTATTAATTGTTAATCTTAGAAAGAAACTGCGAAACTGCGAAACTGCGAAACTGCAACATCTAGTCTTGACTGTTGGCCTAATTGTTCGAAATCTTTTTCAAGAAATTAAAATGATGATCAAAGATTTAATAATGGTGTAATGTACACTGTTCAATTAAACCTAGATATAGGTATAATTATTTTAGGGTTGATTTTTAGGGTGTAAAGGTTTAATTTCGATTTTAATTAAATTTTTTATTTGTTTCGGAGAAAATTGAGAAGCCATTGGTAAATGGATAATTAAGTTTTATTTTTAATCAAAATATGCTTTTAAAAATTTATGTTTTAAACTTTTTAGGTGTTTGTGTTTTAGTTTTAGTTTTGTTCAGTTAGAAAGTATAAAAATAAAAACACAAACACCTAAAACACTAAAAACACGACTTTTTGAATGCAACTAGTGTGAACTGCCATACAATATATTTGATGAGAATATATATATGTGTTTTTAAGAATTCCCGAATTTTCCAGGGAATTTCCGGGAAATAAAATGAAAATCTTCCGTCTCCCGGGATAAAAACGGCCGTCAAAAATGACCCTTTAATTACGGGAGGCTTCTCTAAATGCCTTTTCTGTGTTGCATTGTGAATCAAGCTAACAGGTTAGGGTTATCAATTCCCACATCAGTTCTGTTGTTTAAATGTGCGCATGCCTTTCTGCGATTGAAAACAGACTAAAGTTAGATAGAGACGGTTCAAATGTGTTGTTTAAAATGCTGTTTAGTCTAAATGACTTTATGAATGCGTCTACTGTGCCACGCCAACACATGGGGCTCTGTGTTCAATTGAATAAAATAATATATAAATTTTGCTGATTTAATTCACCTATGAATTAGTTTATGTGCTTTTTTTGTGTCTTGTTTCAAAGCCAAAACATGGAGCCATTATTCCACCAGCACAGTTTTAAGTTATAGTTTTACATATATTATAACGAAGGTAAAAAAAATACCATATGTGAAATCCTAAACTTTATACATCTAACATGGCAATAACCCATAACGTTTCACTTTACCTCGTATTTCTTTCGCATAAATGGGATTTTTAAGCAGATACGAAAGACTTACAACTTATATTACCTCGATATAAGAAATAAAACATTTTTTTTTCTCTTCTTCTGGTCATAAAGTCACGCTTAATTGACTTTACTGCATTGTGTACATTTCTAAGGAGAGAGATTATCTTCGTTTGTGGGATTGAAAAATTAATATGATTGAGGTTTGCAGTGTCATTATTATGTTGTTTCTTCAATCCCCACCGCAGTTAATGGCATAGAAATTGCAGATCCAGTTAATGGGGAGGAAAAGGGAAGAATAAAAAAAAATATAATAAAGAAAAGACATCAGCAGACTCATGTCTTTCTGCCTGCTAAATTAATTTCAAGTGCAATTGGTTTGTTCCCTAAATGGGGTTATTCTTTCAAATGATAATCACTGAAAACTCTGCATTGACATGATGAGATCTTTGAAAGATATTGGTCACATCTTTTTGGAAGTGTGCCAGGAAAAAATGTGAGTCTCAGCTTTAAGGTCTGAGAAGCCCAATTGAAGCAATTTTTTGCAGTTTTTTTCTTTTCTTTTTTTTTTCTTTTGGTGTTGCAACTTTTAGTGATGAATAACTGGGGATAATGAACTGTTTGAAAGGGAATTTTCTCAATTTGACAAGAGTAGCCAATTAAGGCTAAGTAGTGAATGACAGTCATTTTGTGGTTGCAAATCCAATAGTGTTCTTCAACTACAATCAATGTCTGAACCTGAACCCCCACAGAATAGCTATTCATGGCTACAACAACAGGCCGTGGAGAGAGAGAAAGAGAGAGAGAATTCTCCATTTTGGGTTGTCTTGGTGAAGACAAAACAACAAAAAAAACTGATTTTCTGTCTTTTTTTATCTGAAATAATATTTTTTTTTTTTTTTTTTTTAAATGGGAAAGAAGAAGAAAGGTATAATTAGGGCAATCAAGTTTTGTGTGGCTGCATGTGGTTAATGAGACAACATTAGGCCTAAGTTGAATACGTGGAAAATACGCTCATTTGCAATTAATGAAACTGAATGATGCAGCTGAATTGCTTCACTGCTAACTAGAGCAATTGTTTGAAATCATCGCAGTTTGGTGCATTTATACTCCGTTTTGTGTTTTTCTTTTTCCTCTCTTTTTTATGGAAATGGAATTCTCAAATTGAAGGTAAAGTATTTTCATTTTCGACCGAAATCCTTATCATTTTTCAAAGAAGTCAAGCAGGAGTATAAAAATTGAAAATGGCATGACAAAATTGAGTGCTTTAGTCGATGTGTAGGTTGCGATATTCCCCCGCGTCGATTTATGCTCGCAGATAACGGTGACGTGATCAATCATTTATTCAAAATCGACTGTCGGTAAACCTTGCAGTTGATTATCAACGTGCAAGGCAACTCGTTTAGTGCGTGACTTTCAAAAATCACCGCCGCAATTGTAAACTCAATTTTCCGAGCTAAATAGAAGAAGAAAATTCAATTTTAAAAATTTTATTTGAGATTTTTCACGATAAAATGGCGAATGACGACCAACTAATACGTCTGAGCATTAGATTACGCCAGAGTAAAGCAAACTTTTCAGGTTTTATACTCCAATTTTAAGATTATTCATTAGCTATCAACGTTTTTACAAAAAAATTACCCACAGAAAAGGTTTTTTCAGCCATTTTGATTAAACAAACCTTTGAAAGAACTTTTTTTTTTTAAATTTTAGGCCAAATTTATGGTTGACATAAGGAAAACTGAGATGAAGTCAGACGATGAGATCTGTCAGGTTATTTTCGATTTGAAAGAATCTTTAATACATTTTTCACATTATTACCGTGTATTATTTTATTTTGTTGCTACGATAATTGAAATTCGAAACATCGTGTAGTAATGGCGTCGAAAGTCAGGTTGAATGGTTTTATGAAGCCATCAGGTGCCAATAAGATGGGTCTTTTTTGTATGGTTAATCAGCTGCATTTTCTATTGATCAACAAAATCGATAAAGCGGGGGCAGCAGCAGACATTGAGGCAATTGAAATGCGCATTGGAATTGAAGACAGTAAATAAAGTGATCTACGAAGAATTTTGAATATTTTTTCAAGTACCAATTTTTTTTCTTTTTACTAAGGGCAAAGAAAGGTTAATTAAGAGTAATTTTTATTACATTCTTTTGTGAAGAATGCAGTGCTGCACAGAAGCAAAATAAACCTGAAATTAACACCGCCGTAAAACTCAAGAAAAACATCTTTCAATTACATCTTGACTTTAAGGGCTGTAATAAGTGGATGGGTGAAGATACTGGGTAATTAAGTATCCTTGTCTTGCATTGCACAATCCTGTTTTGAAGATTGCTTCCGAGAGCATCGTAACGCCATTTACTTGTTTATTCTTATAATAACTTGTGCAGAAACATCAACACGCAATTTTCTCAGACTCCAGGCTGTTGGCATGAACTCATCGCAGGTTGGCTTTGCATGGATTTAGTGTCCGAGACGCCATTTTGTGTGAATTGGAAATGATAAATAGAATTTAGATTTGAATTATTCAATGAATTTGAAGTATTCAATCATTCGCAGTGGCAGACTCTGCAAAATGAATCTAGTTCGCTTATGGTAATGGTAAAACGTGGCAATTTGGTTCCATTTTTTCATTTTTTGTGGTTTTAACACCAAATTACGTCACCTAAATATTAAATACATGTAAATTTCGTAACCTTTCTTCCTGTTAGTGAAAATTTCATCTTCGTTTGGGAACTTCTGATCCTCACTGGCGAAAATAATACAATTCTAAAAAAAGAGAACACCAATAAAGAAAACAAAATATTTTCATAACAGTTTCTCTTAAAATAACCAATATTTTGTGGTAAAACGTTTCCCCAATAAACAGCTTGGCATCTAGAATCTCCCATACATTTTTCATGTCGTTAAAATTCAGGTATTGTGTGGGTGACTTACAAAAAAGTTACTCGTGACTTTAAATGTACGTTTTGTATTGTTTTCGAGGAGAAAATGCAGTCTATGACTTGTACTAACATCCAGAAAACAATTAGCATCACTCAGGCAACGTTGTATGGGAACCAAACTCCAGATGTTGTAATTTTAGTAATGTTTGTTTACACGGAAAAGATGCGCGAAAAACAAGAAAATTGAGATAAAGGAGATGGATGTGTTAGTAGAAAATGACAAGATTATGCAGAAATTCGATCGTTGTAAGTTGATTTTAAGTGAATACGTGTAAAAAAATTGATTCGCACGGTCTTTTCATGCATGTAAATGTAGATTCTTTTGGAGTTAAGCTTAGCATAAATCGACATTTGTCAAAGATCTCAGCTGTTACGAAATGCAGTTAAAAATTGCAACCTTAGCAATTGGGTTTTAATTTTGTCAGCTGCTGTTGACTTGTTGTCACTGAGGCAAGCTTAGCTTAATTGAAAAATAAATTCCTCGCAACAATTTCTAGCGAGATTTTACGAGACTATCATTCTCGAAAATGGGTTGGAAAAGAGACTTTTAAAGGTCAATTAAATGGGGTAAAATCTCAAAACGAAAACACCTCATTCGAATTGAGTTCTCTTCTACGAGAGTGCACTTAAAAGTTGTTTTCGTTACATTTTTATTGTAAAATATGAATATTTTCTTGTTCTTTGCAAAATATTGTTGCCGGTGGTGTTTTGGTGGTTAACCGCAACAAGAGTTACTTTCAGATGCCAGAACGAGTAATTAACTGTTGTGTTTTATCATTTGTGGTGCAACTGTGTCCTTACAATGGAGTCTTATCTGTCTGAGGATCCAAATTTTGGTTGTTGGTTTAAAAAAAAAAATTATTTCCTGACATGGAAGAACGGGTTTTAAATTTTTTTTATTTGAAAGAGTATAAATGTTGAAAACAATTTTTTTGATGGATTGTTACAGTGTGTGTGGTCAGTAACAAATACAATGCATGAGAATTTTTTTTTTTAAACTGATCAATATTTTGAGGTTTCTGAAAAGAGATTTTAAAAAAATCGGATTTTTATCATTGTGAATTCAATGATAAAAATCCGATTTTTGGGAATAGTTCGATTTTAATTTTTTTTTATATTTATTAAATTGGCGTTTGATAAATTGTAACCAAACAGTAAAAACAAATTCGTCTTCCCGAGCAAAAATTAAAAAATTAAAAATTGATTTCAGAATTCAAACCAAAACAAACAAAAATTCTATTCCCGGAGACTTGCAGCAAAGCTCAAGGGGGCAAAAGCTAAACAAATTCGCACATTCCGTGTATCTGTCTATTCTTTCATTAATTGACGATTCCTAGATTAGATAAATCCATTCAAAAATTTAATATGTTCCTAATGTTGCCATAGCTACTAATAGCCAAATCACAAACGACAGTGAATTATGTCTTTGTTAATGCGAAGATAAAACCTGTCAACTTGTATCCCATCAAAATTTACACGAGAAACTGACAAGCTAAATGAACGCTTTTTTCCCCCAGCTTAACAAGCTCTAATGAAAAATCTTCTCTATGCTGATAATGTAAAGAATGTAAAACTTGTGTTGGCAAAATGACAGGAAAACCACTCAAATGTTGTATATACATTACTTTTTTATGTCTTATCTCTGCGCGCATACTCCGATGCGTCTCAAGGTACACACGAGCGAATAAGTAGCGATACGATGACGAAATGTTTAATAGTGTTTCTGGCGCTTCCAAATGACGACTTGAAAAGAATTTGACAGTTGTAGAATCGTCGTGTGAGCACACTGGAGAAGTTATTGGTCTTTTGCGAAGACACGCGATCAACGAGACTGACATTTCAAGTTTCCTTTCGTTGACAACTGAGGAGTTGTGTAAATACAAGCCCCACACACACGCGCGCGCGTCCAGTGGGTAATTCCTGCGAATGAGTGTGGTGAAGTGTTGAGGTCAGGAATGTTCAAAGAGCTTTAGAGCATTGGCACGTTTTCCTCATCAGTGGTTTTGCCTGAGACGCTTTACACAGAATAAATTGGTGACAGGCGACAAACTTCGCTTGTTGCTACAAGTTGATTAAACCGAAACACTCGTGCGAACTCTTTTCGTTTCCCATCAGTGTTTTAATCTTCTTTCTGCTGGTGTGGGAGATTTCATTATACAAATGCACTGCTTGCGACACTCGTTTGTTGTTGATTTACGCTTGATTATACCTTTGTTTGCGATGTTTCCGTTTTTTTCTTTTTTTTTCTTCTTAATCGGAGTGATTTTGAAGAGCAAATTGCGTTTGTAATTTTGCAGAAAGCGCTCTGCTTTACTTTGGAATTGGCATGCGTTCAAAACTGCATGTGAAATCAGATCCAATAAATAAATAAATCAACGGCTTAGATTGGAAGACTTTGCGAGTTCATAAAGTCGACTTGGAATTTTGTTTATAACTCGAGATTTAATTTAGTAACTTGAGATTGAGGACGAAATAAAAAAAATTCGGAGGAGATTAAAAGTATAAACACGAAATTGATGATTGACGGGTGGATGTCAATCGGCCGTTTCGATGCGATGTAAATATAAATTCGTCCTGTAAATTCATTTTTAATGCTTTTTTTATTTGTTTATTTACGTATAAATATTTACACATTAAATACAATTTTTTTTTAAAAAAAATTCTTTAATATTTAACTCTTTTTTTTTTTAAGACAGTTAAATTTTTGATGAGATTTTCTTGTGCATTATTAGTGTTGATGCATTTAGGCCTTGCATCTGAAAGGTGGACCATGAGTGAAGTTCAACAGCAATCGATGCTGTGTCAAATGTACACTGAAAAACTACTTTTCTTATGGGAAGATATTATTATTTAAAGTTCTAACGGTAGTGTAGGACATTTTTGTTTTGCAATTCCTTTGCTTTCAGTCAAGTTTACTTATAATTTATGGATAAAATGTGGAAAAGCGAGTCTTTCCAAATGGACGAATTCAACTTTAACGATTGTTGTAAAACGCGATCTTTTCTCATTGAGAAGTATTGATTTACAATGTCTTTTCGTGCACATAAATCTAAAATTTTGTGCAGTGCATGGAGCTGCCATCTTTAAATCACAGTAACCTATGGTTATATTTATGGTTATTATAAAGAACCGTTTGATAATTTGAGTCGCAGTTTTGAATTTAAAATCGATTGATAGCGGTCATTTTTATTCTTTCATCGAATGTCCAATAGCTAATTAACAGTTTTCTGTTTAATTTTGTATTTTCTTGTTTTAATTGCAAAATTTAAAGTTTGGGAAAAAACATTAATCTTGACTGTGTTTGATCTCTACGATATTAATAAATTCCAGTGCTCAAAGTAATCGTTTGTTACACCTACTGGCCATTTTATGTGGAGTTTAATGTGGCCAGCTGTGAATTTTCAAAAGTTTGGATTGCTAACCAGAGAATGATACACAAACGTGGAAATTAATTCAGACTTTATTCGCACCGAGAAATATTACATTTGTTAAAGATAAAGTGCATTGCGATTTGATCTCGGAGATGAAGAAAAACGTAAACGAATAAACTGAGCAAATCGCTTCTTTAACAGATTAACACCTTCCAAACGACGATTTACTGACATCCAAATTAATTTCTCAACATTTGACATTGACGAGACAATTTTCTTTGTTGCGCGGTAGTAGCGGGACCATCCGTTCACGTTTCTAGGATTTAATTCATCTAATCCGGGATTAAACGTAAACCTTGGAGTTGGGAAGATGGAGATGCGTGGCTTACTTCTGACATAGCTGGAAAGCAGAAATGGAAATACTAATTCGGCGCAATTCATTGTGCAATGGATGCAAACAACTTCATCACTCACGAATTCAAGTGTTTTGAATTTTCTTTTTTCAATTTTTCAATACCCAGCGATAAACTTTAAGACAACAAAATCTATACCGAGAAAAAAAAATATCTTTTTCTTCTCCTTTTGAATGTCAATATAACTTTTAATGTAATCTGCTGAGTCGTGCATTATAGGCACTGAATAGTTGGTTTTGTTTTGTTTTCAGTCTCGATGGACTTTGATTTTTCTTTACATTCCTGCACTGTTGATGCAGGAAGAATAATTTTAGTTGTGGGAATAATAAAGGAAGGGAAAGACAATACAGTGTTTGCCTTTTATTGTGCAGTGTGTACTGGTGTTTGGCGCTTTTTATTGTTTAACCAATGAGGCCGCTGAATTTACGCCAACCAACTGAACTGCGCAATGAAAAAGGCGTAGAGAAAGAGAAGTTATTGTGTTAATATTGCAACGACGCATCTATAGAAGGTTTTTTTTTTTAACTTTTTTTTATTTTTTGAAGTTTCGTGATAAGCTTTGTTTTGCTTTAGGATCAATCGTACGAGGAGGGGAAGGGATTTATGAAATAGGATACAATACAAAATGGCTGTCAACCGAGGCAATTTCATCTCAATATCATTCTGTAATTTTTTTTTTTTAAAGAAAAAACTTGCTTCAACGCACAAAAAAATGTTTTATGAGTTGAACCATGTGTCACGATATCTTTGGACGTCTTTGTTATATATATATATATATATATTTTTTTTTTTTTTAATTTACTTGAAACGTGTTATACATTTATGGTGTCATTTTTATTTCAACTTTACACTTAAATTAACATGGCGTCGACGACTGCACTCACCACACATTAGTGTGCTCGTGATTGTTCGTTAATTTCGGCAATTAGGCGAGTTATTTTGGTCAAATATTGTCGGCAAACATAACATAGCACTTTGTAACATTTCAACTTCAACTTGTTGACAAAAAAATAGAAAAAAAATTGGTATAAATTTAATATCCATCATAAAAATTAGAAAAGAAAGCCGCAGTTTGTCAAGAAACATGAAAAAAATATGTATTTTTTTTCAACACAATTTTTTTTTTACTATTTAAAAAAAAAATACAAAATACAAAAGAAAAGGCAAAATAAAAATCTTTAATCCGTGGGTGCCAGAAGTATCGATTTTTCTATAAACATCTGGGAGGCAAGTGGCAGAATGCATTCCGTCGTGACCTGCATCGAGGCGACCCTAAGACCTGGCACGCACATACAACTTGATAATATCACAATAATTCCCCCAAAAATATAATAAAAAATGCTTTTAATATTATTTTTATGACTTGTGAGTTGTGAAATAAAATAGATTCATTCATTCATTCATTCATTCTTTTAAAAAATTATTTTAGCATTTAAAAAAATTTCTTGTAAATCTTTTATCGACAGAAGCAGCCGTCCGTAATAGAAAATGCGCACTCTGACGTTATTGGTTGCCGTTTTGACCGTTTTTGTGGCCGTTCACGTTGCGTATGCCGAAGAATTTCGTGATGAATTAAAGGTCAATGACGAGGGAGATGAACTGGTTGTGAGGGAAGCCAGAGCTGCCAAAGGACGCGGCGGCAGAGTGAAAAATGGCAATAAGGCTAAAGGTAATGATTTATCATTTATTTTTAAACTAATATTTCACACTTGTTTTAAAGGGTCGTTGAGGATGTATTGTGTGACTTTAAGTCGCTCGTGATGATGAGTGGTCTTGTTTATTGTCAAAATGGGGTACGGATGACCGGAAAACGGATGTTATTACAGCGGATGAACCGTAATGCAATATTGTCACTGTGTCATGTTATGTTGACTCATGCATTCAATGATTAATACTGCGGGTTGCAATTGTTTATTCAAAATGTTTTGTTTTTGCACATTCTGCAAACCAAATGGTGTGAACACTTGGTTTTAAGATAAATCTGTGTCTGTACAAAGGTAATTTGATTTATACATAGAATTTGTTAACAAAAAGTGACAGTTTACATACAATATTGGTCATAACCACTATCAACGCTTGAAATAATTTGTTTGATAGGTTATTGTGATTTAATCATATGCAAATTAATTATATAAAGTTCTAATATTGATTGGCCAACGTTTCGATGTTGTTGGCAATAAATACTAATGAATTTATGAAATTCTGGACGAAGTTTAACAAATTTATGCCATTTTGTTTGTTCCCGAGCAACAAAAGTTAAAGAAGATTGCAAATACCTTCGAAAGTTTTCCAGGACTTCACTCCATGTTATTCCTATGGGAAACTAGTTTTATTTATTTAACTCCTCAAACTATAGATTTGAGAATATCTGAACAAGTTCTTTACCTTTGCAACGTTTAATTATGCAGTTTAACTTTTTGTTCCTAATGGAAATTCAAAATAAACTTAAAATGGAATCCAATCCAAATAGTTGATGGCATTGCCTCATTGGCGCGTGAAGCATCAAAGATTCCGCCACTTGTCGCATTGATTTCTGATTCCCCCAAAAGAGCCACTATGACTCATAAAATTGAATAGAAAGAAAAAAAAATAAGGCAGAAAGATCCAAGCCATTTCTCAGAAAACTGGAAAATGGTGTAATCAAAGTCTGTGCAAAGCAAAATGTGTTTTTCTGCTCAAGTTATAAACCCGAGAAGAAGAAGAAGGAAATGATACAACTGCTGTTTGAATTACATGCATAAGTTATCATTTATAAATATTGATACAACTTTTCCACTATTTCGTATTCGTATCATTTTTTTTTATTATTATTTTTAAATTTGTTTCTGCTTTTAAATTAACATTTTATTTCTATTTACATTTTAATCGAGTTTCTGATTCTTCGAGGTAAAAATTGCACTGTTTGACCCGATAAAATTAAGATTTTTAAATTGATTTTGCACACATCAAAGAAAAGGTTGAAATTAATTAATTAATATACTGTACTTGGGAATGAATTATTGGCGTGAATTTGATTTAGATAAAAAAAAAATTAAAATGTCGAGGAATTTTTTTCCTGGAATAATCAAATCAAGTCAATCAAGCACTGGGATTGAAATTAAATTCGTGTAACATTTTTCTTCGAAAACGTCATTCAAATGCTCAATTGAATTTGGATTGCAGATTGAATATAAACCAAATTGCTGGTGCATGTGTGCGAAGCTCGATCACGTTATATGCGGCCAGCTTGAACCAAGGACATTTGACTTTAGAAAATGATGGAATTAAACGATTTAACTTAAAGTGGACAATGGATTTGAACAACTAAAATTAAACTCCCCCTCGCTGATCTCATCTTTACAAATGGATTTTACGCCTTGGAATTTACTGTATTACTCATTTTTGAAGAAATGAAGCGACGCATCGTCTAGTTTTTCCAACAATTTCATTAGAAATGGATTACACACGAAGCGAAAAACTCGCTATAACGAATTAATACTGCAACAAGAAATGGCAGTCAAGGAAACTTTTTTTTTTACAGTTAATCAATAGGGGCGTGAACCCAGGTACTAAGGAACCCGCTCTTAGAAAAAAAAAGTAAAATGTGTATTCAGGTGTTAAACCACGATGCTCACATTGTGACCAAACAAAGATGTACTCTTAGGTGCTTAGATGCACTTTTTATGTGCAAATGTGCACCTTTAAAGTGCTACTTTACAGCCTAATGTTAAAAAAAAAAATTGGAACTTAAGGGACCTATGGACAAGTTCACACCATTTTTCTTAGGTTTAAAAATGGCTCTTGAAGAGTATTTTAGTGTTGATTTCGCTTAAAATGATGATTTTAAAATGTTGTATTAATTATTTTTTAGAATGTCGTTACAACAAGAGTCCATGGGGCGAGTGTAGTTTGAGTTCGAATCAAAGAACTCGCACATTAACGTTGAAGAAAGGCGACAGCAATTCGTGCGAGGAGACGCGAACCGAATCTAAGAAATGCAAAAGGAGTGAGTGAATTCGCAGGTGATTCGATTTTTTTTATTCTGAAATTTATTGCCAATCACTTTTTCCAGTGTGCCGTTACACCAAGGGTCAGTGGACCGAATGTGTTGCTGGAACGAATCAGATGGAACGTATCGACTCTTTGAAACAGGGCAGTGATTCGTCTTGTGATCCCACGCAAAAGAAGGTCAAGAAGTGTAAAGGTGAATGCATGGTTATAAACTCTCTCTCTCACACACTCGCAAAGTTTGAAATCGAGTCGTGTCGGATTTCATTGCACCAAAATCCACCACTCCCTGCCTGCCTCTCTCTCTCTAACTCTCGTATGTCATATCAAAATATTAAATTAAGTCAGCTATCAAAATGCAAGTGATGTAAATGCGAAATTGAAGTTGAGGGATTAATCTGTCTGCTTGCAAACGGAAGGAAGGGATAGATGAATGAATTATTAATGTGTTTTTGTGGTGGAGTACATTAATAAAGTAATGGTGTTTGTATTGTGATTTCGTCGGTCGTATGTGGCCGACTATTTTGCACAAATCTCGTCTAATTAGGTGTGACACATTTGAGGCAATAAAAGTTTCCTTAATTTAGACACACTTCATAAACCCACCTAGACTAAATGTCTTTTTAAATGAGAAATTTTGTCAAATTAACATAAATGGAATGAGATGGCCGTGATAAACTTAAGTTACGTCTTAGTTTTACGTGTTTTTAAAGTTTTTTCTTTTCTCTCGAAACAGTTTGCAAGTATGAGCGCACTTCTGATTGGAGTGAGTGTCATTCTGTAACTGGCGTGCGTACTAATGTTCGCAAACTGATCGGAGGAGACGGTAGCGTGTGCGCGGCTGAAAAGACCAAAACCAAGCCTTGTAGAAATGATAAAGGAAAAGGTGTGTTATAATAGGATATAGATTCGTGTATACAATTAGATAAAAGACGCGATAAGCTTAATTATATTTTGTGCTAGATCACTGTTCTTTTGGTGCGTGGTCAGAATGGAGCAAATGCGAAAATGGCAGTCGAGTGAAAACGAGGCCAGTGCTAAGTGGTGGGGCGAGATGCGAGCGGATGAACAGCAAATCAAAACCTTGCAAAACGTGGTCGAAAATGACCTTTAGAATCGATGCCTAAGCTCATTTTCGCCTTCTGGGGTGTGTATGTTTGTCACTTAGATTTAGATTGACAAGTTTTAATTTTTAGTCGATTTTGAGACAAAAGTTTGAGTTTTAAAAGATGTCGGCCCAATGATGCATGCTCGGATTGGAGTGGTCTGATTTGTGCGTGCTTGGCAATTTAAACCGAGCTCAACGAGCCAGGATCTTTTTATGTGGCTGAACCATATAATTATGGCTATGGTTGTTATGGCAATGTGGGGAAACTGGAAACGACTGGCCAATATGGTAATTGCGAATTTCAGGGGTTAATTGGTCTTGAAATTACTGGAATTTTATGCGGGTTTTATAAGTATATTAATTTTAAATAAGTAAAACGTTAATGATAATTTGAATTTGTAAGATAAATTTGTAACTGCGTGAGTTTGTAGTTGTCATAGCTACAAAAGAGTTTTAAGTTTTGATTGCAATTTTTAAGATTTTGTTTTTCTGCTTTTTTTTCAGGTAAAAGCAAGAAAGGTCGAATGTAAATCGTCGTAGGTGGAATTAGCTCTTGTGAAGTGGAAAACGTTGACTAAAAAAATATATATATAAAACAGAAAAAGTAAAAAAACAAATAAAATAAAATAAAATAAAAAATAAAATGGAAAAAAAAGTGTTTTTTGTGTGTAATAACTATACTTTTGTTTATCCCGTCCTCAATGAATTTTACTTCAACTTTTTGCTTTATGATTGTATTTATATTTTTTGTTTTGAATAATAATAATAATAATTATTATGATTATTATTAAAAACAAGTAGTCATTTGTCTTCCATCACAACAGAAAAAAACAATTCCATCACCGTGTATTAATTTAAAAAAAGTCAAGAAAACAAATTAACTTTTTACAAATTGTTTTTCTTAACGAAATAGTGTCAACTACCTAAACGTGTTTGTGGTTGTAATTGTCTATTTTATGTTTACAAATCAATATTTGTATGTATTTTCTTTGTTTTTTTTAGTAGATAAACATTATTTAACCATTTTTAAATCAGAAATGACTATTTAAATGAAGCTTGTTTCCAATTTTTATATTCTAATTTTAATTGTCTAATATTTTTTTGATACGTATGGCTAGGGCCCTGGGCCAATAGCAGGCCTAAGTAGAGAAACATAGATGTTGTACATTCACACATCTGTGTGTCACTCTCACTCAATCAGAGGTTAAGAGAAAGAAAAGAAGTAAAACCCAAATATTATGCAGCTGTGTGGTCATTTTTTGGCTTATTAAAATACATATGAAATCACTCACTACTGTTCAAACTAATTTAAGCAAAGGAATGAAAGAAAGGTACAGGGTAAATTGTAAAACAAGATTGGAGTTGCTATAATACGAGTGAAGGATTGTATAAAAACTATCCGATGTGTTTTGTAGTAAATTACAAGAATTGTTTGATTTTTATTTTTTTTTGTTTCGTTTTTTATTTTTCTGATAAATAATCTTCCAAGTGTTTTAGTATGTAGTCAAATAAGATTGGGTTGAAAAAGAATAGGTAATTGTTGTATTTCAATCTGTTGAAGATACTGTTAATGTGGATTTATATAAATATCACAATTATAAGAAATTAATTCAGTCTTTTTATTATATTAAAATAAAAATGATAAAAAAAAAATAATAAAAAAAAAATATATTCATTTTTTAAAAAACCTTTTTAATTTATGTCGGCTTCTATTTGCAATAAAATTTCTGAAAAATGTCGTAGAATATTGTGCCTTAGATGTGTTTAAATCATTACCGTTGAGTAGAACTTCTTGTAATAGGAATTTAAGCTCAATTTATCAGCCCAAGTTATCACAACCTTATTATACATTTGCATTGTTTACGTATTGATTTCTACTCTTCAATAATATTCTATTCAGTTTGTATCTGTCGAATGCGTGCATTAAAATATCAATTGGATAATTAAACGTGCGTTTATTTTTTCTAGTATTTTTTCAGTTCTTTGGAGTTTTATTTGGTAACAACACGAGTTTGAACACGGACACACAGCGCCATCTATTGACATGATTTTAACGTAGAAGTTTTTACATAAATACTTGACATTTGATGAAAACTTGAAGAAAAATTTGAAGAGAAGTTTGCTTTTTCAAATATGGTTGCAAAAGCATTTCAGGATTTGTAATTATGAGTGCCAACACTGTGAAAGGTATTAGAAGGAAGAAATCATCTTTAGGCGATGTAAAAATAGTAGTTCTTGGCGCCCCATGTGTGGGAAAATCTGGTGAGTTTAACTAAAAGAATTTTAATTAAATAGTTTTTGAATGAACGAAAAAAAAGTCGTTCTTTTGTGCGTTTATGACGAATCGAATCCTGCAGTTGCAGTTGTAATCAAAATACTTTAGAAAATGGTTATTTTCACTTTGTGGTCGTTTTATTTTAAAGCGTGTTCATCCGAATTTATTTTTAGTTACGCAAGAAAGTTGTTTGCACTGTCGTCCCAGTTCAGCTCATGTTTATATTTATAATTTTTTTGTGTGTTTGTTTATATTTTTCAGCTCTTACAGTACGATTTTTAACCAAGAGATATATTGGAGAGTATGACCACCAACAAGGTATAGTAATAAAATAAAATAATTATATTAGGAGATATTATAATAAATAAAGTTTATTTTAAATGTTTTATTTGCTCAGAAAATAAATATAAGAGCGAAGTTATGGTTGACGGAGAACCAGTTATATTTGAATTGTTGGACGGTGTTATGAAGGTCTAAGAACAATTTCAAGAAAATTTAACTTTTGCTGTTTTAAAAATGTGTAATTTTTTTAATTTAGGATGAAAATGATATGCCACGTGAAGAAGTGATTCAATGGGCTGATGCGTTTCTTTTGGTGTATTCCATAACTGATCGCAATAGCTTCAATTTTATTAAGACACTTCGACAACACATTTACGAGACGAAAACTAATCCTAAAGATTACTCACAAGGATCAATTGTGCAATTTCCCATTAGTATTGTTGCAAATAAATGCGATTTGATGCACCTCAGACAAGTGAGTTTTGAAGAAGGTAATATAAACTTAGTTTAGAAAAGTTAATTTGATTTTTCATGAAAAAAATTAAGAAATTGCTCTTTATTTTAGGTGAAATTCTTTCTAAAGATTTAGATGGCATTTTTACTGAATTGTCAGCTGCAGAACACGTGTCCAAAGTAATTGACGCGTTTTGTGATTTATGTCGAGAAGTACACGCTGCAAGGAGGAGATCAAAGCAAACGCTATTGGAAAGAATGTTAGGGAAAAAATAAAAGTATCATATGATAACCATGATTATTTTTTTAGCCGTTTACAACATATCACTGTAATATTGGACATTATTACGAAACTTACTCTCATCACGGATTAATCTTTCGGTTTTAAAGCAAACTTGTTGTTCTCCCCATTCCCTAAGTAAATTTTTTGCTGTCGCAAGATGCCGGGTCTAAAGTTCAGTCGCATTCGTAGCACGTTAAGGCAAACACCTAACTACAAATTACACAAGTGTAATTAAATTAGACACATGTACATTTTGACTGTTATTTCACACCACCATTAGGCAGAAACACGAACAAAAACACTCCCGATAAAATCAACTTCATTTTGGAGCACTGCAGTCTGCAGACAATGAAATGTGGAATATTCAACGCCAATTCACTGAATTAAAACAAGCCACGACGCTTATTTATTTATAGCCTCCTTAGCAAGTCAAAAACTTATTATTCTCATTCAGAAAATAATTTAAATATTTAAATATTAAATAATTCAAATTGTCTCGCTCCCATTTTCAACGCAATTACCGAGGTTAAAAGTGTGCATGACATCATACGATGTTCATCTGCAATTCAATGAATGATTTTAATCTAAAGAATTGTTTTTAAAGAAACAAAACCTATGTTGGAAAAAAAACGTGATTTATTTTAAACAAACCTATGAATTATTTTAAACACACCTATAGATTATTTTAAACAAACCCATAAGTTATTTTAAACAAACCTATATATTATTTTAAACAAGCTTATGAATTATTTTAACTTTTACACATTTAAATACATTTAAATCAAGTGAACTAAAGTCGTTATAAACGTTAGGACGGACATAATCAAGTTGTTGGTAATTCTGTCGTTAGCTTCGTTGCAGAGATGAGTCGAGCACGTACAAATGGTTTTATCTTCTTTGATACTGTGCACTTCGCATAACCTGAAATACGAAATAACAAAAATCATGTTGTGAAAAATTACCGTAATTGTTACTCCGTATAATTTATGTTCACTTTTTATGCGGCTATGTCCGGCGGTTGTGGAAAGAAGGCACCCTGGATGTTGTTTACGCAAAAACCTATCAACTAGAAAAAAAAATTAATACAATAGCTAACTAAGCTTATGAATACAACTTACTGTAAACGATATTATATTTGAACATGACGGCGTCGGACAAGGCACTACACAAGTGTTTGGGTCGGGATTCGGAAAGCCTTGTAACACTCCTGCTACGAACAGCTCATCCGGCGTTCGGCCACTTCCGCATATGTTACAATATATTCGAGCAGTAGTTTGCACCACCCCATCCATACTCGTATAGTTAGACTTAGTAATAACTGAAGCTAATTGACTAAAAATGAAGAAAACCTGCAGATTTATACAGGTTTGGACGGTCACGTGACCCACGTGACTACGGAAATTAACCTAGGACCAATTTGCATATGTAAATATGTAATGCGATATAATTTACTTATCTCGAATAGTCTACAAACATCATAAATCTAATATAATTTAGCGTCAAATATAGCGAATTAAAGCAGCCACGAATATGAGAGAAATAATGAGCGATTTAGCCGTTTCTTCGGTGTTGCCATTGTTGCATAAATCGGTGGTGCACACGCACATAGTGGCTCTTAATCCGGCGATCTCTGTCGATTTTCCGCATTCGTTTACGGGTTTTCTCAGCGCAAAACCTCCGCATCCTTTCAAAATGATTTCTAAAATCAAATTATTTACAGTCGCGAGTTAATATTGTCATTGTAAATTGTGAATTTCAGTTTTTATTCTTTTATTTACGTAATTTACCACTTTTTACAAGTAGAAACAACAGTCTTCCTGCTAGGAAATTCATGTTTTTTTGACAATTGCCATGAACAATTTACTGAACTGAACCTCTGATCGTGCGGCATGCTTCTACAATGTGTATGTCATACTGTTTAGCATTTTTCAAACTGAATTAATACGTACGGCAAAAATAAAAACAATAAATCGAATGGAAAGAAATGATAAATAGTATGTTTCGTACCGTTGAAATGTCATCTCGAGGATTGAGGCCCAATCTTTGAGATCTGAATCAATGGAAACGTAAGTATACGCACAAACAACACAACAATGTGGATTTATTCCATTTAGAAAAAGCCTCTTGAATTACATGTATCACGCCATCTGGCGGTCACGTGCACCAACGGATCCGTAACATCGAGATATAGAATCCGCAGGCGACCCTTGCAATTTAAAAACATTCTTGACATACAGTAACATCAAGGACGACTTGGTAACATTAATATAACAGTCCAAGGGCCAGAGTGAAACAGAGTGAAACAGAGTGAAACATGATTGGATCTAGAGATGATCCTGATCCCCTTGGGACGGCCCCTTCCCTAAACAAGCCAATAAAAGGATTGGTAGATCTCCGTAGAGACAGTTCTTCCTAAAAAGCCAGAGTTGCCAGCCAGTACTACAACCAAAGAGAGTCTTTCTAGTCCACGGGTGGACCACGCGAGTCCGAACAGCCGTCATGCTGCATTTTCGGCCGATAGCAGGAACGTTCAAAATTCGTCTAGAAACGTGACCACAACGTTCCGGACATCAATTACCGAGCCCAGATGCCAAGTGTCAAACACTTTCAGGTGAAGCATCCACCTCCCAAAATTAAATTTTGTTTAAATAAGGAGATCACAACTACAATTCGTCTGTTAAATGAAATAAATGGCTTTTTTATGCACTCGCGCGATTGCAGAAAAAAATCACAGTTTTGCTCGTAACTTTTTAGACACTTTTTAGAGGTTTTTTTTTACACGTTTTTACCTGTTTTAAGCTTTTTTTTCAATTTTTTTTCTTGTCAACGTAAAAACGGGTCTAAAATGTGTAAAAGTGAGAAAATCCAAAAAGAATTGAAAAAATGAAAAAATTCGCAGCATGATAGCAAGGACGACTACTGGAGTAGTCGTCCTTGATGATAGTGAGGCTACCGACACTGAAAATTCTGCTATGTGAGAGGAAAATATTTAGTTAGTGTCGAAGTCGACATTCTCTCTCAAATCCACAATCGGTTGTGGATTTCTTGAAAGGCCGTCTGATATGGCATTGTTTGCAGCAGGCACGTGTCCGATGTCAAAATCGTACGCATAAAAGCATACGGCCCAGCGATGTAGACGGGCCGCCACAAACTGGTTGCAGCCTTTCTTATCCCCGAAAATCGATACCAAAGGCTTGTGGTCGGTCCGGAGAGCGAACTTGAGGCCAAACAAATACTAAATAGTGGTGGAATTTTCTTATCCCATATATGATGGCGAAGCCCTCTCTCTCAAGCTGGGCATAATTTTTCTGAGCGGATGACAGCAGCGAACTTGCGAAGGTGATGGGCAGATGTGTTTACTTGTCGTCCACGTATGACAGGAATGCACCGACTCCCACCGGCGAAGCGTCCACGGTAAGAAATACTTGCTTTTTCTGGTCGTAGTGAGCGAGTGCGGACTCAACCGACACTGAGACCTTCACTGACGACCAAACAGACTCGTGCTGTTGAAACCACGTCCACTTGACCAATAAGAATCGTTTGTCAGTAAAATTAACTCGGATTGATTTTTGACCATTCATTTATTTATTTATTTTATTGTACATTACTATATGTGAGTGAAAACAAGACTTTTCTCGTCCCAGGCCTCCAAACACTTGCTCGCTGATGTGTCCGACCAAAGAAACTGCCAAGATCGAGCACAGGGATGTGGATGGCGATGAGGACGGACGACGATACTTTTCGTACGCTGCTCAAAAACCAGAGGATCGCGAAGAGATCTTGAAAGGCGACCCGACTAATGTCGATTTGTGGCTACTATTGACTGAACTGAGCTATAAGAACCGGTACGTGTAAAAAATCAGCAAATAATACGAATTAAAACGCTCGAATTTACTTTTTAGCGTTAGGTCGTCCAATAAAACGTTTGATCGGACGTTACATATCTTATCACGAGCCTTAGAAAGTTAGAGAAACAACGAAAAATTGTGGCTGAAATATTTATCGACTTACGGACATCATCCGAAAAATGAGGATTTCGTCGAGTTGTGTCATCACGCGTTTGAATTCGCACCCTCGTTTGAGATCGGTGAACTGGTAATTTAAATTCTGCGTTGCGATTGAATGACTTTTTTTATATCTTTTTTTTATATCTTTTTTTTTCAGCATTTAAAATCGTCGTCTGAGAAATTTGAAGTTTGCGATTCTCTTTGGCGTTTTCTTGAAACCGGTGCGGATAATAATACCAAAGAATTAAGCTCAACAAGAGCGTTTCAGTTATTGCTGAGACAAACCCAGTTACACGTGGAAAATAATATTCACGACGGAATACGATTTTGACACGTAAAATTGCCGAAAAATAACAAATTTCCGATTTTATTTTGTTTTATTTATTTTTATTTATTTAGGAATATTTAAAAAGAGATCCGTGTCCATTTCTATCGCTACATCACGTGACTTTTGCTTGGCTTATACATAGTGTTATACTTATACACTATGGCTTATAGTTATTCATCTGATTGGGTTTTCTTCCTTTCCGTTTAATTTGTTTACTGGTTTCTTCAATTTAGAGTTCGATGTACGAATATTCTGAAAATACTTTTTCACAGATTTTTAAATTTGTTTAGGTGGAACTTATGGCGTGACATCGAAAAATGCATTTTCAATTGTAAAATAAACGAAAGAAATACATTTTTCATTGTAAAAGAAACGAAATAAATTCATTTTCCATTGTAAAATAAACGAAATAAATTCATTTTCCAATGTAAAATAAACGAAATAAATTCATTTTCTATTGTAAAATAAACGAAAGAAATTAATTTTTCATAGTAAAAAGACCAAAAAACTTGTTTTTAATGATAGAAATAACTGAAACACTCGTTTTTCGTGCCAAAAATAAATGAAACACTCGTTTTTCTTGGATGAACAAACCGAACATCGAAATTCCTTTTTCATTTAAAAAAAAACCAAAATCAAAGTCATACCATCATAGCAAAATCCAGATCGATCGTAATCGCTCGCATCTGTGCTTTCAGATCCTGAAATTCCTGCTGAATTTTGTGTTGTTGTTGGTGATTCTCTTTGTACAGATGGCAAACGCGACGATGCTAAATTTAAAAAGAAATTGAAACTTTTCAAAACATTAAGAAAGTACAGTGTAAGCTCCGTAGACCGGACATAGGACTGGTCCCAGAAAGTTGTCCGGACTAAAAGGCTGTCCGGATGGGAGAGGGGATTTAGTATTGCTGGGAATAGGTTGGGACCAAATCAGGACCTCCAAAATGTCCGGTCCACACAGCTGTCCGGACGGTGCTATGTCCGGTTTACAGAGCTTTCACTGTATATGTGTACGAGTATTGCAAGTCATTTCGTAATAAGGTCCACAGCCTTGTCCGTTACCGGAAAGAGTTATCAGATCATTTGCAAATGAAGAAGAAATTCAAAAGTATTACAAACTTTTAGTCTGTTTATGAAGTTGTGGTCTCAGTTGATACCTGCAACACACAAAAACGAAACTTAAAATAAATCAAACACAAAACTGAAAATATTACAGAAAAATGTTAATTTTTAATTGAACACTTTATTCTCACTTCTAAAAAACCAACACTGGCAAAACAGTACAAAACAACAATGGAATTGGATGTCAATATTCGGAGGTTTTACTATGGTCGCCAATGAAGTGACAAATTCAAGTTCTTAGATTTAATATAAGTGGCAATTTTTTCATGAACTGACAAACCAAAATTTAAACAATAGAATATTAATAAAAGCTCTATTGGATTTTTTGTTTCTACTAACTTGGTTATCATGCTTTGATTAATTGAGGGACATGAATTAAATACCAGAACTCTAATTTTATACAATTCAGCTAGTGCTGAAATGAATTTGTCAGTGAGTGTTTGACAATGCCTAATAATTAAATGTTCTAAATTCTGAGTTAATATGACTAACATCTGTGATTCAGTAATTCCATCCCCATCTATGTCTACTTTACATAGGTTTCTGAACAAATTTCGCGAAGCTAAATCGTATGCAGCATTGTTCAAAATAGTGCAATCTTTCAAAACTAATTCTTTTAACAATGGGCAATAATAATCGACGAGTTTAAGATCAACTAATTTAAAATGATACAACTCTAAGCTTGTCAATCGTTGTGCCCGCGCCAAGACAATATTCAAATCTAAAATAGTCGATGCTACCGATGCATCCACGTACATGCTTGATAAGTTTGGGAAAATGGTGGTGACAGTGATGAAATCTTCAATATTTTCTATACTTGCACCAAAGCCGATTGTTTCAATGGAATAAGTGCGCAACTTTTCCTCCGACTCGAACTGTTGTTTTAACCGATTAAAAAAAATTCTCCACTGGCAATGGAAAAATTTTTTCAAAAGAGCCAGTTGATTGAAAATGAAAAGACACCCATCGCACGTGACGCTAGTGTTCCAGAGGTCCAAATACTCCAGTTTTTGGCAATTTCTTAAATGACAGAGCACATCATCCGTAACCTTTTTGCAGTCCTTTAACTCTAGATGTCGCAATTGCAGACAATTTTCACCAATTGCAACGATAACTTCTTCAGTACATACTTCCGTATGACCTCCAAAATGAAACCGTTGAAGTCGTGGCAATTGCTCCAGCAGTTTGACCATGTATTCAGGTGGAATTTTAACATCGGACTTACAGGTCAGGTCTAAATGTAATAGGTTTCCACCAAATCGTCCTACTTTATGAAAAAGAGAAGGCAAATGAAACATATCAATATGACAAACCGACTTGGTGCCAGGGCGAATGAAAGCGTTTGGAGATATGCGTCGTCTTCTATTATCCCAGAAAAATAACGGACCAATTCGTTGACACACGCGGGAAATAAACATCGAAGGTAGATTCACCAGTTGTGTTTCTAATCTATCAACATTAGTGCAAACCATTTCCAAACACAATTGTTCCAGACTCGATGCTGATTTGTTGTGCGGCATCTTGCGAACTAACACCGGAGATGAATTGAAATAGAAATGAGATGGGAAGGTTATATATATATATATATATATATAAAAGGATAAGGGGTGACGAAAACAGGACGTAACGAGAACCTTGGACGAACACAGTGTTCGTCCAAGCGAGAACGTACACTCGACGTTTCCCGTTAAAATAACTTTTTTATTTTCAATATTTGAAAATAAATAAATAAATAAATAAAAATAATGGTAAATGTAATACAGCAATATAAAAACAAAAAACGCAATGAATTTTATAAATTTAAATGAGAAATTTCATTTTTTCTTATATGTATATGTAACTCCTTAATTAAAAAGTATTTATTAAGAATATAACATGTCTTAAATTTGTAAAAGTTATTCACAATCTTAAAGTAAAATAGGACTTATTAACATCAAATAATCAGATTTTAACGAAGGTGATATTGTTTTCCAACAATTTCAAAGATAGCGCGTCAAATTATTCCGATGGGTGACTTTGCTGCGAAACACGTGGTTGCTAAGCAACGGAGCGATGGATAATTCTTCGCTAAATTTGAACAGTATTTTACCATTCTATTTTATATTTGGATAGTTTTCTAACCATACTAAATAGTTACAATACATATACAGTATAATCAGGTATGTGTTTATTATTGAATAAACCTTTTTATTCATCAAAATAAAGATTCTGTATTTGTTCGTTTCTATTTTCTTCCTTATTTATTAAATAAATATTTTTTTAGGTTTACTTATCGATACACAATTTGAGCTTTCAAATAGTTTTGAATTCAATTATTTATTTCTTAAAAAATTGTGTTTTCGAATCTCTTCGATGGTTGCGATATGGTTTATTGCCAAGTGTTCGTTTTGCCGATGAATTGACGTTTTGTTGACGGATGTCTTTTTGCGAAATGCCAAGAACAATTTACTGAAGCGAACATCTGATCTACAATGTGTATACTGTATGTCATACTGTTTAGCATTTTTCAAACTGACAAGGAGACGGCAAGAGTGTGTAATCCACAATTGTTAAAATTGTTTGTAAATAAAACATTCACATGACCTATAGTACACTTGAATGTCGTCGCAAGGAATCGCCAACAGCACCAGAAAGTTAAAGCGATAAATCGCCATTCGTGCTCGTGCGAGAATATCTATCTTTTTTAACCGCTTTAACACGATTTAGATTGTTTTTCCGACGCCATTATCCCGTCAACCCGATTTCCCAGTGCGGCCTCGAACCTGGACAACGTCGATGGACAAGCAATCATTCAATAAGTTTTCATCGATAAACATCAAGTTACCAATACTCGAGTCACTTGTTCTGCTCGTTTGCAGTTGCGTTTTTGTTTTACCTATTCGAAACGAAAGGAAATCAGACGAGAAATTGCCGGATAAAGCGACAAAATGTGCCGACGAGCCCCCAAGGACGACGTGGAACACGTAAAAAGGCACAAAAATAACCATCGATCTCACCGTTGAAGATATGATGAAACTGAGCGATCAGCAAAATAACAAGCGATCCAAGGCACAGATGCACGACAAGGATGGCAAACACACAAAGATTAGAATATTTTGTTCTCCAAAATGGTTGTTCTGATCCAGAGGTCACATGAAAGAATCACTATAAATAAATACTGTGTTAAAAGAATGAAAAGTTAATTGGTTACTTTTAATTAATTAATTGCTTGTGTTGATTGCAAACATCATCATTTCATCTTGGCATCTCACTTTCTCAAGAAAGTCATGTGATTGGTGAATTTATGTAATCCTCAATTATGTCATTTCCGGTTCCGGTCCGTAATTTGCATATAAAAGCACCTGAAAACCGGAAATACAACAGTTACATCCACACATCGACAACGGCATCACGGCCTCATCTGATCAATCCACAGTATTTCCAATACCGTCGAAACAACGAACTGTCACCGCTGTCACCCCATTTCTACCAATATCGTGGCTAATCCACGATTGATACGCATCGCCGAGTTCTTATTCGTGTCTGGAAACAAAATTGAAGACATGAAATCCGTGTTCAGAGCCGTTCAGTTAACACTAGACTTAAGAAATAACAAAATTCAATTGTTTGATTTTAGTTTTATCAACACTGAGCTCGTGACTATCTATTTAGACGACAACAAACTAAGTGTCATCGCCAAGCCTGATATGTCGTTGAAAAATAATAAACTACCGAATTTCATTGCTGCTGGGTACAAGCTGCAGCATTTTTCAGCATCTAACTTTCCACCGAGTATACGTTACATCATACTTGCATATAACAACACATCCACAGTTCATGAATTGAATTTAAACGGTTTGTTGCCTGAATTGGAAATACCGGTTTCAGACATTTGCTATGCAGACCCGGGGATACGGAAGGATGGTGTGGTGCCACTAGTTAATTTATACAGCAATCCTATTACTTGTTCCTGTGAAAATAATTGGTTGTTGTATGACAGCACAGGCTTACACACACAGTATCCTAAAATAAAGAAAGCGGTTTACAGTCGAACCAAACGGTTTGCTGCCTTTCTGGATGTGCACACGATGAAGAAGGACCAACTGCTTTGTGAAACTGACCAAGTGTGTCCCCATCACTGCAAATATTTTTACAATAAATGGTCAGAAAATATATTGGACTGCTACAATGCGACGTTGAACCATCCATTGCCCATTTTGCAAGAAAACTTTACAACAATCTTCTTTGACGACAACACAAACATAGAATCTATCCTAAGTCAACTATTGAGAAATTCCCCACTGCTTGATTTCCTGTTCTTAAATAGCAGCGACTTAATGACTATTGACAAAGATATGTTCAAAGGGGTATCGAAGGTAACGGTACTTCACTTAGAAGAAAATCACTTGTCCGCTATCCATGGAAATGAATTCAAATTCACAACTAAACTGGAAAAACTATTTCTGCATGGAAACGATTTACACTACATATCACCAGATGGCTACTGGAATTTACACAGACAGAAACTTCTAACACTTCACAAGAATAAATTGCATCAACCGTATTTCTGGACAATGATTTCATCAAACTTATCTGAAATAACATTCAGTGGAAATGAATTTCTGTGCGACTGCGAGTACACGGTACCTTTTAATCAGTGGGTCATCAACAACCAAGATGTTGAATTCAAGGATTTAGTTAATACATACTGCAGCGACAGTCAAACACGATCAGCCATTTCAATGATACGAGTTGCCTCAAAGTAATAAAGGAAAAAAAACTCCCTGGTTTGCAATTGTGGTGCCGACAGTAAGCATACTTCTACTTTTAACGGTTAACGGTTGTTTTAATCCTGCTTCATTATTTCTACAGTTTGGAAATCAAAGTTTGGTTGTATTCGAGATATGGAGAGCAATTGTTCCATAACAGAGATGCTGACGAGAATAAAATATTTGATGCCTTCATTTCTTGCGCAAACAAAGATGGCGAATGGATGGCAGAGAAATTGGTACCTCAATTAAACGAAAACAATTCAAAAACGACCAAAAAGTAACCAAAACGACCGAAAACGTTCAATTTGTAACCGAAACAAAAAATTACTGAAAATGATCAAAATTGAAAGAAAACCTCCCAAAAACGACCAAAAAACAACCAAAAATGACCGAAAACGTGCTGACAACGACGAGAAGCGTGCCCGGATTGAGACAATTGTTAGTGGCATTCGATGCGACCAGCCACAGCAGCACGAGGCGGCAACAGCCGAGTCGGTATCCAAACACTGTCGACTCGAGCGTGAAGTGCTTTTTTCTTAATTAAATAAACTAAATATTTTTATATCGTTGCAATTTTGGGAGCAATTTTAGCGATCGCAAATTTGGCCATCCCAAATGTGGTCCCACACCTGCAGGGACATGATCATATACATTTTATATACATATAATACAAAGTCAAATAACACTTGTTTTAACCTTCATAATTAACTGCACACAATTAACACTACAAGTGGATAGTGTACACTCCACCATCAGGGAACTCATGAACAATAGAGTAGAGAAATACATAGAACACAATGTGCACACATGCACGTGTTAAAACAGAAACGCACGGCAGAAAAATACAGTGGCACAATTGACCCTAAACAAATGTCAACAACTTTGCATACACTTCCTGTCGCGCGTCATCTAATCTCAACCAAAAACATCTCCTAGACGTTGGCTTCACTGCTCGTCTTCGCATTGCTCTATTCAATCTCATACGACCCTGCTCTTCTACAAACTAGTCTCTCCTTGCATTTGTGGATTCGTCTCTAACTCTGGTAGTGCATTTTGTAACTTAGTCCAAAAAAGTGCATCGTTTATGTCCAGATATGTATTGGTCTTCAAATAGGCACGCAAATTAGAATCTAGGCCAACGTCTTCTACTTGTTCCAAAACAACAAAAACCAAACGCTTGCATTTGTTTTCAAGCAATTTTTCATGTGCAAATTCAAATTCAAATCGATACCATTTACTTTGCAAATAGTTGGGAGTTAAAATAGCAACAGTCACGCAGCTGTTCTCCACTGCATAAGCTATGGACTCGGCAATTGAACCTCCACCTAGAGAATCTCTTTGAGGAATGCACAGTCTATAATCCTTTAACTGAGGTACCAATTTCTCTGCCACCCATTCGCAATCTTCGTTTGCGCAAGAAATGAAGGCGTCAATTATTTTATTCTCGTCAGCATCTTTGTTATGGAACAATTGCTCTCCATATCTCGAATACAACCAGACTTTCATTTCCAAACTGTAGAAATAGAGCAGGGATAAAACCACTGTTAAAAGTAGAAGTATGCTTACTGTCGGCACCACAATTGCAAACAAGGGAGCTTTTTTTTCCTTTATTACTTCCAGGCAACTCGTGTCATTGAAATGGCTGATAAGTGTTTGATTGTCGCTGCAGTATGTATTAACTAAATCTTTGAATTTAACGTCTTGGTTGTTGATGACCCACTGATTAAAAGGTACCGTGTACTCGCAGTCGCATAGAAATTCATTTCCACTGAATGTTATTTCAGATAAGTTTGATGAAATCATTGTCCAGAAATGAGGTTGATGCAATTTACTCTTGTGAAGTGTTAGAAGTTTCAATCTGTGTAAATTCCGGAAGCCATCTGGTGATATGTACTGTAAATTGTTTCCGTGCAGAAATAGTTTTTCCAGTTTAGTTGTGAATTGAAATTCATTTCCATGGATAGCGGACAAGTGATTTTCTTCTAAGTGAAGTACCGTTACCTTCGGTACCCCTTTGAACATATCTTTGTCAATAGTCGTCATAGTATGTAAAAGGAGAAGTAGCCAAACTCCTTAGTTCCGTTGTTTCTCCTAGTGGTGGCGCCACCGCTGCTAGTTTGTTCCTCTGAGCATAGCATCCCAGTCGTAATGAGATTTCTTTTGTTGTTTTTTTGGCTTAATTTAATATTTTTACACAGGATTTTGAATTTTTATTTAATTCTATTTGACAATTTTTGTGCAAATGTTTAGAAACAAGAAAAATTAATGCAAAATCATTTTTTCTTCAAATTTTAAAAGCAAGGATTTTTAAAGGATTTTTTTAAAAAAAAAACATGAAAATTTACTATAAGATTATATATTTTTAAAACATGAAAGATTACAACAAGTCATAAAAAAATTAATATATATAAGTTCTTTTAGTGATTGAATTTAATGCAATTAGCTCAGTTTTCTGTTTGTTTTCCTTGACACACAGCTTCCACTGTTTCTAAGCATTCCCTTGGTTTTAAAAAACATTCTGGTTTGTATGTAGTACTGAATAAATTTTGGGATTAATTCAGAACTATGTTCTACACAACATCCCATGTCACATGTAATTCTTATTTCATTAATGCCATCTAAAACCTCATAAAACAAATCTTGAGATAAGTTTTCATTTTTTAATTTGGTTTCTAATAATTTCTCAATGTCCATTTCGAGATTATAGAAATTATAAGATGGATATTTTAAAAATTCACCAAAATCTTTAATTTTGTCAAGGAAGAATTCTCATGGTACTGATGGATTGGTGTAGTCAAAGCTTGAATACTCAGTTCACATACTTTATACTTTAATCTGCATCCAGTAGCAAAGCATGACATATTAAAAATAAATTAAAACAAAAAAAATTATTAAAACCATTGTAAAACCACTTAAATGGTAATATTTACCATGCTCAATCTCTAATTCGGGCCTGTTATAAAGTAAACAAAAGGCTGACCTTGGACGAAGCAGCAACACTAGCGCTGCAGCTTCGAGATTTGGCCACAGGCAACAAACTCCAAAAGTGCGATAGCGTGTACTCAGATATTTTTACAGTCTATTTGGATGGGCTTTCAAGACATTTGATATTTTACCAAGGGAAATTGAACCTTTGGTGTTAGTTTAAAATTAATTTGGCTTTGGTAGGTGGTTTTTTTATTTCAATATCACAATAATTGCTACACATTGCAGAAAAAAATGGCCGCCAAGTTTGGCTACTTCTCCTTTTACATACTATGATAGTCGTTAAGTCGCTGCCGTTTAAGAACAGGAAATTAAGCAGTGGGGAATTTCTCAATAGTTGACTTAGGACAGATTCTATGTTTGTGTTGCCGTCAAAGAAGATTGTCGTAAAGTTTTCTTGCAAAATCGGCAATGGATGGTTCCACGTCGCATTGTAGCAGTCCAATATATTTTCTGACCATTTATTGTAAAAACATTTGCAGTGATGGGGACACATTTGTTCAGTTTCACAAAGCAGTTGGTCCTTCTTCATTGTGTGCACATCCAGAATGGCAGAAAACCGTTTGCTTCGACTGTAAACCGCTTTGCAGTAGTTATCTTTCTTTATTTTAGGATACTGTGTGTGTAAGCCTGTGCTGTCATACAACAACCAATTATTTTCACAGGAACAAGTAATAGGATTGCTGTATAAACTAACTAATGGCACCACACCATCCTTCCGTATCCCTGGGTCTGCATAGCGAATGTCTGAATCCAGAATTTCCGAAATGGAATTGTTTTTCAATTCCACATGTTCCAATTCAGGCAACAAACTGTTTAAATTCAATTCATGAACTGTGGATATGTTGTTATATGCAAGCTTGATGTTTTGTATACTCGATGGAAAGTAAGATGCTGAAAAATGCTGCAGCTTGTTCCCAGAAGCAAAAAAATTCTGCAGTTTATAGTTTGTCAACGGAACATTAGGCTTGGCGATGACACTAAGTTGGTTATAGTCTAAATAGATAGTCACGAGCTCACTGTTGATAAAACTAAAATCAAACAATTGAATTTTGTTATTTGTTAAGTCTAGTTCTAACTGAACGGCTTCAAACACGGATTGCATGGCGTCAATTTTGTTTCCAGACATAGCTAAGTGCGCGAGTTGTATCAAAGCATCAAAAGTGCCTTCTTCGATGGTATTAATTTCATTTGAATTCAGCATTATCGTATGTATATTTGACAATCTCCTCAACATTGTATTTTCTAATGCTTGTATCTGATTTCCGTTTAGGCTCAGATATTTCAGTTCTCCCAGCTGTAAAAAAGAGTCTGCACCAATGTGGTTGATTTTGTTGAAGCCTAAATCTAATACCAAAAGATTGCGAAATGTTCTTAGATTTGGAATGCTCGCTAGTCGATTGTGATTTAATTTGAGTATAAATAAATGAAGTAGAGTTGGGAACCCATACTGGAAGATTTTTGTTAAATTGTTGTTTCCCAAGTTTAGAATTTGGAGAAACGTCAAACGGGAAAAGATTCCAGGTGGCAGGTCCTCGATTTGGTTGAAGGACAAGTCGAGTGATTTTAATTTCGAGTTGTGTCGAAATAATGGAGAATTAATTTTGTCTAATTCGTTGTTGGTGAGATTTAAGACTTCAAGCTTTTTCAGACGGTCGAAGGCTCCGTTTTGGATCCGTTGAATGCGGTTGAAGGAGAGTTGCAGCTGGAGCAGATTCGGAAATGGCAGATGCGTTTTCTCGATTTTTCTCACTCGATTGTAATCGATGTAGAAATGCGTCAACCGGGAACAACACGTGCTGTTTTCACCGCACCCGATTTCGTTCAAATATTCAAACTTGTTGCCCATCAAGTTCAAGGTTATTAGATTAGTACTGCAGAAAAGCCGACCTGGCAATTGCCCAATGCCCATCCATTCGAAGTCGACATAGATCAGCTGTGGCGTTGAATCAAAAAGATGTTCGCTAATATTCGGAGGCACACTGTCATTCTGGCTTCTGATTATTCTTATATATTCCAAATTTCGCAATCCAAGCAGTGCACCTGACCTGATATGACCGAACAGACAGTTTTGTACGTTTAAGTATGTCAGTTTATGCAGATGCGCGAATTTTCCTTCTGGAAAGTCAGTAATTGTTCCTTCTTCTTGACATCGAACTAAGAGATGATTTGTTGCTGTGGGATCAACCACTGTAAAGTTGCTGCTCGGAATAGTCGTCGTGTGGCACCATGCCCAGCAAAGTTCTTTTTTGCCTTCTTTTGTATTTACCAACTCACATTCTGTTGTTCGATTTGAAAATACACTGCAGCTGTTTAGCAAGAGCATAAGAATGAGTAGAATCGATGTCATCTGGGATAGAAAATGAGTGATTCGACAATTAAATTAGCGGAATGTGAAAATTATCTAAATACCTTTTTATTCACAATGGGATACCAAATGGTTCTGAGACACAGAGAAGAACAATAGAAGTAATCAAATTTAATGAATTTCAATGCCTGTATCACAACTGGGTAGTCTGTTTACTTCCTGGAATTGTTTTGTTCCGAGTTTCCTTTAGATTCTTATCTTTTTAAATTCTGCCAAACAGCTGCACAATAACCTGCCATGTTTCTTGAAGATGTTATCATACTGCGAGTTATTAATAGTTGTTTTCCGTCACATTGCAACTAAATATTTTTAAAAACAATCACTAAAAACATATAAATTTGATTGCTATTTAATCTGTAATGTGTATTGCACATCTCGTAATTATAAAAGCAGATGAGACCAGTTTGGTAAAAAAATAACATGAGCAGGTTGATTTTTTACAATCATGAACGGCGGTAACACTGCCGCCTTGCAACAAACATCGCCTAGAAACTACACATTTTAATGTCGAAATACAATTTACAGTATTGGGTTTTGCGAAAACTGCATTTTATAATGCATAATACTTTTGCATGATATTGGTTTGATCATTTTGTGAAATAATTAATTAAAAGTTTTATGAAATGCTCTCCCCAGGATTATATAAGCACAAATTTATGTATTACATAAAATTAATTCAAAACATGTGGAGAGTGGATGTACACAATCTAGGCACGGTGTACAGGAATTGCACAAGATGCACTCATTCATCCACATGGATTACAGTACAATCATTTGAATCAATGGATTAAATTAGATTTTGTTTGTATAGATTACAAATTTTACGAAGATACAGTATGTAAAGCTACAAACTAGTTTCATTTTGCTCTTGCAGAACATGATCTGGTTCTGGTAAAGCGTACTTGAGCTTATCCCAAAATAGTGCGTCACTTATGTCCAAATATGTATTAGTTTTCAAATAAGCGCTCAGATTTTTATGCAGTTCACAATTTTCTACATCTTCTAGTTGAACAACCACGAGTCGTTTACATTTATCATTAAGCGATTGCATGTGCGCGGTTTCAAATTCAAACAGACACCACTTGCTTTGTAGGAAATTTGGAGTTAAAATGATGACGGTTCTACAACTATTTTCCACCGCACTTATAATGGAGTTGGCAATGAAATCACCAGGAAGAAAATCTTTTTGATGAATGCACAGAGTGTAGTCTTCTAACCGGGGTAGCAATTGATCGACCACCCACTCTTCATCTTCGTTAGTATATGAAATAAAAGCACTGTACACTTTTCCAGTATCAGCATCTTGCTTGTTGTAAAACAGTTGCATGCCGTACCGCGAATACAACCACACTTTTATTTCCAATCTGTACCAGAAACACAAAACGACCAAAACGGCCAAGAAAAGGCAAATGGTCATGGACGGTGCAATAATTAAAACCATACTCTTTTCAAATTTAGTTACTTCATAACAACTTGTGTCATTGATATTATTTATGGAAACAGCTGAACTTCCACAATGTGTGCGATCTAAATCAGTAAACTTAATGGCATGATGCGTAGCGACCCAATCTTGAAAAGGAAGAATAAAATCGCAATCACACTCAAACTGATTATCACTCAATGTTATTTCGGATAACCGAGGAGGCATCATCGTCCAGAATTCTGGATTTAGCAACCTGTTTTTGTGAAGTGTTAATAGTCTGAGTTCTGTTAACTTCAAGAAGGCAGCCGATGATATATATTGTAACTGATTATCATGCAGAAACAGTTTTTCCAGCCGAGTCATAAATTGAAATTCACTTCCACTGAGAGAAGACAAATTGTTTTCTTCCAAATGCAGTTCCTTCAATAGAGATACACCTTCAAACAGATGTTGATCGATGCTTTTTAAGCCACTGTTATTCATGTAGAGTGTGTCAAGTATTGGCGAGTTCATCAACATCGATGCAACGAATGGTCCAATGTTTGTGTTACCATCAAAGAAAATTGTCGTAAAGTTCGTAAAATTCGCTCGAAGAGTGGGCACAGGATGACTCCATGTTACATTGTAACAATCCATTATGTAGATGAACAATTCATCATTGTAAAAACAACTGCATTGGCTGAGGCATATTTCTTCATTTTCACACAGCAATTGTTTCGGCGTGATTGTTGTAGCATTAAGAAACGATGAATACTTTTTCATTCGGCTGTAGGTGACCTGACAGTACGCCAGCTCCCTCGTCATTATTTCTGGATAGAGCGTTTGTGAGACCAACCAATTGTTTTTACACGAACAAATTAAAGGATTAAATTGTAAATCAATGGTTGGTTTGTTTTTTCCAAGCTTTTGCGATTGCTTTTGAGTGTACCGAAAATCACGATCGTCTATTTCAGAAATGGAATTGTTTCTCAAGGTAACGAACCGTAATTTACGCCTAACGTGTGCTGTGAACTGTTTAACGTGCGATATATTATTATTTGCCAGGTGGATTTCTTGAATGGTCGGTGGAAAGTGTACAATTCCAAACGTCTGCACTCGGTTGCTATCTGCATCGAAATATTCCAATTTGTAGTCTTCGATGAAAATGTATTTTGTTTCGATTTTGCGAATTCGATTTCTGGCTAAATAGAGCTCTGTGAGTTCTGGGTTAATGAACTTAAACCTGAATACTCGGATTTGATTATCAGATAAGTCTAGTACTCTCTTAACGGCTACAAACGATGATTTCATTTCACGTATTCTGTTTCCAGTCAGATTTAAATGGATGAGATGTTTTAATATTCCGAATGTTCCGTCTTCGATCAAACTAATTTCATTCGATGCTAGGGTTATCGCGATTACGTTCGGCGTGTGAAGAAATGCTGAATTTCTCAATGCTTTGACTTGGTTCTGTTCTAGGTTTAAAAATTCCAGCTCGCCAAGACCTACGAACGAGTCAGGCGCGATGTCGCTGATGTTGTTTGAGCCGAGGTATAGTCGCCAAAGATTTTTCAACGTTTGCAGCTGTGGAATGTTTTCGAGTTTGTTATGGCTCAGATTTAGTTTTAATAAATATGTGAGGGTTCGAAATGCAGTTTCGGTTCCACTTGTACTCGTTATTTTGTTGAAGCCAAAGTCTAATGATAAAAGTGCGGGCATTGCTTTGAGGTCTGGAATGCTTGCCAGTTGATTGTGTTCCAAATTGAGCATGAATAAGTTAGTCAACGTTTGGAATGAAGCGTGCGAGATTTTTGTCAAGTTGTTGTGTCCCAAGTTGAGAAATATGAGAGATGTTAAACGGAAGAAGGTTCTCGGCAAAAGGTGCGCGATGTGGTTGAATGACAGATCGAGGTATTTTAATCTCGAGTTGTGTTGAAATAAGTTCTCGTCGATTTCGTCCAATTCATTATGCGTCAGGTTTAATGAAAGGAGCTTTTTCAGGCGATCGAAGGCGCCATTTTGGATCTCTCGAATTCGGTTGGCCGATAAAATCAGCTGAAGCAGATTCGAAAATGGCAGATGCGCTTTCTCAATTTTTCGCACTTGATTGAAATCGAGATGAAAATGCTCTAATTGTGAGCAACAGCTGCTGTTTTCACCGCACCCGATTTCGTTTAAATATTCAATCTTGTTTCTCGTCAAAAAGAGCTTCGTTAATCGCGTATTGCAGAGAAGCCGAGCTGGCAGTTTGCTGATGCCCGTCATTGTGAAGTTGACACCGATCAGTTGTGGCGTTGGAAGGAAAAGACGATCACTCACACCTAGATGCGTTGTACCAATTTCGGCTTCCGTTATTACGAGGTATTCCAAATTGACTAATCCCAGCAATGCACCGGATCCAATTCGATCAAACTGGCAATATTGAATTTGAAGGTGCTTCAGTTGTCGCAGATGCGCAAATTTCGATGTTGGGAATCTGTCGGTTCTATTTTTTTCTTTACATTCGACTAAGAGGAAATGCGTCGACACGGGATCGAGCGTTTCAAAGTCGCTGCTCGCAATTGTCGTCGGGCGGCACACAGTGAGAGACATTATTTTATTGCTAGTCCCAAATGTTCCTTTTGAAATGTAACACACACTTGTTCGATTAGAAAATATGAAGCAGGTGTTTAGCAAGAGGATGAGAATGGGTAGAATCGATGCCATCTGCAATGGAAAATGCCGTAATCGATTATTAAACAACTTTCTATCAATTGTCTTGTAAACACTTTGTTAATACCGTATTTTACCGATTAAGAGTCGCTCTCGAATAGTAGCTGCGGCTGAGACACCAAGAAGACCGTATTTTTGCAAAAGTACGGTATTGGTTTTGTGTTTAACCTCACGAAGGATGAACGTACGCTTCGTTCGTGACGTTCAGACTTCGTTTGTTACATTAAACAAACGAAAAACCGAAATCGTAATTGCTCACAAAAATGGCAATTTTGAGTGAGATGAAATATTCCGTGTGCACAACACAGGGATGACAAGGATTATTCGAGTAGTGAATAATCCCTTGCAGAAAGTTTTGTTTAATTGGAGTAAACCTGAACTATTTTCATTGCGCATGCGCGCATTGCTTCTGGCACTTCCCCATCGGTCGAAAACTGAAAGTGATCACGAATTATTTTCTGCATGTAAACACAACAATTTGATTTTTTCACCACTCGAATTATTCACCACTCAAAATATTTGGTGCATGTAAACGTAGGATAAATGTTTTAAAAAACAATCTAAAAAAGTACCTATGGATGTGATTGAAATTTAATGTGTAATGTATATTGCATATCTCCTATGGTTCAAAGATGCATTGAAATGATACAGTCGAACCTCGTTATAATGAATCGCAAGGGACCCGAAAAATGGGTTTTAAAAAGATTTTGCATCTTTGTTGAAATTTTAAGATTCAACGTTTCTTATCGGGTTTTTCAATATTTCCTTTCCAGAATTGTTTTTTGTTTTTTATTTTTATTTTTAGTTTTCTTAAACTTATTATTCTCGAGGAAATCAGTTCCACGAAAAACATCGTCCTGTGGTGATTAGGCAAGGAAATGCTACAGCCAAAATGGAGTGTCGTGACGTTACAAACCACAAGTACAGACTTTGAAAAACTTTAATTTAGACTCGCTCTCGATTGAGAACTAAAAGATTTATTTGTTTATTAGTGGCGCTATCTGATGGTGATGACATAAACTAAAAATATTTTTTTTTCTTTTTCAGTCTGGATGTTTGGATGTTATTACGGGATTCGAACCAGAACTTGCATTCACCTAGGCAGAATCCTACATCACGCGTCTATGCCATATACCGGTAGTCATCGCTCTTTGTTGTGAATTGTATATTTAATTATCTTATTCTCGTATACATATTTAACTCGGTAAAACTTGTAGAAAATAGGCCTACTCTTTAAAACGAACTTTGTACATATTCTAGACGGTGCTGGATTTGAACTTGGACTTGCATTTCTTGCAGCATATCTCAAGTACTGGACAGGTCATCCTGCCTCAGAGTATGAGTTAGAGCCACTTATTCTCCTTCTCATTTGTAAATTGTAAATTATACATTTAAGATAATTCTTATTTCTAGATTGTATTAAACTAAGGGAAGCTATTAGATAATAGAAGATAAAATGCTCTTGAATAATTTTTAATTATGCCCTAGACTAGATACTAGACTAGCTCGGAATTTGAACTCTGATGTGTTTGTAGCGATGTTCCTAACACCTAACACCTAACTAACACCTAACTAACACCCGACATCGTGTCCCGGAGCCACCACTCTTTTCTGTTAGTTAAGTTTCAAATTCTCTTATATTTTATTACATTTTATATTTGTAGTGTGGAAATCAACTGAAAAATAAGTAACAAAATATCTTTAAATAATTTTTTTTGTGGCCTGAATTGTCCTGGATTTGAACACGGGATCTTCTGTCTGCTGTGAGGTGTTCAAACGAGCAAAAACCAAAACCAAGAGCCATACCGAGACAGACTTATTCAGAAAATTAAATTACAGTGTTTTATAGTTCCGATGCAGCACCAGCACGCGCTGGTTCCGACGAGGTTTGGGTAGAAGTTCAAAATTTTCGGAAAGCGTTGATTAAAATGTACGAAAGTTCGGACTTGAACCCAACATCGGCGACTTTTTAACGGCGAAAATCATCCGAGCTTTCTCGGGTGGCTCGTGGTATGGATTTATAATTTTCGCATGTTTTTGCTTTGTTGAACACCGACCACTTCACAGCAGACACAGACAGAACAGACAGAAGGTGCCGAGTTTAACTCTTGGAAAATTCAGGCCACAAAAAAGAAATTATTTAAAGATATTTTGTTAATTATTTTTCAGTTAATTCCCTTAGATAATTAAATAAGCACTCTAAAATCTTAATTAGCATTTCACTCCTAAACTGAATACTTCCCCTGATGCGATAGGAGCAAAAACTAAGAAATAAAGAAATTAGTACCATAACTTTGGACGTTTTGGACTGGCTATACTTGCGAAGTTTTCAGCCAAATTGTCGGTCATTGGTGTACAAGTATAATAGGGTGGCTTCGGGTATTTTCGTAAAAGGTGGTTGGTTTTATCTCTTTTATATGCTAAATTAGGTTTAGTGTTGCTAACAAACAACAATATAACTTATAAGCATGCAATTGGAGTTAAACCTATGTCAATCTACGCAACATAGCGAAGTAACTACTGTATGCGCTCGAAAATAAATAGTCAATGTTCAAATTCGCACATTCGGAATATTTAAAAAACAAAACTTTTATTCTTTTTACGAAAAACTTTAAATATATTTACAAATTGGTCTAACCACATGGTACTTTTAAAGAGCTTGCAACATTATTCCGTCAGATTATACATATTTACAAAGACTTTGGCGAATTAACAATAAATTATGCGAAAATAACCTACGTAATAAAAAGTGATACGTTAATTTCAACTTTGTTATGAATCATCTACTCATTAACTGTACATAAATTGCACAAATCCCACATAAGTTATCAATTAAAGAATTGTTACCTAAATAAATTAATTAATGATCATAAATCTACCAACTAGGCATCAACAATTTAGTCTGAGATCTTCAATAAAACATTCATCTCTGCAGCATTTATCTTTCAAACTTTTAGAAATGCTGTCGTCGGTGAAATATAATCGTCTTTTTTGCCGTCCATTTTCTGTCCTCATTTTTTCCAGGAGAAATTCTATAATTTTATCATCCAATTTAATTTTTTCATTTTGCGACGTGTGATGATGATGTGAGTGATGATGTGAGTGATGACCTGAAATAAATGACATCAATTAAAATAAATACAAAATTCTAAGCTTAACGTGTCATATAAAAGGGGAAATGAATGAATCTGGAAAAACCATGCAAAAAATTACCTTTTAAAAAAAATTTAAAAAAAATTACATAACAATTTTAAAACATCTACAAGAAATGAATTTGCAACACTGCGGTCACCAAATTGCAGTTTTCCCTCAAATCTCCTCAAATATTACTTCATATCATCAAGAAACAATGTTACAGCATCAAAATCAATTAGAATTGAGATTTACCTGTATGATGTGGTAATAAATAACCATATAAGTCAGGTTTTTGAGTTGGTTCACTTTCATCGTTTTCATTTATGATGTACACACTTCTTTTGCCTCGAATAAGACTATTGTCCCAGTCTAACTGATAACACGCAAGATTGAGCCAGTGTCTTAACGCGGTGTGATTGCAACCTTCCGGTGGTCGAATGCTGTCAGGAATGCTATACGACTGTCCAAAGCCCAGCAATAGTAGCACTGCTGTTGTCATCAACAGTGATTTCATCTGAATGCTACAAAATAAAATAAAGCTGGATTCAATATAAATGTTTGCACATGTCTTCCTTCCCAAATATTTTTCAATCAATGACCTGCATTCAAAAGTTCTCTATTTATAATGTAACTCAAGGTCTTCCAGCTCAATTTCAAAACCGAAAACCAATTCACGGTTAGATTTTGCTCTTTTTTTCACTCTGACATCACCGGACAATTCTTTAATGCGAGAAAGCATTTTTTTTTCTCTTAAAAAATCGTGTTAATGACCTCTAATTTTTTACTCTCCTAGTCTCCTTGTTGAAATACCAGTATTTCTAAAGGTGAAGTGTAATGTTTCAATTTACATTTTGTGTAGTTGAGATGCATCCTTGAATTTCTTTTGAAATTATGTCATACACATTACACAAACACAATCCAGGGCACAAAAAAATGACAACAAAAATTCAGGTTAATTGACCTCAAAATTGAAAGTGGGTTCATTTACTCGTCGTTTTGGAAGGAAATTGATATCACAATAAAGATCATAGATCAGATCAGATGTGATTTGCATTTCTGCTTCATTTAAAAAACCCAAAAGCCGGTTCAAGATATGAATAATTAAAAATTACGCTTAAATTAGATTTGCACGTATAGTTGGAAGAAAAAAACGTAATTTAAATGCAAAATATCTAATATCGTTATTAGTTACCTTGTAAGGTCACGTCCCATCGACAGTATCTTCTCGTCGTCAATGCGTTTGTGTATACCGGCAATAGAATTTTATAGATGACAGATCCTGGAACCTTATCCTTTGTGATGTAAAAAATTACTGCCCTATAATAATTGCCCAGGTAAAAATTCCATGCATTTCATTAAAGAGATAAACATTTTTTTATCCACATTGATTCCGCTGCCGTGAAATTAAAAAAAGAAATCTTCCAAATTATTGGTTTATAAATCGTGGCAACACGAGATGTCAAAGTTTGACCTAATGGTTCAAAAGATCACTCTTTTCAATTCATCGCTTCCGAGTATACGTGGTACATGTTTTCCATCACATCTGTGCTCGAGTTCTAATGTCTAAAAGAAAAGATGCAAATTTCAAGGACATGAATTTATTTCAAAATTAGTGTATATTAAAATATTTAATTATAGTCTTTGTCTTAATGGTCAATCAACTGGAGAGTTATGCTAACCATTTGTTAGTTTGGATATTAGATGTGCAAAGATGAATCCGCCAATAATGTGCACATGTTTGTACCAATTAAATACCAAAATAAATTAATCATAAAATATTGATAGTTTGAACATCTAAATGAATGACTTTGTCACGTAACAACCTCAAACTTTGACCACAGTTCAACAGTTAATACACAAATTTAGAAACAAAAGTGATTCCTCGTTAATGCACACGCTGCAATTTATTTTTACATTTGCCAGAAAAAAATTGTCATATAAATATGATAAATAAAACGACTTTTCTTTCTTTCTTCTTTCCTTTCTTTTTTTTTAAAAAAAAATCACAAGTTCTTCACTCCACACAATTTTAATATAGTAGAGAAATACTGCACTAAAAAAAATGTCTTTAAAAGTTGCCAAAGTGATGTTGTTGCACATTATCCTGAATTATTGTCAATCGTAATAATTCCCCCACACTAATTTTCCTTTGTGCAGGTTTTGGTATTCATGGTAAGCAAAGTTTTCATAATTCGGCGCGCCTTTTACCACTTCATTAGAGATGAACGTAGAAGGCCTAATTTCTCGCGGTGGTTCATCATTTTGCTGAATTAAATCGAAATTTAGTAAAACAGCAATTTTAAATATTGAGATTTACATCTTACCACTTGATCCGTTTCTCTTTGCAGATTGTTTGATAACGGCTGATGTTTTTTGGAGTACTCGTGAAATATCTCCTCATCTTTCCTGTCATTGTCGTTGTTTGATAACGGCTGATGTTTTTTGGAGTACTCGTGAAATATCTCCTCATCTTTCCTAACATTGTCGTTGTTTGAATGACAGTATGTTTTCAACGTCGCAAGTGCACATGCACTTCTACAACATTCGCCAACTATGAGTTGCCTCCGCACCCTGTTGATGACTTGATCGAATTTGAAATCGAAAGGTCTCACATCTGTAAATTTGAAAAAATGCATTTCCTTTACTAATACCAGTGAATAAAACCTAAAACCCGTATTTTCTTTTTACACGCTACTAATTCCAAGATGCAAGACGATCTTTCTTACTCTTGTGTTCAATTATATCATATTCCTTATGGCAGCACACTTTCATCCAGCTGTGCTTGTTTAGACTGACTAATTTTATTATTCTTGGAGTTGTATTTTTCCCACTGGACGATTAGAACCAATTATTCTAGTTAAAAACAATTCATCCAAAGTTGAAGTGAGGAAATTACATTAGATATAAAAATTTAAATGGCAAAAACAAAAAAAAATCGAAATATTCTCCGTTGTTTATCTTTTACTCCCAAGTTAACTTTGCTGCAATCCACGGCAACATAACATTTATACGTTGCATTCAATGGGAATGATGTTAAATGTTAATGATCAATCACCATTCTGTTTAATTGAGACTAAACCTTGATCAATCATTAAAAAGTTTACAACTAGGTAAATACAGACTAGAAATCAAATCAAATCAAATACTATTTTCTGTTTAAAAAAATTCTAAACATCAGTTTTTAGAGGCCACCCGGTGAGATTACGTCGAATACAGTGCACACTTGACACGTAATTTATTAAAATTACCGGTAATAATTCTAACAAACCCCATGATAAATAATTTTACAACACATCATTTCATCTCATATCTTTACCTCTTCTTTTTCGCACGAAGTTGCTGTGATATTTGCCCTTGCAGACCACCTGAATCATATCACTGAGCCGTTTGCCACAGAGACGAACCTTGTTCTTGGAACCTGCAGCCAACGCGATTACCACAAGCACAAGCAAGCTTAAAACGCACGTGTTCCAAAACTTCATTTTGAATGTCAAAGACGCTTGTGCAACTGCTTTTTATGCAATTAAGGAAACACTGGTTGGTCAAAGTGCAAAAGAAATGTTTGTAGGTACCCAGAACTCTTGGCTGTTTGCTTTGCTTTGCTTTTCCCACCTGTGCGCGCGCATCCAGTGAACTGTGTTGGTTGCACTTGCACTTGCACACGACCTTTTAAAGCTGAAAAATGCACAGAGTGCGAGTGAACTTGAAGAAAGATAAATTAATTGAAATAGATAAAAAAGAATTGCTAAAATGTGAGAAGAAAACTTGATAGTTTCGAGTAAACCAGTTAGCAAACAAAGCAAAAACAAAAAGATGGAGAAGTAAACAAACAGTGGACTGATTCTAAGTATTGGAAATGTTATAGTTTTGTATCCTTCAAAATAGACATGTGACATGCGTGAAAAAAATTCGTGCAGGGCATTGTGCAGGTTGTATCAAATTATTAGCATTTTTTGAATTGTATCGTTTATTATACAATCGTGTTATCACAAAAGTTGCACATTTTGAATTTGATGTGAACAAAGGCTCAAAGGGTTGAAGTATTATAAACGAAGTAGACGCAGTCATAATAGATTTGATATTAAAAAATAATAAATATCTTTGATATTTTTAATATCTTTAATCCGAGTGCAAGTGAAAAAACAAATGTTTCTCAAGAAATGGGATGAATTTGCAAGTAATTACGCACTTTCGGGTTCGTATTTAATAATATTGAATTGAAAATAATAACAATTCTAAAACAAATTGGATAAAAATAAAATTGCTTTGCTGCTGTTATAAATTCATTTAATTTAGAAGAAAATCAATTTCGTATAATATTCTGTAGATGCGTGTTAAATTGTGACACAATCCGAGTACCTGACTTACATTAGAATTGGAAGATATGAAATAGGTAAAAGTGTTACATCAGAATTACCAACGTTCTGTTTTTTTGTTTGTTTGGTGCGTGCGGATTAAATTTGAGATTCAAGGACAACAGAGCATGGACCTTGTAATGAAAATTGAGGTTAGAATGTGGCCTACTGATATAATGCGTTTTAGCCATAATATAGTAACTATATTTTCAAAACAATTACCGTTAAATAAAGTAACCATGCACTTACATCTCTTTGTTTTCCGTACACGTGTTGTACAGATTTTTTTTTTTGGTAGTTGTGCAGCTTTAATAATTTTAAAACCCAACAGACACATATTCTAAACCTTTTTAAACAAGATTTATTGACTGATGTTGACATTTTTTCATATTTGACATGTTTTGCCCCTGGAGCTTTGCTGCATATCCCATTGGTTTAACATAACACGAAGATGTGAATTGAAACAAGTATGGAGGAGCTGGAAAAAAAAATTATCATTCGTAAGAAATGTATTAATTGCATATTTTATTTTCAGTTTATTAATTTTCGTTACCTTTGAAACATTGGAATATTTAATAGCTCAACTATGACTACATGTGCTCCAAAAGATTTGTTCCAAAATGATGTAACTTGGTGTGGATGTGTGAATTTTCAACCAATACAAATAAATAACAAGCTAAAAGTAACAATTCATTTCTTCCTTACTACACTATAAATATTCTCTCGATTGTTTTAAAAATCAATAATCATTTTAAACTAGTAATAAAAATAAAAAGCTGTGTAATATGTTGATCACACCATCGCGATGATGATCAGTTAACCACGTCCGCTGAAAATGAAAAGAAAACATTACTTCGAATCAAAATGTGAATCAAATAATTACGCACTGCATCCCATGAGATGAAATTTGCCCGAATCATAACAAAGGGAAAAACAACTTTCTCTTTCGACGTTGTCTTCTTGATAATAATATCCGTGACATTCTTCAAAACATTTCAAAACAATTTCTCGACAACTACGAATTCTCTCTTCGGTTTCTAGATGTAGCAAATCATTGGCGCGAGACATCTGAAGAATAATTAGGCACAACAAAATCACGAGTAAAATCCTCATATTATTGTCTCCCGATCATCAATCGACAGCGAGTTAGGGAAAACAACACTGCATTGCAGGACTAAGATGGCGTCGGGGTGAAAACTAAAAGGTGAACAGAGTATGGATCTCGGTGCAGTAAGAAAATCGATGCTGTTTCGCAGTGTGGGATTATTACCACAAGTTTTTAGAAATAAAATTTGAGTTTATTTTCGGTGCACCCCTAATATATTGAGAAGTGTTAAGAGTTACGTAATACAAACGACATGCATAAGCGCGATTTCCCGATTGTTATTTTATTGCTACAAATTAGTATTTTTATTTAGTTACATTTGTTTTACAGAGTTTTCTTTACAATAACTTCAACTTCTCTTAGTAAGATCCACTAAAAAAGTAGAAAAAAAATAGTTTTAATTTGTTGCACTGGAATGAAAATAAAAATGTTTGAAATATTGCAAAAAATATTTATCTATAAATAAATTTTTTAATTGGGCAAATCTTCACTGCTTTAGCTGTATGTATAAAATCTCACACTTTGTTATTTTAATTTAATATTTTTGTAAAATTATTAATGAAGATTACATAGTTTTTAAAACTAAAAGCAAGGTAAACACCTGTTAAAGCTGCCAGCAGAAATTGGAAATAAAACAAGTTAACTTACAACAACCAAATGGATGGAATTTTCCAACATCATAGCATTGGCCAAAACAAGTTTCTTTCTCCACAGTCTCATCTTTCTGATGAAAGTGGAAACATTTTGCAAAACAATCAAAAATGATGGTGCGACAACGCTTCAACCTGATATCTTTGTCCAAATGCGTGAAATCCTCATCGAAATAACGCACCGCATCTGATAACTGCATAAAAACAACTAAACTCACCAATGTGACCAACATAATCTTCATTCTAATAGTCAAATTATACAGGTAACAAGTTAATAACAAAAACTTACCATAAATATCACATCATCCGACATTACTTACTTGTAAAATCAAACAAAAAATGATCAACAACTTGGTGTAAGAATTGCTCTCGTGTGTCCTTTGCTAGCAGTTGCTAGCAGTTAGAAATTGGTAAAAATTATTTGCCGAATGTTCAACACGTAATTACCAATTGCCAGTAATTTTTTCCATTGTGCAACGAATGCGATCGACTCGTGTTACCAGATACACCAAAAAATGCCTCAAATGTGAGCAGTTTTCATCTAATATGTAATTTTTTTAATTATAACTAACAAAATCAACTGTAGACTGTATAAAAATGCACGTATTTTCTTATGTTGACCAAATGAATGTATTCATGGTCCGATAGGTTCAGTTTTTCTAACTTTAAGACAGGAAATTAAATTCTACTTCATTCAGCCAGAACATGTATCTAGACCATTTTCTACAAGCAAAGGGCAATTAGAGCATTCAAAGCTCAACTTATAATCGGTTTCTTTTGATTTCTCCGATCCTATAATTGTTTCATGAGATTTATTTTGATTATACAATTGTTTAAAATGTATTTAACCAATTGAATCCATTTAAATCCATTTAAATCTCCTATTTTTTATGTCTGCATGTCATTCTGTGCAGTAAACCTGTAAAAACATCCTTCAAATTAATATTCAAACAATATATTTATTATTATTTTATTATATAAAACACTTTTTTCTTCTCCTTCAAATATTGTATTCATATAAAAATCAAAAAGCGGCAGCATATAAAATACAGTATGTCAGAAAAGGCTTTTTTATGCATAGCTCAAAATCTTTCATCAAAGAAAAGAAAAACACTTGCTACGAAATATATTGATCCAAACGCTTGATACAATGCCTCAGAAGCATACTGTATGCAATATGAACATGTATTTTACAATAACTACATAGTTGACTCTACACCACTACAAGTTTCATCGGTTTGTAAACTACTACTATCGACACTAACACTATCACTGTCGTTACTCTGTGGACTGGAATAACTGGCCGCCTCTTGGAGACGCATCAGCATGCTGAGCTGAAGAAAAACCATTCAAATTAACCAATCACCCAAATGTAATTACAACAGTGCATTCAGAGTTACTGTTTTTTGGATTTCTTGACAATTAAAATGACTGAATTCAATGTCTAAATTGACCAAAAATGACTGAATTCAATGTCTAAATTGACCAAAAATGACTGAATTCAATGTCTAAATTGACCAAAAATGACTGAATTCAATGTCTAAATTGACCAAAAATGACTGAATTCAATGTCTAAATTGACCAAAAATGACTGAATTCAATGTCTAAATTGACCAAAAATGACTGAATTCAATGTCTAAATTGACCAAAAATGACTGAATTCAATGTCTAAATTGACCAAAAATGACTGAATTCAATGTCTAAATTGACCAAAAATGACTGAATTCAATGTCTAAATTGACCAAAAATGACTGAATTCAATGTCTAAATTGACCAAAAATGACTGAATTCAATGTCTAAATTGACCAAAAATGACTGAATTCAATGTCTAAATTGACCAAAAATGACTGAATTCAATGTCTAAATTGACCAAAAATGACTGAATTCAATGTCTAAATTGACCAAAAATGACTGAATTCAATGTCTAAATTGACCAAAAATGACTGAATTCAATGTCTAAATTGACCAAAAATGACTGAATTCAATGTCTAAATTGACCAAAAATGACTGAATTCAATGTCTAAATTGACCAAAAATGACTGAATTCAATGTCTAAATTGACCAAAAATGACTGAATTCAATGTCTAAATTGACCAAAAATGACTGAATTCAATGTCTAAATTGACCAAAAATGACTGAATTCAATGTCTAAATTGACCAAAAATGACTGAATTCAATGTCTAAATTGACCAAAAATGACTGAATTCAATGTCTAAATTGACCAAAAATGACTGAATTCAATGTCTAAATTGACCAAAAATGACTGAATTCAATGTCTAAATTGACCAAAAATGACTGAATTCAATGTCTAAATTGACCAAAAATGACTGAATTCAATGTCTAAATTGACCAAAAATGACTGAATTCAATGTCTAAATTGACCAAAAATGACTGAATTCAATGTCTAAATTGACCAAAAATGACTGAATTCAATGTCTAAATTGACCAAAAATGACTGAATTCAATGTCTAAATTGACCAAAAATGACTGAATTCAATGTCTAAATTGACCAAAAATGACTGAATTCAATGTCTAAATTGACCAAAAATGACTGAATTCAATGTCTAAATTGACCAAAAATGACTGAATTCAATGTCTAAATTGACCAAAAATGACTGAATTCAATGTCTAAATTGACCAAAAATGACTGAATTCAATGTCTAAATTGACCAAAAATGACTGAATTCAATGTCTAAATTGACCAAAAATGACTGAATTCAATGTCTAAATTGACCAAAAATGACTGAATTCAATGTCTAAATTGACCAAAAATGACTGAATTCAATGTCTAAATTGACCAAAAATGACTGAATTCAATGTCTAAATTGACCAAAAATGACTGAATTCAATGTCTAAATTGACCAAAAATGACTGAATTCAATGTCTAAATTGACCAAAAATGACTGAATTCAATGTCTAAATTGACCAAAAATGACTGAATTCAATGTCTAAATTGACCAAAAATGACTGAATTCAATGTCTAAATTGACCAAAAATGACTGAATTCAATGTCTAAATTGACCAAAAATGACTGAATTCAATGTCTAAATTGACCAAAAATGACTGAATTCAATGTCTAAATTGACCAAAAATGACTGAATTCAATGTCTAAATTGACCAAAAATGACTGAATTCAATGTCTAAATTGACCAAAAATGACTGAATTCAATGTCTAAATTGACCAAAAATGACTGAATTCAATGTCTAAATTGACCAAAAATGACTGAATTCAATATCTGTGTTGAACAAAATGACTAAAATAAATGTCTAAATTGATCGAGAACACTAAAAAATTGTGAGGGTGTTTTAGGTGCCCATTCTGTTTAGGGAAATACGAAAACCAGTCAAAAACAGAAGCTTTAAATGCACGTGGTTCAAAATGAGTATTCTACCAATGGATCAGTTTCGTTGCCAGTCCCGTGAGCAGATTTCGGATTGCCAGAGCTTGGTCCCAAATTTCCATCATAACCAACATCTTCTGGCCGTAACCGCAGAAGAGATGGCCAATCTGACGGGGGCGATCCTGGAGGCCAAGGATATGATTCCAAAACCCAAGCAGCAGGATCTTCCCATGGTGCTCTTCTACCGTATAACTACAACACAATATTGCAAACCACATTAACTCGCGTCAAATCACACCAGCTCAGTGTAAATCTCTTTACCTGTAAACCTTCCCTAATAGCATCGAGTAAATAAGGCACTACGGAGTAATTCCATAAATCGGTAAACCATACTTGGGACGAAGATATATCGTTGGGACAAGACAAGAAGAGTCTAGGCCCTGTAAAATGCCATTCAAAATTCAAAATTCAAAATTCAAAATTCAAAATTGATTTTAATTTAATTTAAATTTATTAGATTTTACCTATTGTCACATCTGACGAACTGTGAGTTTCTAGGAACTTGTTGAGGTGCTGCCACACTTTGGACATCCAGTCCACTACTTTGGTCAGGTCGTTGTTGCTTTCTGCCGACGTCACCTCGTGCTCGATCAACTTCCTTCGCAAATACCGACCTAAAAATCCCTTTACTGGCTCCATGTGATTGGCACATAATATCCACCTAGAGGGTTACATGTAGAATTTCATTTCTGACAGCATAGGCAACATTACAAAAATAATGGATAATGGATTTCTAGTTGATTTGCAAGGGTTTTAACGGATTTCTAGTCGATTTGCAAGGGTTTTAACGGATTTCTTATTGATTTACAAAGATTTTAACGGATTTCTAATCGGTTTAAACGGGTTTTAACGCATTTCTAATTGATTTACCGTACTGCCTCGATTTAACGCCGGGGCGTTTATTCATTTTTTCTAGTTGACCCCCCCGGCGTTCATTCAAAGCCCGGCGATTATTCGCGCCGGGCGTCTACCCGAAAAAAAAAATTGGAAAGCCACTCATTGCTAGCTATTCTTCGATGTTTCGACCAAAAGACCTCTCAAAACGTTTAAAAAACGTTTCAACCCGGCGTTTAAACAAACCCGGCGTTCATTTAAGGCCGGCGTTTATTGCCATTTCGTCCTCAGTTTGCCCGGCGCTTAATCAGGAGCCGGCGTTTAGATACGACCGGCGTTAAATCGAGGCAGTACGGTACAAGGGTTTTAACGGATTTCTAATTGATTTACAAAGATTTTAACGGATTTCTAATTAATTTACAAGGGCTTTAACGAATTTCTAAGCAAATTACAAGGGTTTTAACGGATTTCTAATTAATTTACAGGGGCTTTAACGAATTTCTAAGCAAATTACACGGGTTTTAACGGATTTCTAATTGATTTACAATTACAAGATTTCTAATAAGGTTCTAAAAGATTTACAAGATTTCTAATGGATTTCTAAAAGATTTACAAAATTTATACTGGGTTCTAAAAGATTATAAGATTTCTACTGGGTTTCTAAAAGATTTACAAGATTTCTACGGGGTTTCTAAAAAATTTACAAGATTTCTACTGGGTTTCTAAAAGATTTACAAGATTTATAATGGGTTTCTAAAAGATTTACAAGATTTATAATGGGTTTCTAAAAGATATACAAGATTTATAATAGGTTTCTAAAAGATTTACAAGATTTCGACTGGGTTTCTAAAATATTTATAAAGGACTTAAAAGATGTGAGAGCAGTGAGCCTTATTTGTAGTAAAACCAACCTAAAATTATGGTGGAGTTGTAAATTTGTAGTTGAACATGTGGTTTGATTCATTGTTCCAATAATATAAGGACTACAAGAAAAAGAAAAACCTATATAATACAAATAAAATCACTAAAACCGTAGTGACAAACAAAACATACCACTTTTGATATTTGGCATTAAGAAATCCATTGAATACCTCACCAAGTGAACCCACGTGATGTAAATTATCCAATATGATTACACTTGGTAATTCTGATGGATTGCTGCTTTCGCACTGTTCCGCTACATTCGATAAGTATTGTCTAAGCTCCTTAGCCGATTTATGATCGACACTAAACGTAGCTATAACTCCCGGTGTTAAATCCTTACCAGACCTGATCACAAAATTAAAAATTATTCAAATTTTAAATTAAAAAAAAAAATTTTTTTCATTCTCACCTCAACACCAAAAACTCAGACAATCGCTCTGCCAAATATGTCTTCCCAGTTCCACTGGGTCCACACAAAATAATTCTCCGGTGTTCCGAAAGCAGAGAAATGTACCTTTGAATTATCGATTTCGGTATGAGTGTTTCAAATGCCAACGCATCCACGCTATTTTGTTTAGTCCCTTTCAAAACTATGCGAATATTCGCATCGTTGCCTATTATGTAACCACACGGTAGCAAATCGGGAATGTCAGAATCTAAAATTAAATTTAAAATTAAAATAAAATATATAATATAATTATATCAATCAAATCGACCTTTCGAACGTGTAACTTCACCAATATGGTAACTAATTACGCTCTCAGCATTTAAGCCTAAATTCGAGACTGGATCGACCCTCAACACATATTCCTTTAAAAAAAATTTATATATTAAAATATTTAAAAAAAAATATATTAACAAATATAAAAATAAAATTGATTACCTTGAAAATTCTCCTGACAGCAGAATCCAATAAATCCCACTTTGTTTTACCGCTAATGTAAATGCCTCCAATAATTATCTCTGCAACTTGCTGACCTTCAACCGACTTCATGTATTTCTCATAAATGCCATGACAACCCAGCAAGACCGAAATTGAAACTTTCTTCCCACTTTTATCTGCTGCGTCAGCAAGCAACAAATCTTTATAAAAAAAAAAAAATTATACATATTAGAAAAAAAAAAAAATTTATAAAACATATTTCCAAAGTCTCACCAACACTCGATGGGGCTGACATTTCAGATGCACTTAACCGATGGTCGAGCGAGTCTGTTATTTGCAACGAACTCTGCGACGACGTTAACGATTTAGTCGAAACGAGCTTTTGAAGCCGTTCGTTATCGTGTTTTAAATTATTCATTTCCGACTGTCAAAGTAATAAAATATATAAATATCGATCAAAGTACATAAAAATATGCACGACAAAAATTATACCTTCATTTTAGTTACAGTTTCCTTCAACGATTCGAGCTGATGGGCCGAAGACAACGCCTCCAATCGAATATCCGTCAACACCATATCTTTCTCGCGTAATTGCTTCTGCAATTCTTGAACCTCAGGAACTTCCTCATTTTTATCATAAATACTAAAAAAAAAAAAATTGAAAAAATTGAAAAATACAAAGAAAAGTTATTTTAAAACTAAATTTTTTTTTTTTTTGTATTTTTTGACTTTAAGGGTCCTTAAATTCACTCACGCTGATGATGAATGAGACACTTTCATCCCTTGTCCGTTGGCCGCGTGTGACGAATTGAGCAAGGGAGAATTAGGAACAGACTGCAGCTGGCGTAAATCTTCGACATCCGATACTGAACCATTCTTATTTTTCTTACTTCTTGAAAAAGCCTTGCTGAACGAACTTCTCAACTATTTCAATCAAAAAATTAAACATTTAACTTCAATAAAACTTATTTAAACTTTAAAACAAAAAAAATATTTTTTTTAATTCGCTTACCCAACCCTTCTTTTTCTTCTTTTTCAAATTAAAAGCGTCGCTACTTTTTTGCGAATTACCGCTTGTCTGACTCGCAACACTGCACGCGCTTGATGCACTATTAATGCTCGACATACTGTCAGTTGATAACTGACGACTAATACGGTGTTCCTGTAGAACTGCTGCAATATAATATATAAAAAAAAATTTTAAAAATGTTATTAAAAAAATATACATCGTAAATACTCTCATAGAACACCCAGATTAAATAATTAAAATAGATTTTGCACATAAATAGTGCATTTTACGCCTTAAAATTCATTTTTGCACGTTTCAGTTGCTCAAATGAGACCATTTACGGTATATACAAATATGTTCCATATTTTTCCAAAAATAAAAAAATAAAAAAATAAAAATAAAAACAAAAACAATAAAAAACATGCAAAAACAGTTCAGTAGGATTATTCCAAGACACCACACCACAAAACATCAAAATATATTTTAGTTTGTTAGTTGATCTCACCAGAATCTTTACTACTGTTAAATGTATGCCTTCGGACTAAGTGAGGTGTAAGATGGGGCGTACTTTGGAAATGTGTCGGATTCAGTCCAGCGTCAACACTTCTTTTGCGCAGAGAATCTATGGTCGAACGCAGTTCGTCCAACTCGCAGTCCTTTTTCGAAACCAATAAATTTGAAACCAAAAAAAATTAAAAAAAAAAAAAAAAAAACATGAAATTACACTACCAACACAAAAAAATTATTAAAAAACAAGCAGACAAACCCCACAATCATACACAAACACAATCACACGAAATAGAAATGGAAAAGCAATGTAATTTACTTTCTGCTCAGCATTGGCAGTCAAAGTTTGTAGGCGGCATGTCATATTTGAAAGAGACTGTTCAAAAGCGGCAACAACGTGAGCCTATAAATAAACAAGCGAAGCGAAATGCTTGAATGCATCACTTAATAGCAACACGTAAAACATTCGAGAAAAATCAAACAAACCAAAACCAAATCTTCGCATTTCAGCTCAAATACAAATACACATCTTACCATTCCGGATCCCATGCTTTCAAACAATGCAAACGTGTACACCATTATTGCAACACAAAACAAATTGAAAATAAACCAAACATCTTTATGTGATAAACAAAAATAGTAAAACAGCAGACGGCATCAAAGGCTTGAGTCATCACTTTATTTCAGTAGCGAAACTGACTAGACAAGCATCTTTAAATATATCATCTAACATCGATAAAAGCTGAGTAATCCGATGCTTCTATTTACCTTAAATGACACCTATTCATTAAAGAAAGCAATAAAAAATCAGAATAGAAGATATTAAACATTTTTTAAAAAAATTTTATAGTAATTTTTTAGTATGAGCTGAAATTCTAGAAAATTAAATTTCTTAGAATGAACGATTTTTCAAAAAACATCATTTTGCTGCTTCCTTGTTCCAAGAAGTTTGGCTTGGTTTAAGTGCTGAAGAAGGTGCATTCACACTCACACATGGGTCTACAGATTAGGCTTCAGCCAATGAGAAGCTAGATCCTTGTGTATTATAGCTCTTTAAGTATAGATTTAAGTAGGCAAAGTTAATGGCATGATTTTATCCACTTGGCTTTATCAGTTTAAACATGCTCTTGATTCATCTTGACCATGTGAATTCATCACTTCATAACTACGAGATTAAGTTTTAATTTTAAGCTAATGTGTGTGAATGCACTGGTGGAGTTATTTTTTCAGCACTAACTACAAACCAGCATCTTGATGCCAAATTCAAACACAAAATTCCATTTTTTACACACTCAAAAGTCTTTTATTGCACACTAGTGAATAGTGTCATTAAATCTTATTATTTCATGTGTGTGCAAACAAAGATTTTTCAGTTTGATTTTAGCATCAAGAATAAAGCAAAACAAATACCGTATTTTATCGATTAACAGCCTCGGCTCTTATTCAAAACTGCCATTTTTGTCAGCAATTTTAGTTTTTCGTTTGTTACATTTGGTTAATGTTACAAATGAAGTCTGAACGTCACGAACGAAGCGTACGTTCATCTTTCGTCAGGTTAAATACGAAACCAATACCGTACTTTTGCAAAAATACGGTATTCTTGGTGTCCCAGCCGCGGCTACTATTCGAGAGCGACTCTTAATCGGTAAAATACCGTATTTGATTATTTTCCGTTCTTTGCATATACTAAGATGGCATCTGTCATTCCTTTTTTTTTTTTTTTTTTTTTTTTATAAAAAAAGACCTTTGGAATTTATGTTTTCGTGTAGATATTTGCTGCACCACTAAAGTTAAAAACACCATTCAAAACACAAATAAAAACAATACAGACAAGTGCGAACAAACAAATTGCCAAGTTGCTATTAAAAGCAATTTTTTTTAAAAAAGAAAATAAATAAATAAAAAAAGTAAAAAAAATTTTTTTTAAAAATTTAAAAATGCATATCAAATATAAAATTTTAAAAAAAAATTGTCACTCCCAAAATAAAACCCGACTTACCACATTTTTAAAGTAAAAATTTGAGCAAAATTAAACCCGACAAACTCGAGTTGTGAACAGGCCAAACAAACTTTTAGACTGGAAATGGGGACTGCGCTTCTCGTCTATATAAAAGGGGGAACCGAGCAGCTGATAAGTTACATTCTTCCCCAAAGAGGGGAACCTGGGGTGGGCTAGCTAGCTATAGCTGCCTGCCTGACTGACTGGTTGGGCCCTTCAACTTTTCATTTCCCAAAACTGACAGATCCTTGACAACTAGATTCTACTACAAAATTCCAGTCATTCAACCCACACGAAAATAAAACAAAACAAAAAACAAAACAAAAAAAAATATATAAATATAAATAAATAAAAAAAAATATAAAAACATACATATTTATCTTCAGATTTATTAAGTGTGTCTAAAATAGATGAATGGTTTGTAAACGGACACGACTGATGTCTTCTTTTTCTGGTTGCGATTTCCCACCATGGGATGTCGCGGTGCGGTCTGAAGCGCAAGCCGACTGGAACTTCGTACAAAGGTTCCATTTGCGGGCTCCACTGACTGTTGAGTCTGTGTAGGGATCGGCTTGCCGTCACTACACTATTTCCATCATATTCCCTGGCAGCTGGTAAATCAAGCACACTCACAGCCGATGCTTTGCACATTGAATTGTGGCCATTTTTACGTGCAGTCGTTCGGGGAAGCGTGCACACATTGCCCGGTTCTGGTACCATGTTAAAAATGAAACTGTATGTTCCTGACATTGTTGTTATCTGAAATTTACAGTGTTAAGAAGCAACATTCATGATGCTTGATCAGTAATTTTTATTTTTTATTCCCGGTACGACAATGGGGCCCCAAAAGTAGCTGTGAATAGGGGCCCCCAATGGTAAAGTTGATTATACATTTGGAACCAATTGGTAGCAGAGGATGGTTATTATTACGTCATAAATGACGTAGGTTGTGGGTGGATACCGGCAACAAATTGAAAGCCAATTTCTACCCAAATATATAATCAGATTTTTTTTTTTTAAATAAAAAATTGAATTTATTGAATTTTAAAATAAATTCGTAGATTTTTGTTAATTTCTTGTTTGTTTTACACATAAAACTTTAGAAAATAGAACCCAAAACGAGGCAAAACCAAAACTCAAAGACCTAACCCTAACCCTAACGATTATTAAATACGTTACAGCTGCACTAGCAAATTACAGTTCAGAAAATCGAGCGCCTTTCGTGACACCAAACTGACCATTAGTCATCATTTTCAAATTTTTTTTTGTTATTCAGAAATTCTTATTCAGCATATAACGCTGTCGTTACAAACAATGCATGTGTTGAACACGCATTCGCAGGTTCGCGGATATTTCTTCAAAACGAATGACCTTCAACGTGGGTGTCGGTCATTTAGAAATCTCCAATTCCGTTGAAATTTATTGCGACTCGATTCGTGTTATCGAAATGTGTTTAGGACGAAATAAATCGACTAAATCCAGATAATTCGGTAGCTCAAATGGGGGCTTCGAATGTCACCGGGTGGATAAAAAGGTGGGAGTTAGAACGAGCACGGTTGGAAAATTAGATGCGAAAATAAAGTTGACTTGTGGTCCAAATTGTAGTTGGTCGCGAAGTGTCGGAAAATCGACACGTCGCGATATTTATAACAATCGGTCAGCTGATCGATTGATCAGCTGATCGATTGTCACATGACCCAAATTAACAAATGAGGTTAAAATGAAAACCGCGACAAGGTCGCGCGCATAAATTAAGAATGAGAACAGGTGAGGAATAAAATTGAAATTTAGGAATTGGGAAAGCTCACCCGTGACAAGCATTTCAAGTTCAGAATTTTTACATTTTAAATTTCATCATTCTAGAATTAAAAAATATTTCAGTCCCGACTCCAAAAAATCCCCTTATTCACATCGAAAGAAAAAAAATAATAAGAAATCACATTCTTCATAATAACCGACAAAATTGAGACTTATTATTATCATTTTTTCACCCCTCTGAACCTCCAACCCTACACTGTGATTATGAAATCTCACAGGTAAACAAAAAACGTCCCAGTTAACAAAAAATAAAAAGAAATCAAATCTTTACGACTTGAAAAATTGACAAATTTATATAAAATTTTTTTTCCCCACCAAATTAAATTCCAAAAAAAAAAAAAAATAAAATAAAATAAAACAAATAAATTTCACGAAAAACCTCATAAATAAACATCAAAAACATAATAATTTTTTCTCCAAATACTTCTCCCATTCCAAACAAATGAATCAAACCCATAAAAACATTAATTTCCATTCCAAACTCGTCCATTATCTATCCCAAGCAATTGCCAGCACTATAACAGTTGCCAAGCAACCCTAGTTGCACACTCCACACCATCCCAGTCAAATGGGGTTATGCTGTATTCATTTACCAATTACCAGTCCCCCGTTTCCAAAATTAAACAGGAAACAATTGTTTCCAGCTACAATTTGCACGGTGGCTGATTTTCATATCTTGTGTGTGTGTTTTTTAAACAACACAAGCGTGCAAGCACACGTATTTACACGAGGCAAATGAACTCGAAGAAAAGGCGAAAAATACTTTTAAAAAAAATAATTCAAAGGATACGCCATTGCAAATACACAGCAACTAAGTTGATAGTCACAACATAAACACTTTCGCATGCTGCTCCCATTACTCCGCACTGAGCGAGCGATCAAGGGCAAATGCCATCACACTATAGCGCACTGTTTGAGAGGAAAAATCACTGAAATTTCACTTTGTGTCCTGTGATGAAAGTGTCGGTTGGTGCTTGCGGTAGCTGGCGATTTTGAAAGCGAATCCAGTGTAAATGGAAAAGGGCAAAAAGTAGCGCTCGTCTCAAAGATAAGTTCTCAGTCAGTGTTTATCTCAACAGCTGCCTCGAAAATGAGTCAGGCAAGGTTGAAACCACACCTCCTGCTGACCTCACTTCATTATGCGGCGCTTTAAATACAAGCGGAGTCGCAGCAAAAGGGAAATTCAAATCTCAGCTATTTTTCTAAAAGATTTATATAATTTGTTTTTATATTTTTACTTTGTGGAAAATGCTATTTTTCCCGTATTTCCGCCAAATTGAAACATTTTTTTTCATGATTTTACAAGATTTATCACGATTTTACAAGATTTATCACGAATTTGCAAGATTTATCACGATTTTGCAAGATTTATCTCGATTTTTCGAGATTTTTCGGGATTTTCAAAATTTTGCACAATTTTTTACAACTTTTCACAATTTTTCATAAGACAGGGAACTCTAGACCGGGCATTCCTTTGGGACCCATCTAATACCTGGAAATGCTAAAACTCTAACAGAGTACTTTTTGGTGGACCCACCTGTGCCCGTCTACAAAAAATACTTAAAAATATCTCATGATTTATCAAAATTTTCTAAAATTTGTCATATTTTTCCATTACTTTTTCAAAATTATTCACAATTTCCAATTTTTTCTTCCATACTTTAATTTTTTCTTCAAAACTGTTCATTTGAAGAAAATTTTATTCTCAAAAATAAAAAAGTAAAAAAAAAAAATAAAAAAAAATCTACATCCTTCCTTGAAAATTCCACCACTTCAACTAACCATCTGATTAAACTCTAATTTAAGCAGCAAATTCGAAAAGAAACCTTTTAGTGTTTTACCGTGGTCAAAAGGAAACGATAAAACTCAAAAGTAAGGCGAATGTTCACCATTAAGATAAACTTTACAAGCTAATTCAAACCCAAGGATTGCCTGAGTTATTAGCCACACCGTCTAATGTTACCTTTTAAGAGTATTTTGGATTTTTTCCAATTTTTTTTTTAATTATCTTTTGTAACAAACAAAATTAATATCAAGTTCTCGAGTAGAGTATTATTTGTACTTTCCAAGTGCTACTTAAAATTCATACCTATTAATTTCTCATATAAGGCCATCTTTGCAATCTGCACGTGTCATTGATACTGAAGGACGACAGGTACTATTAATGCCATTATGCGCAAAGTTTAAAAATAAAACAAAAAATGCAGAGAAAATCGCAACAAAAAATATGCAGAGTTGTTATGTGGTTACGTAAGCCGATTTGTAACCAATTTATGCTGGAATTGTTCATTAGCAATTCCGATTATAATTTTATTTATTTAAATGTAATTTTTAATTTTTTTTAAAAAAATATACCAATAAATTATGTGATTATTTTTTTTTTGAAACTTACATTTCCACTCAGTTGTGATGTCAAATTCTGAACTTTGTCGTGAGCTTCGATCAGTTCTCGACGCAGTTTGTGAATTTCGTGATTGTTTTTATCGTCGACCTAGAAATTAAAGAAAATAATAAATAAATAAATAAATAAATAAATAAATAAAATAAATAAACAGTTTATGAATAATACATTTTTATCTATTTTTTTTTTAATTTTACATTAAGACTGGTTTAAAAAATATAAATAACTTTAAATGAATTAATGAATGCGCCTTCTATTTAATCACGTAACAATAAAGTTTGATCGATCATATTTGCAATTCTCTGCATATTGCGCACAAATTTGCAAACCCTGCTTAAAATTCAGTTTTTAATTGCTTTTTCTTTCTTCTTTCTTGCTCAAATTAATAAGTTAAGACCACCGAAGCAGATGCAAAATTAAATAACTTCATAAATTAGAATGAGAAATGCGAATAGCCTGTACGGCTGTACTTGTTTTGGATAAGTTAAAACTCAACTCAGCAAAATTACAACACACATATCGGCATATCGCATTATTTTTCTGTCAAAAGTCAATTTTTCACACAAAATTTCTTTTTTTCTGAAAAAATGACTATAATTGCACAACATAAATGCATTTTATCAACTAAAAGTCCTTCGGAGCATGAAATCACACATTTTCAGTTAATAAAATACAATTACCGTTGAATATATCGATGAATTAGTTGAGCCTAACGATAATGATGATCCATGCACTAAAAAAATTAAAAAAAAAAAACAATTATAAACACATAAAATGCATCAATATTTATTTCTCACAATCTCCATCTTTGACGTTTATTTTCGACAATAAACTCCCCATATACGGCGAAATCATCGTGGCAGCTGGAACTGAACTTGACGCGGTAGAAACGGCATAACCGTAACTAGAGTTACTCTAAAAGTCAAACATTAAATATTAGAACCAACAAACAAAAGTAAAAAATCAAAAAAATGAATAAACGGTGCAATAAAACCAATCCTACTTGGTGAGTAAGTGTAGGGGACGTGGGCTGACTAGTGTGATGATGATGCCTAAGTTCCTTATGTGGTGAACTATGGGTGGACACTGACAAGGGACCAGAAAGAAAATTATCTATATCGCCTGATCGTTGCATCATGGACGGGTATAGTTTTTCAGATTTAGTCGAACGAATACTATTGGATCGTGCTAATCGCGGACCCGTACTAGCATTAATTTCTCGTTGATGAAGCAGTAATCGAGCCGGGGTTAAACTATTTGCGCGTGCATGTTGTAACTGTGAATGGACCTACAAATGAAAAAAAAAATAAAAAAAATAATAATAATTAAAAATTAAAAATTAAAAAATCTAAAATAAAAATAATAGAAATGATAATTTAACATATACCGTACCGAACTTAAAGATGCTAATGATTCCATGCTTTCTGCTTCGGTTAGACTTCCACAAATACGGGGATTCGGTACACCGGAGAGGGAACTAACCACACTGGGGCTTTGACGGAGCCATGCATAATTCGAGTTACCACAAGATTCTACATATGTACACATTCTCAATCAAATCTAGATGTTCAATTTATTATTAACACAAACATTAAAGGGGTATTCATAAATGAAAATTTTCTCAACTGTTTGCGCCATATTTTGCCCATATAACCAAAGTTTCTTGTATTTTGATAAACATTTTGCGATTTCCCATTGAACCACTACATTACACTTGTTCAAAGCTCTCATGATGACTGAGTTGAAGTGATCTGAAAGATCTCAGTCGCTTGAAAATGGCAAAATTCAAATTGGACATGTAATTTTCCGTCTCCTGCTGCTCGTGACAAGTGAAAACCACAACTGTACTTGGCATGCTGCCATCTGCAAACACCAGGTAGCGTACAAGTTGCTTCGTTCACCTCATGACCTCGATCCCGACTGGGCAACGAGGCAATGAGGGCTAGTTTATCGTCAGCAGCATCTGGCGAGGATTACAGGAGCAAGTGTAAAGCGCATTAGCTAATAGATTTCGGAAGTGTGAACAAATGGTCACGGAGTTAACCATACATTTCCTTTTTAGAGCCATTTTAGGACCAAATTAATTCACTCCTTTGGTGGAAACAAGAACTAACATATGCACTTTCTAATTTTAAAGATATGACGTCATTACAAATGTTTCCCCCTGATTGGATTAAAGAAATGATGTCATTACAATTGCGGGTGGCCTGTTTGGCTTAAAGAAAAGATGTGCCGATTGGTTAAACAGAAGATGAATTCAATCCTCAAGAGACGAAATGACTCATTCGTCTGAACTGAAATTGTATTACATTTTTTACATAACTCTGAGAAATCAACTTGAAAGAATTCAAATAAGACAATTAACCCTTCCAACCCTGAGATGGGTCATTTTGTGACCCCGTTTTAAAAAAATCATTTTTTTTATAAGAAATAATTTTTTTTTTCATCTGATTTTTGCTGACTATTCTTTTGAAACATCACTAGACACTATACCACAGTTGAAATTTTTTTAATTTTTTAAGTTTTTTTATAATTTGAACTCAAAGTTCAACTGGGTCAAAAAAGACCCATCTTAGGAGTCCAAAGGTCATAAATGATGATCATCAGCAGGCTCCGCTAATTTCAATCATGTCCACCACGTCCATATGGCGTTCACTACATGTGTAGTTAATCTAACCCCATTGGCTAGATGTTAGGAATTCCCTAAAACCCGGATCTTGCGCATGCGCAGAATCTGGGTCATATAATGCCCATCTTAGGGAGAGATGGGAGGCAAATTCTTTCGGGTTGGAAGGGTTAAGTGAAAATGAAATTATTTCTTTGAGCACCTGCCACATGTTGTACGTAGACAACTTTTGAGTTTAGTTTTTACCGTGTTTAATCGAGAGTTCACTTCCTTAAGTGGTTTGAGGAGAAGTGAATTCGTTTTTGAGGATTGAATGAACACCTATTGACATTAGGCGCGTTCAATTTCAAATCAAAAACCGATTCTCTCAATTACTTTATTTTCCTTGGCGGAAATGATGCAAAACGCGTCATATTTTTGAGAATCGGATTCTCGAAAAACCGATTCTCGTAATCCATGTATGGGGTGGATTCTTTGGATTTCGACCCGATTTCAACTCGTTTTTCTGGCGGCCATTTTGAAATCTAATAGATCGGCGGTGGGAGCAAGTTGCAAAAATGTAAGTTTATTTAAATTATTATTATTAGTTACTTAAGAACGGGGAATCGGTTAAACACCGGCCGATTCCCGGTGCTCGGTTTTGACGGGAAACTTAAGCACTCTTTGGCCGTATTTATGCGATCGAATGCGGTCGATGTTCGGCCGACTACCGATGCTTGGTTTCGACGAGAAACTACGGTAAGCACTCTTTGGCTGTATTCGTGGGATAGAATACAGCCCGTGTTTGGCAGATTCCCCATTCTTAAATAAATAATAATAATAATAATAATAATAATAATTTATATAAACTTACATACCTTTGCAACTCATAACTGCGCATGCTCAAGATAATCAAAAACTTGATTATACAATCGGTTTTTAAGTCATTCAAAGTTAAAAACCGATTTTTTAATTAAGTTTTTAGAATCGGATTTTAGAAATTTCGAATTGAATGCACCTATTATCTAAACGTCTTTTTACAACGCAAAATCGCAACATGTTTAAAATAATTTTCTGAATACGAAACAAACACAAAGCACTTTATGAATACCCCTCGATTGTTAATCACAATGTTACCTCGGCTAGCGTGGGACATAATCGAGTATTCGGGTGTTGGGGAATTGTTCAAAGCGCCACGACTACCAAACATCCGATCACGCATACCATGCGTAGGGGAAGTGACGTAATACTGTTTGGGCTTACGGCCCAACGAATTACGCCCGTAATCACAATCGCTGTGCGGATACTCTGTCATTGCATGCGGGTTAATTTTGGATCGCGTTTTGTGTTCCAACGATCCTCGACAATTCTCCATCTTTGGCGGAACGGAACTAGGTCTCGGGATAGCTGAAAGTCCAATGTAATTTCTCATAGCCTCGTAAGGACTTGCCGTATCTAGCAGCGCCTCCTTTCCAGCGTCGCTCAACTTATCGGATGAACTTCTCTTTCCAGACACCTTAGAACCACCGCTCCTATTGCTGCCACTCGAAGAAGCGCTTCCGGTACTAGTGGGTCGTTTACCATTGCTGGTAGAAATGCTGTTCATTGCGCGAACGTTTTGCACCCTTCGGTCGTTCGAGCTCGATTGTGGTTCCAGAGACCCACTGCGACTGGTCCGAGGACTGGTTTTATCTTTGTTTAGATTCTCACTGGAGCTTCTGTGTTTTCCTTGGCTCGACGAAGTGCGGCGCTTCGATTTCGGCGAGTTGTTGTTCCCGCTCTTGTCCTGCACTCCGCTCGTCAGAGCTGCGCCCATGATGGTCGTGCTCTTTCGCAGCATTCCCGAGCTGGTTCCGTTTGATCCGCGTTTATCTCGGGTTTTTGTCGGGTCCAAGTCGGATTTTCCGCGGCGTAGTAAATCCATTCGTTCCTGTGGATATCGTGTCGGCGCTTCAACAATCGTGCGCATTGGATCTCTGTCCGTTGGATATTTTTTCCAACCGGTGGCCGATGACGATACTTGTCTGCAAATTGACAAAAAAAATTATTTTCAGTAATTACAACTTATATATACACTGATGTTTGTATTCAATGAGTTAAGATGTAACAAAACACGGTAAGCAGACATAAAATTTCTCATATGGTTAAAAAGTATATTGAAATTATATTGCAATGCATTTTCAAATGCATTATAAAATGCATTATTTAATGTACAAATAATACACCAGATGCTTCAAATAAACGCCCGGGCGGATCTTGAAATTTGTTTTCGTACTTTTAGTAAAATTCAACAATTTTTTTCTTAATCGGGCCCGGCGCCAATTCAAAGCGTTACGGTATTGTAAAATATATTTTTGAACCATACGAGTTAAGTTGACATCAAATGCTTATGGAATTTGTCATTCGGCTTTGGGTCTTGATAAATTGAAAATCTTATACAATTAAATGCGCATGCACGAATGCTCACGTGACCTCGATCCACTGAAGAAAACCGCAACAATGGCGGACAGTGTCTGTTTTTATCATTTTGGTCACACGAGGAACCGCAAACTGACCAAATACAAGGCGCATTCATCAAGTCATCTTCAACTTGCAATTAAATATATTTTGTGTTTAAATGACGTGCTCGTGCCCACTACGACTGAAAACAGACTAAACCAGTCGCCATTTTTGACGTTAGATCGAGACAAGCAGTTTAATTATGTTGTTTAAAATGCTGCTCAGTCTCTTAAATCCCAAAAATCCTGCAAACTCGACTCCCAAAAACGAAAAAATATATTCCGCAACCCCACTCGTATTTTCCGAAATTGTTTATATTAGAATAAATCCAATAAAAGAAAAATACCAAAAAATTCCACCAACAAATATTCCATTAAATAAATTGAATTTTTGCCAGTCAAAAATTTATTTCCCAAAAAACAAAATCTTAAAATCGATTTACTCAATGCCTAGCAGTGTGAATCGATAAAATTTCCAAAAAAAAAAATAAATAAAATAAAAATTGCACTCCATCCTGATTCCCGACCCCTAAATTGCGTGATATTATTATAATACCTAAAGGCGCTACTTTCAGTCTGCTGACCGGTACTCGATTTAAACGCCGAAGACTTGCTGCTCCCACCACTACTTCTTCCAAAATTAACCACTTCTTGTGTCCGCTTGGACCGGTCTCCATTATCGTTGCCGGTAAAGTACTGAGCTCTATTTAACAACTCTTTCGGCATCCGTTTAAGACTAGCGTATGGATTTGTGTGTTCCGAGCTCACAGATGATGCTGTCAAATTCTCATCTGTGCTCATCTCTGCAATTGTATCACTGATACCACTGCTCACTGAACTACTGTCATCATAACTGCAAAAACAAAACAAAACAATCAAATAAATAAAACCGCCTGCCATCAAGCCTAGTTAAGTAAGCCCCGAACAAATAAGAGATTAGCCGCTATCATTCATCACTGTCCGCTACAAATTACATTAAAATTGATTTCTTATTACACTCAAGGCAACATGTTCTAATGGCCACCAACCCACTCTTATCTTTTCAGACAGCTCAAAGAAGGATAATTTATAATTCTCGAGCACCCAATAAACCCATTAATCCTTCCCAAAATAAAAAATAAAAAATAAAAATAAATAAAAATAAACAAAATAAAAAAAAACTTTTTTTCTCTCCAGAAAAACCCCATAACACGTTATGAATTACAAATCTCATTACGTGTACATTATCATAACAAAGCGCGGCCATTAACCCTTTTAACTAGCCACTTATTACGATAGTTGTGAGAGTAACACTTACCCATAATAATCACTAGAGTAATATTTGTAATCCCACGGTGGAAACATCATAAATTAAACATTCTTCCTGCTATTTTACCCGACCACCATCTTAGAGCAGTGCGGGAAAGCCACACTGACAATAAACCCGATGAATGTTGAAAAGGAAGAACTGCAATGTTGGAGTCATATTTGGTGCCGCAGTGTCTGCGTCCCATCCAACCCTATGCGTCAGTGGGAAGGTTCATTTAAACCAGAGGATGCGAGAGTAGGGTTCGTTCACTGCCACCCTTTTCATACTTGTTGAAACACACTACTGTTGATATCAAGGTGGTGGGGATTGGGGAGGCGGGGGTTAGAATCAATTCCCCAGTTTACTCGTTTAGTTGACGTTTCATAATGAAAGGTTTTGTGTGTTAATGGGGTGTTGCTTTCGTTTTTTTCACGAGGAAAGAAGGGAAAGAAGTTATTCCAGTTTTAAAGAGGAAATATGGACTTCTTGTAATGTGTAATGACAATTTTAAAGGTCACAGGAAGAGAAAATGCTTTTCTCATTTAACGGTTGTTTAGACACTAATTAAAAGATGGCATCAGTAGCTGCATTAATCGAAACGTCGTCTTGTCTGGTTTAGCTTGTTTAAACCCGTCTAAATGCATATTTTAGACAGCCATTCGAACAACAAAAGTTCTTAAATAAGTAATTTAATTGGAAAATGTATAAACATACCCAAAACGTGTTTTAAATTGCAGTCTAACTAGTTTGCTGTCTAAACATGGTGCCCATGCGCACTGTGACTGAAAGCAGACTACAGCATCTCTCAAAAGTAAGTACAGTAGAGCATCGATTATCCCAACTAATTGGGAGACATAGGTGTTCGTAAAACCGATTTGTTTGCATAATCGAACATTAGGTTTATACACATGGTGTATTGCATATGTAAAAAAACCAATAAACAAATCGCTTTCGGCTGTTCGGATAACCGGAGTTCCGACAATTGATGCTCTACTGTAGACGATGCGTTTTTTCATTGCCAAATGTCTGGACAAAAAAAACTTCCCTTCAGTTTAGCTGTTTTAAGTTTATCTACCAGGTAGCATAAAAATCCATTGAGATTCAATGACATCAATCTTGACCCGGTCTCTCGTCTTGCCCTAACAACAGTATTAAAAGATAGACTGGGAAAATAATGATAAACTTAAAACAGCTAAACTGAAGGAAAGTTTTTTTTTGTCCAGACTGTACAATTATTTGCCGATTGTTATAAAATTTTAAACACAAACACGTCATTATTGTAAAATAAAGCTGACCACATCCAGATGAAATGAATATCAAGTCCGAAGTTTGTTTCAATACGTTAAAAATGTTGTTCCGTCTAAACGACTTTTTGAATGTTGCATATCCCACTTAAGCCACCATTACTGCCCAACATCTCCAGAAATTCTTTGTAATAAATGTCTGGAAATGTGTACATGACTTATTTTCACTTACCCTATACATGGAAGAGCTGCATTAGATCTAGAAGAGAGAAGAAAAGCACAGGCATGAGTTATATGATCAACAATCATTTTTTGTTGTTGATGTTATTCACGCAATCGAAACATGCAAGGAAAACACAGTATAAAATATACATAAATCAAAGCAAGACGAAGGCAAGAAAGGTTATTAGTGCAAAAGGGAGACTTTTATTCAAACACTGGATGCAAGTAAACAACCTGTTGCCTAGCAACTGGCTTTATAATCCACATCATTTATCTGAGTTATTGCTCGCATGATGCTTGCAACCAACAGATTTAATCGTTTCAAGCAAAAATCAAAAAAAAAAAATCACATTTTTTTCAATTCCCAATGCAATAAATCCTGTTGTTATTATCCCGGCACCAATTAATTTTTATTTTCGACTTATCTGTTTTCATTTTTTCTAATTTCATAACCCAAGCAGAAATTTATCGTTTTTTAAACTCGAACATGAACCATAACTAACTGCCCACCAGTGTGGAAAATTGATCGCTTTATCTGGTTGTTGACATTGAAAAATCACTACACTCGAAAGGATCTCGTTAGAAATTGGTGTGCAATTGACAAAACCCATGGAAACGAACTTTCAATGTCAAACATTATGCTTAGAAAGAGAGAGATTTTTAATTTTAGTAATTAAAATTGTAAACATGTAGATAAAAACCTGCCAAATGCTGGTTTATTGATTGTTGACAACTCAACTTCCTGCTTGTTTGCTACAAAAACAAACCTGTGCTCCTGCCAGTGTACAAGCGTGAAAACTAAAATAAATAGTCCCCGCTGTTTGGAAAATAATTTTTCCCTTCTCCATCTCCAGAAACAGATTAAACGAAGACCAGTCAGGTTTTAATATCGTTACAATATCGCCACTTATACTACGTTTACATGCACCGAATATTTTGAGTGGTGATCTGGTGAATAATTCGAGTGGTGAAAAAATCAAATTGTTGCGTTTACGTGCAGGAAATAATTCGTGATCACTTTCGGTTTTCGACCAATGGGGAAGTGTCGGAAGCGATGCGCGCATGCGCAATAAAAATAGTTTGAGTTCACTCGAATTAAACAACCTTCTGCGAGGGATTATTCACAACTCGAATAATCCTTGTCATCCCTGTGTACGTGACAGTTGTGCACACGAAATATTTCATCTCACTCAAAATATTCCATGCATGTAAACGTAGTAATTGAGTTCACTAGGCATTTAAGAAATCTGCGGAATGATTTCTCGAGGATCAAACCTTGCATTCGCATCGATAACTGGAAAAACCACAGAAAACCCAGTTGGAGGCGGTTAGCAGATGTCCTTCGCCATAAAAACAATATAGACTTTCTCTATCAATATCGGACGTGCTTCTTGAGAGATAACTAGAGAGATTATTTTTCCCACAGACTCTGTCCTTAAGATTAAGATTAAGGCGGCGAGTCCTTCACGAAAATTATGATATGATGTCATTATTATGTTTGCGCGGTTTCAATTAGAACCCAGAGATAAGATGATAAAACTAAATCTAAAAGTCATACACGATAAATTAATTAGCGTTAAAATTTAAATCTTCAAAACCCCTAATTACCGACTAATGAAAATCAAACTGGCATCCCAGATTCAAATCGCATCATCATACTTCCAAATGGGCTCCCACTCATACTCATCCAAGCATTAGTGAATCAGGTTTAAAGGTCACACTTCCACGAAAAGCCGTGCAAAATTTGAATAAAACCAACATTTCAGTCAACAACCAATTACCGGTAGACCAAAATTGCACTTACTTATCACTAGATATGTAACTCGTTGACTTCTGCATGCACTCCTTCACAGCCGCAAGTCCTTCTCTCAACCTCGCTTGAACCCGCCTCGCATACAAAGAAGCGCCCCCTTCACTCATGTATCCACTTCCGATATCATCACTCCGTCCAGACCTCAACATGTCACCATCGGACATGTACCCATTGGTCAAGTTGGCGTGATCGACATTGCACGCGTAATCAGCGTCCAACAGCGTGGGATTCGCCACGCACTTCATCGAACTCGCGTAAATCCCCGAATGATCGTGATGCGCCGTTATCCGCTGCCCCCTCTCGTTGTGCAGTCCCATGTGCGAAACGTGTAAACTCGGTGCAACGCTCCGTGACAGCGAATACACTCCCAAGTTGCGCGTGTAACTGTACGGCGACGCCCTCATTATCGGTTGCATCGGTTTGATGTTGACCATTATGTCGTCCGCCTCTTCGGAGAACGTCGTCTCTTGGGCGGGGTTGCTCAGCGAAGTCTCCCGCGTTATCACTTTATCCGTGTTGTCGAAAGTGGTCTCGACTTTACTGTGAGTCGATAGTTTAGGGCTGGAACGGTGCTGGATGATCTGTTCCTGCGACACTTCTTTGCCGATGCTTTGCATGGGCGACACCATGGCGATGCTCACGTTGCTCGAGTTGTTGTCGCTCCGCTTTCGGTCGCTTTTCGCATTCCGTGGAAACGAGCTCTGGGATAGAGAGACCGGTTTCGGCGGGTCGGTCAGCGTGGAAGCGTCGGATTTCAACGGTTTCACGCAATTCTTAGATATATTGGCGGATGGCGTTGCGTGAACCTTCGCAGTCAAAGAAACTGCGTTTGTCCGAACCGTTTTAACTTGAGCAGTGACAGTGTTTGTAGGTATACTTTTCTCGTCTTTTGATATTTTAGTCGTACCTAAAAATACAAATATATAATATATACTTGTATTAAATGTTCTTCCCAAGTTTTGGAAAATATAATTATTGTTTGCATCGTCGCATTACCTTTGATAGCTGCTGTTGGCTTCGGTATGCTACACGCATTGGACGCAAAACCGGGATTCATCGTGGAAGTCGGACTAATAACTGCGGTTATCCCACCGCTTTTAGCTTTATCTCCTCCTTTGGGAATTAGGCTTATTTTTGACTGCTTGATATGATTTTCTAGATCCAACGCCCTGGTGTAATCTTTTCCATTATCGGATTGCTGGTTCCTACAGCGGACGCCGCATTCGTCGTCTAAATCCTCAATTTGCACCACGTCATCCGATTTTGCGCTCGCTTCGGACCTGGATGGCTTCTCATCACCCCTCGATTTGGCACTATCTTTGACAGCGAGTGTTTTGCCCGCCGATTTTTGTATTGCCGGCTTAACTACAGGTTTCTGCTCATTATTATTTGTACTTTTGCCGAAGGTTTTGCGGGCTAGGCTTTTCACGCCTCCTAATTTCGGACTCAAACTCCCAAGTGATGAAATGTTATCTGGGACATCAGAACTGACGGCGTTGACGGCTGGTTTGGGCTCGCTGCATAAACTCGTGGAAGAATCTGATTTTTCAGAGCGCGCGGAACTGAATCCGCTGCTACTGCTCGTTCGCTTTGATACTGAAACAGCTGAGGAAGTAAATGAAAAATATTATTAAAAATAAATAAAATTGAGTCACTGGCAGGTGAAAACACAATAAAGAAAGATCAGGTTTTGTGTAATTTGATACGTGAGGTTCGTGTTTATTTTATTTTAGCAGAAAACATTAAAAATTGCGCGATTTAATTGCTTTTAAAAACAAAACAAACAAAATTAATTAATTAAATGTGTAAGTACCTTTACTCCTCTCGCTTTTGTCCTTGGAATTAAAAAATTTGAATTTATCTAGCATAGAATTTTTTCCCAGATTAGTGTTTGCTGTGGTCGTCGAAGCACTGTTTAAATGACGCGAAGTCACGTTACTTTTATTGGATTGAGCCACGGGCCTGCAGGTAGAAAGGGAATTTCATTGAATTAATTAAATGGCAAAACTAGTTTCATAAATAAATGATTAGCAACATTATGTCACACATATGAAAATAATAATTGCAGTTATAAAGAATAGCCTAATAATAAATAAAATAAAAAATAATAATAATAACAAAAAAATAAAAACACTTTCAGTGGTGGAAAAAAGTGGATCACGAATACAGGTTAGAAAACATAAAGCACAGTAAACCGGTGCCAAAAAAGTGGTCAATGTAACAACGATAAAAAAAAGTGCCATGTCGGAAATGAGCACTTGAGAACTCGATAATATCCCAACAAATAACGTCTAAATATGATTTATTTGATTTCTTTTTTAAAAAAAAAACACTTTTTTGGGTAAATTTGATTAGTTTAGGCATTCTAGCCACTAAAAATAAAAATACAGGTAATAAAATGGATCAATTCCTTCAAAATTCCATATAATTATCCCCAAAAACAAGAAAATTTGTGCAAATTTTATTTTATTTTTATAGAAATACAATTTAGCTCGCTCGGTACACGGATTTCCCTTTTACCGAGTGTTGTAACAACTTAACAAAACATTCTTTTAAAGATATCCACAAAATCCATTACACGCCACCTGCCTCAATTTTCCACCCAGCCAGACGCAGGTGCGTTACGTGCAGAAGCAAATCCTAATGAAACACGTGCAAGTGCAGGAAAAAGAAATACGCGCACTCGACTGTTTATCTTAAAAATGTACAAAATGCAAAGCAGATTTTAATCTGTGCAAGCAACTCATAAAATTCCCCCAACCCCCGAAAAAAAATGTGAAAACGCTTTCACAAGTTCCATCGATCCGACATTCCCCTAACACCTCTTATGATTGTTTTCAAGAACAGGAAACACGTCGGTCGAGGCCAGAAGGCGTACCTTTTACAAATGACTTCATTTATTTTCCCACGACTTGAATTATTAATCGATATTACAATACTTCCACGTGATTAACAATTTTTGTTTCAACTTTTTTTTTGCTTTTGGATACGATAAATCACTAATCTCGTTACGAAACAAAGCGAAAATGAAAGTCACGAGCAAAGATTTATGGAGTTTTCTAAATCCCATTGGCTGAAAATTTAAAAAATATAAATTTTTCTTTTTAATATAATAATACCTATACTGTTGCTTTTCTTGCGTGTGCTTATTGGATGGAGCAGGTTTGCCGGTAGTTGGCTGTGGAATGAAGGAATGAATTGATGATGCACTTGGGGATGCTGAACGAGAACTCGACGCTGATGGTGTTTTTGAAGCGTGCTGGCTGGAACCTGAGATAAAAAGAAGGAGAAGAAGAAGAAAAAAACATTAGAAAAATAATAAAGATTGACACAAAAGCTATCAAACGAACAATGCACTTGTACTGGTCAATAAATTTTATGGTTTAACAATAAAAACATTTCCTTACGCCTATTGTTTTTAGATACCCAATAAATTGAATAAAGATATGAAGTTCAGAGTTTCACTTTTCATTACTGCGAACAACAAACAAAAATTTAGGGTTAATAATGGTTGGATTAAGGCTTTGGGGGCCCGGAGCACTTCCAACAAGAGCAGATTTATAGGTTCTGGAAAAAGAAGGGCCCCATGGGACTGCGGGGCCCCTTAGTTCCAAAAAATATTTGTTTAAGAAAAATTTTGGACAAGAAAATTTTCTTGGACATTTTCCTTTCGATAGACCATTGGAAAATTATAACGTAATGCAGTTTGGCTCCACCTCTACAAATTAATAATGTTATAATGTTATTTTGCAATGGTTTATCTCGTAGAGAGGGGGTAGGCAACCATTGTTATGATCATGATCGTATCACCTGACCTCATTTTTCCAAGGGTCTATTAGGGCTAGGGCCCCAAAAAATGGCTGCCAGAAGGGGCCAGAAAAGCGGAAATCCGTTTCTGCCATGAATATCCAGAAATAACATTTTCTTATTTTCATTCCAAAAAAATGAATTTGCAGGTGGAAAAATACATTTTTATGGGAAACAAATTCATTTTGAGCTGAAAAAATTGCATTTTCACGCAAAACAATGCATTTTCACGCAAAACAATGAATTTTCCGGTGAAATAAATCATTTTCCTCGACCCCCTTAATATCTACCTTCTACCACCCTATTGCTGACTTATTTATTGCTTATTATCCCCTAATTCAGTTCGTTTTCTGCTCTTTTGTTTAACATACCCCATCTATAGTCCGAACCCTCCTTGATGCAAAATCAAACTGACAAATCCCTGTCTGCGCGTGCGCACACATAAACCCAATACACTGATTTTTAAAAATTATAACAGGTGTAAAAACACTATTCACTCGTGTGCAGTAAACAATTTTATACTTTCATGTGCAAAATATAAAATTTAATGTTTGAATTTGGCATCAAGATACCAGGTGCAGACTGTAATGTTGATGAAAAATTCATTTACATTGTTCGTATAACATTGTTTGAAGCTTGCCGGGTTTTGAGAAATGACCACTAAGCCACTGGTATACCTGAGAACCTTTAGCTGAAAGGCTGCTGATTGTACTGCCGCATGCACTCAAGCGAGACGCATCTGGTCTTATACACAATGGCCTGCAAGAATCACCAAGCTTCTTCAAGCTCTAAATATTTTATTCATTTTATTGCAAAACATTTTCCAGTTTCCTAAGCCAAAAATTTAAATTTCAAGTTCAAGTTATGGATCATAAAAAAATATGGATAACAAAATCCAAAAATGTAAAAATCATTTAATCCTTTTCTGTTAGATTTATGGTTTTGATATTAAGATATATAGAGCCCCATTTTTGCAGATATATTAAACCATTATGTTATCTCTTCATCTAAACTCAGTTTTAATGAAAATATGATCGCTCGACTTGACCACGCTCTTTATGAATGAATCATGTGTTTCCAGTGACAGAAAATGGAGTAAATTACATAATGTAAACATCATTTTTTGATGATATGCAAATCAAATTTCACATCTCTTTCAAATATAAAATAAAAATGTACAGCAAACAGGAAAATTCAAGCATACATATACCTAAAAGCTCTAATAAAACGCGGGATACCTATTAATGCAGTATCCATTACAATGCGGGTCTAAATGGACCAAATTTACCAATACCACTAAACTCAATATCTAAATTGAACAAACGACTAAATTAAATGTCTAGATTGAACAAAACGTCTAAAATAAATGTCTAAATTGAACAAAACGACTAAAATAAATGTCTAAATTGAACAAAACGACTAAAATAAATGTCTAAATTGAACAAAACGACTAAAATAAATGTCTAAATTGAACAAAACGACTAAAATAAATGTCTAAATTGAACAAAACGACTAAAATAAATGTCTAAATTGAACAAAACGACTAAAATAAATGTCTAAATTGAATAACACGACTAAAACAAATGTCTAAATTAATAAAAAACCATTGCGAGGGAAATCTATGCATTTACTGTAATTAAACACAAGCAACTAATGTATTTAGACAATAAATTCTTCCACTCAATTGAACCTAAACAAACTCCCAACTCAAACAATTGCCAGAACAAACCCCCCACAACCAAATTACTTTTGACAAACAAACAAACAAATTATATATTTTCCACCCACCAACATTTTTCTCACACTTCTAAGCCCACTGTTTGTCTGGGTCAAAGCAGTGAAAGAGAGAGGCCATCTGTTGAAAACGACCATCTGTGTCCTTCAAATTCAATTCGCAATCACACAGAAATATCCCAATGTCACATATATCCATAAAATTATCTTCCACACAATTGCCCTTCGCTGCAAGACTTCCTATTTTATTAGGCTAGGGGTTCTTTAGCACAAAAGCTTTATGCTAATGCTACTTTATACGCCTTTCGCTATGATTAAACCAAACAGAAGCTGCTGTGGAACTTCTATATTTTCTTTACTATTATATTACTATATAATAATAATAATAAAGTTTTTTTTTATGAACTTTGGCATTTTATTCTCCCCCTCATTTTATCAATATTTTTGAGGTTGAAACTTGAGTTAAAAGCTGGATAAGAGACAGAGGCCAGAGGACTCGAAATTGGACACCAAACTCAATATTGGGTACAAAGATGCTCTTTGTTTGTTTAAAAAACAGGAGAAATTAACCCAAATGACAACAAATTTAACGTATTATCAAGAAATAAATCGAATTTTGTATATTAAAAAAATAATTTAATTAATTTCACACATGAAATAAATAAAATTCCGTATAAATCAAAAGCATTTTCCAAAGAAATTATGTTTCTATCTTATAATAATAAATAATAAATAAAAAACACTTTTTTTTATTACCCTAATAAAAATTTACGTCCAAAATTCTAATAAAACAACTTTATTTTGCAACGTTTAACCCAATTTTAGAATGTCAAATAATTTCACTCCATTTTTAATTTTACAATTTTATTTCGAAAATTTAATCATTGATTTTTTTTCTTCCAAAAAATATAAATAATACGGAGTATAAAAGCATAAAAAATGAAACAAAAAGTGTGGTTTCCAACAACTTACCTGACCTTCGCGTGAAGATCTCCTAACTCGAAAACTGCTGTCTTAACAGCAGTTTGTGAAAACGATACACACAACAACACGCTGACCCGGTAACCACCAAACTATGGTATGAGTCATACATCTGGCAGCACTTCACTCGCTCTCTATCCGAACCTTTACAATTTACTAGGACGTGCTTACTGCAGAATCGAGGGGGAAATCGCTCTCTTCTCCACTCTAGGGGAACCCCAGTTTACATTGGAAAAGGGGAATTATGGGAAACGTGCATGCACAAATTTCAAGTTCAATCCACTTCCTCTCACCAACAAAATAAATAAATAAAATAAATGAAATATTTGAATAATTCAAATAAAATCCCACGCCCGACTTCAAAAATTTAATTCATCTCATTAAAATATACGAGAAAAACACACAAAACATACAAAATAAATATTTGCAACTTTGCTATTCACTTTCTTTGTCCATAAAACACCAAACACAAAAACTTTTTGCAGGTGCTGAATATTTCAAACCATACTCAGCACATTTCTTTGTAAGTCGTCAATAATTCATGAATTTCAGGTTTCCCTCGGAAGAAATGGATGAAATGAGATAAAAAGAGATATAAAAAAAAGAATAATGCAACTATCTTCCGTTTCCAAACCCATTCGGCCATAATTCAACTAAATCTAGCCCAAACAACTATTTTAAACGAGCAGAGAGATCGATTGGCACAATCAATAAACCAAATCAAATCGACGCAAGAAACAAAACTCGAAAAAACAACGCGATCCCAAAACCCCACTGCGCACGCGCGCACATTTGAGCGCCAAGTCTTGAACCCGAGCGAAATGCGAGCCGAAATGACTTTCCAAATTAAAAATAAAATATCGACTGACTAAAAGCGTCTGCACATGGTAAAAGGTTGCAGTAAAATCTCACATGTGGCGCGCAGAGTTCATTAACATTCAACTTAATTAGTTGTCTCACCAAAGGGGCAATTTAAATTGAACATTAAACTAGCATATGGAAAATGGAGTCGAGGAAATCGAACCGATTTTCCACTTGCCAATGAGTAAACTTAATGAGTGTGATGGAAATTTGGCGCACATACACCCACAGACTCGGCTAATATCAAAGATGAAAAATCCGCCGTAAATCCCCAGTGCAATTAAGTTTTTTCTTACCATCACACGCTTCATTCAGCACGTTATTAGACGCTCTGCGAGACTTAATAATCTTGAAGAACCAAGACAACATTTCGTGTCTAAGTGTTCCTTCACCTTCAACTGTCCTAGCCTTTTATGAGGGTAGGGGAGGACAGGAAGAAGGGACAAGAGCAGAAGGGAGGATTAAATCCCCCACTATTCTTTCTCATATAAAGACTCCTGGTGTTGACCAAAGGTTCATGGATTTTCAAAATTGTCAATTGAGTGCAAATTGGAAAATAAAAATTCAATAAAATGCAATAAAATCGTTTTAAATTTTTTATTTTACATAAAAAATTATTATTATTTTTTTTATTTCCATATAAAAATATAAAAATTTGTTTAAAAATGTGATATTATTTCATCTTTTTTATTTTATTGATTTTTAACATTTTTTTGCATTTTTTGAACGGATATTTAAAAAGATAATAATAATAAAATCGATTATTTTTTTTAACTTTAAAACTATATTTTATCTCGTTTAAAAGCCAAAACCCAACGGTTTATTGTGTCGTCTTAGGTCAGTACCATCATTTATCAAATTATTGATTGTGCAATACCAAAGTCTCACTGTAATAGGATTCTGTCAAGAAGATAAACATTTTGCTTGGATCATACTGACCCTGATCGAGCACAGGGTTCATTAGAGACTTTTCCCACCATAAATTACAACTCGAAATTTAAAAACCAAAAAAAAAATTAAAAAATCATCTATTCTTATCCCGTACCACATTTTAACCACCACTTCCTCAACATTTCCAATCCATTTCAAAATTACTTCAATACAAGCAATACCCACAAGTAGATAACCTCACAATTCCCCCAATTAACCCCGAAACCGACTTCACTTCCATTTCTACAATAAAAATATTTCCTTGCACGCCCCTATCAAGGTGCTACCGAAACGTGCGATCAATACTAGACCTCCTTTTCCAGCAACTACCAAGAGCTCTATATCCCGTGAAATCAAACCAACCCTCCCCTATTAAGCCAAGAGGAAAAGATAGATTGAATTTCGCAAAGAAGTACGTGATCTGAATAACGTACGTCCGTGTTTCTTCATTTCCTGATTGGAAAACACTTAAACGCGTCGCTTTATTACCCAAAAATGAAGAAAAACGAAGAAAAAGAGAGAGAAGAAAACCCAACTCCAGAGGGTGAATACTCAAAAATAAAACACTGCAATTTTTAATTTATTTCCTTTAATACGTATTAATAAATTATCTTAGTTTGTTCAATGACGTAACAAGAACAAAATTTAAATGTGTAATAAAAACTTCGTGATCATCGTCAGTCGTGAAACTTTTATTTCAAATCCACAACACAACTCTTTATTTCGACAATAACATGTCAAGTTTCTTGACCCCTCGCCCCTCCCTCTTAACCCCACCAGTGTTAAAAGTATCACCAGCATGATAATGACCCTAAGAAGGCAGATCCTGTCTAACCACTTCTCCTTGCTAAATTCCCATGTTAAACACAGCGGCGTATTTACTTACCTTCTCTCGTCTTCTGCATTTGTTTATGTTTGAATGCGCACCAGTTTATTTACATTAATACTCATTATTTTTTTTTTTTTTTTGCTTACCGGATAAGGATGATGGATGTGAAATCCTATTTTTTTCCTGCACTTGTTTTCGACTCACAGTTGATGAAGGAGTTGGAATTGCACTAACGTTTTCTTTGTAGTTTGCAGTGGCGTAACGAGGTGCACCAGGACGTTGTGGTGAAGGAAGACTTTGGATTAAATAAATAAATAAAAATATTTTAAAACAAAAAAAACAACATAAAACAGGCTTATCGTTTAATCTTTTTGTTGCGTGAATAAAAATGGAAGGGAAGTTGCTAGGAAAGGAAGAAAAAATGCTCGCAATTATACAAAACAAAACAAAAAATGGCGCATCGCATCTGCTCGTTGGCATTTGACAAAAAAATTGGATATTTGACTCGTTCGACGCATTTGTTGTCAATTTTCAAGCGTCTTATTGAATTTTGTACACATTTCCTTTTTAAAATCATTTTTATTTAATTTTTTCATCAAATGTGCATTACGGTTTAAACCTCTCATATCGGGCGGGTGTGTTAAACTGATTTATTCGACCCCATTGCGCTTTTTATGGAGAGCATGTCGAATTTGAATGTGCTCTCAGTTATTGAGACTCGAGGGGAGGCCAGGGGAGTCATTGTACGATTTCCAAGGCAAAATTGCTCTTGAAGAGTGGCGCCATCTAGCGACAAAAGAAATCAACAACCCGTGCGCCATTTGCAATTGAAAACCACATCGGCCACGTGATTTTGTACCGTTTTCGCGATGTTTAAAAAAGAAAAAAGATTTCTTTATCACAAACATTTATTAAAACCGTTTATCAACATTTTTTTCGTTTTTATTAAGCAAAGTTTTGGGACAAATTTTGTCCACTTCGTCCCTATTGTCCAAATTTAATGAATTCCTTTCATTAACACTTCAAACAGCCGCAGCTCATTACTTTGAAACTCCATTGAAAATGGTGAATTTGTTATCATTCTTTGCTTGATGATGCACATGCATTACTCCACTCATACTCACGGACCCACTAATTAAATTTGCATCAAATTACTGAGCAACTTCTACACACTTCCTCCTAATATATCTTTCGCGCAATAAGGATTCTTTTTAAAATAAACTTCCACGAGACAAATGCTTGAATGAAACAAGAAAGGCGACAACCAGATGTTTTAAAACAGTTAAAATATTTGCACATAGGGGAAAGAGAATGGCTTTTTATTTTTAGCTTTGCAATCGCCATTAGGAGTGTTTTCTAATAGATTTTTTTTAATCAATGGATCTGATGATGATGGGCTTTTAAAGTCGCCAAAATTTGGTTAGTGATAACACTAATATTGCAGTTAATTGCACCGCCTGGTGTTGACTTTAAGCGTAATATTGTACCAACAGCTGGCAGCTTCACGCACACCTAAAAATGACTAGACAATTAGAATCCGGGCAAAATTGTACCGGCAAACATTTGCTTTTCATTAGGCAGCAATTATTACCGACATTAAATAAAAAGGAAAATTAAAAATTTGTTGTAAGAAAACATTAAAGGCTGAGAAATTAATTTGTTCCACAAAGTTTTTCATTTTCATTAAACACGCTAACTTAATGGTCACTTAACTGTTTATAATTTCCGCCTGGTGTCTAATAAGAGGGTGGAAATTAGAAACAACAATTGTTTCACTAGAAGTGTGTGAACAGGGGCGGGGATTAAGAAATGACAACATTTAATTGCTGAAATGCCATTTTTAGCCAAAAAAATAGAGTTTTTAGCCAAAAAATAGAATTTTTTGCCAAAAAATAGAGTTTTAAGCAAAGAAAATGAATTCGCAGGTGGAAAAATGCATTTTTAATGAGAAATAAATTCATTTTCATCCGATGCGAATTCATTTTTAAAAATTACTATACAATTGCAAATTTTAGTACTCAAGAGGCTCATTTTATATTTTTAAAAACCTTTCAGCACTAAGAGGATTATATTACATTTTTCATGAATTTTGTTGTTTTTTTCGTTTTTATCGAATTTTCATCAGTTCTTTGTGATTCATCATCATTTTTGTCGATTATTCTCTTTTTCTTATTGCTGATTTTCATCTTTTTTGTTGTATTTTCAATTCAAGATATCGCGACCTACCGGTAGTTTGTTACGGCGATTCAAAAATGCTTTTGGATTGGCGAAAATCAACAAAAAGCTGCCATAATTCCATAACTGATTTCTATAACTGATTTCCTCAGTTAAACCAATTGACATACGGTAAATACATTTTCAGATTAATAACACGCAATATTATGTGCAAAAAGGAGTTTATTTTTAGATGAAAAACTGCATTTTTAGATAAAAAAAACTGCATTTTTAGATAAAAAACTGCATTTTTTACGTGAAAAACATGCATTTTCAGGTAAAAAAAATGCATTTTCAGGTAAAAAAAATGCATTTTCAGGTAAAAAAAAATGCATTTTCATATGAAAAAAATGCATTTTCATATGAAAAAATTGCATTTTTATGTGAAAAAAATGCATTTTCATGTAAAAAATATTCATTTTTACATGAACCAGGTGGCCTTTTAGAATGGGGGGAGGGGAGACCTAGTAAAATTGCCTCCTTAGCTACCTCCTTAAACCGCACCTGAGTGTAAACCTAACTTTAACACCATTAAAACCGCATTACCGTACATCAAATTTATACAAATGGCAAAAAAATGTGATATAAATGATGAAATAAATAAAGTTGACTGCATTCCACTGAGTTACCATAATTGTCCTAAAATTCGCATTGTGGTCTGAAAGCGGTTTATTATTGCTTCCACATACCTTTACTCAGCTTCTATAAACCACAAGCCCACATACCATCGTCACAACCAAGCAGGTTAGTACATAAACTTACCGTGATAACATGTCAGCACTGCCTGTGGTTAAGGAAGACGCCTGTTGAGTCTTCATCGAATTTTGTTGTTTCTGCTGTTGCTTGAAACGCGACAGGCTGAAAAATAGGCCTAATATTGCTTTGAGATTTCCATCACGAATATCTGAAAGACAAAGAAAAACAATATTTCGTAACATGAATAAATGACTCATTGCTGGCTAAGTTATCTCCACCCAAATTATAATATTTCTCGTAAAATTAGACTGAAAATGTTTTTTTCAAACTTGGAAAAAATATCTAATGAATAATAAAAGTAAAAATAAAAACTACAAATGCTAATCCTTCCTTGTAAATCAAAGCTTAGTTTAGCTGCTAAGATAAAATAATTTCAATATTTAATTTGTTTTTTTGCTTGTTTAAGCTGACCACCATTTTTAAATTGCAAATATGACAGTAGTACGAGGTCAAGCGCGAATAAATAAGAATTAATTCGGAAAACCTAACTACTTGGGGTCGTAAACGACTAAGTAGCAACAAAAAATTGCTTTACGATACTCCATTATAGAATTATAAATATAAACAGTTCGTGCACTGTATCTTGATGCCAAATTTATTCTGCAAACATCCCATACTACGCATATGATTTCCTAATACCCGTTATTCAGCAGTCCTAAGCCTAAAATTAAGCCTAACAATGCTAAAATAAACAACAATAAACTCATTAACAAAACTAATTTACAGCATGGAACCGAAATATTGTTGTTGCTTTATTTCCTTTGTGCACAGCAAGCTTGACAATCGCCATGTTAAATGCATGCGCAAATGTGATGCGCAGTTGGGATCTGGCATCAAGATACAGGTGGAAAATTGCAGATAGGACCCAAACCAGTCACAAATGTGAGTTCTGTATGAATAAAATCCAGTAATGCATAGATTTTTTTACCATTTATTATTTACATTGCAGACAGATCTAAAAAAAAATTAACGGTGACGTAACGTTTAATAAACAGTCGTTACTACAAAAAAAGTAACGAATTACCGTTACACTGGCCGAATTAAGTAACGAGTTACCATTACAGTTAGGCTTGTATGTAATATAATAACCAATCTGACAAAATATCATATCACTCCCAAAAAAAAATTGTTTTACCAAACACATAAATAAGAAAAATAAATAAATAAATAAATAAATAAATAAATAAATAAATCACCTTTGGCTGTAACTCCTTCCACATTGACGCCCAAATTAGACAAAAACGACAAACACGAATTGATGTTTTCAATCTGCAAACGGAAACAAGAAAAAAGGGGTCATAAATTAATACTTTTTTTCTTCCTTTTTTCTTCCTATTTATTTATTATTTATTTACAATGGAATTCACATACACAAATCATAAACCACAACCAAAATACACCAAACCATTCTCCCCCAGTTTACACAAGTGAAGCAAATATTTAGGTATATACACACAGATCTATGAACTAACCAAGCAAATACACATTACACTTTTTTGTTTTGCTTTGCTTGTCTTCTAACGGCAAAACCATCAACTAAAAATAGATGAAAACAAGTTTCCACTCTTTGTTTAAGTCTTTCAGCATTGCAATTTTACTTTTGTTTGTAGAATTTAAAAATACACTTATCAAAATAAAAAAAATTAGGCCATTAATTAACAATGAAATAGAGCTTGTAAATTAATCCCATGGTTTTATAAAGTTGACTTTCATTTGAATTCTTTGCACATTTCCTGTCTAGACCAATCAACAATAATACAAACAAGCTATTTGCAATTTAATGGCTAATACATATCAACATGTTCTCATTGAACCCAACTGACCTTAACTAGACCAATTCCTTGTAATTTTAAATAGCCTTGCCCAATCTAATTATTTATTTAAATCTTTTTTTATTTACTAAAAAAAAATAATAAAGATGTGACCAGAAAATTTAATCAAATCAATTTATAACAAAAAAAAATCGAAAACTATTTTAAAATATCATATTTCGTGTCCACTAAAACACTTTAGAGGCAGCCATTTTTTTAGTGAGCTTCCCTGCAAGCACTCTTTTTAATTTTCTGTTTTTTTTGTTGTTTCATTCTTTGTACGAGCTAAAACGCGAGTAAAAAAAAATAGATAAATAAAAAATTCAGCTACTTTATACACCTATCATCAGTTTCCTCAACAGTAAGGCCACAGGAAATGCAACGAATGCGTTACCACGTTATTTTTTTCTCTAGTGAATATTAATGATACACTGTGATGTGGTGTTAGCCTTGACTTTTACTCAAAGTCTTCAATAGGGAGTTGTTTTAGAGGAAGCATGAGTAACTGTTACTTTGAATCTGAAATCATCTCTGTGACTAACTTGAACCCAAAACTTGAATTAAAAAAAAAAACCAAAAATACAATATTAATTTTATACATATAAAAAAATACCCATAAATATTTAAGAATTTTTAGTCTCAAATAAAAAAAATAAAAATTAAATAAATAATAAATGTGTAAAATCAAATTATTATTTTTTTTTTTAAAATTTAAAATTTCTTAAAAGCGATTTGCATGCACTTTCTTTACTCACCCTAAAATTCCATTTTGGTTCAATGCGTGTGTCGGTTTTGAAATTCCCAATTTCCAAAACGAGTCTTTTGCAAACACTGCTACATGCAAAGGCACTGAATCACTGAGACCTATAAGTTCGCTCGCGACCAACTTCCCTTGACTTAAATCACATGTGCTGTGAAACAGCTGGAGTTCAAATATCAATTTTACACACACGATAGATGGCACCACTGTTGAGTAAATCATCACCTATTCATTAGTCAAATTTCCCATTTCTTTTTCAAAAAAGATGAACTTAATAATCGCCTTTTTTTTCTCCCCCAATTAATTTACATAAAAAATTTAAATTGGACCATTCAAAACTTCAAACTGAAAAGTTTCCATTCAGCATTTTTTTTTGCAGTCTAAGCAATGGTCATGTGACGTTTGACTAATGTCCCTCCACAGTAAACTGCTACCATTTGGTCAACTGCCAAACTAATGGTTTTAAAGCATGAGTTCATTCCAAGGGATTATTGGTACAAGTTGACTATCAAGAAACGAAAATTAAATTCCAGTCGGCATTGAAAGTATTTTTACATTCAGACGAGAATTCTACTTTCTTTATTCCCCCGAGTCAAATCTTGTGCCATTGCCATCATTATACCACAAGTAAATAAATCCTTTTACACTGAAGCAACACACTCCGAGGCAAAAGCGTGCACAGATTGTTGCACTGCTGCTAACTAGTGGCTAACTAAATAACACAGCTGAGCTGCACATGTTCATGTTTGCAACATCCAATTTTTAGTTGCATAAAGAAATTCACGCTACTGTTGTTTTGATTTTAAGAAGAAAACAATAAGTGCGTTCAAAGTTTCGCAAAAACGTGCCTAAAGGTAAAAACACGAGGTAGCGGGTAAAATTCCAAAGCTTGCTTTTACTTGAAAAAGCGGCTAAAAACTCGCTCGCTTAAGCAAACACAAGCTTGCGTTTTTATTCAAAGCTTTGCTTTGAAGCAAGCTTGTACTCACCCGCTCAGATCAAACTGAGTTTGATTTACCAGCTTGCTGGTGTTTTGGTCATGTGACTTTGACAGCCAATCAGAATCGTGAGGAAATTCTTGGAGGAAATTTTGGTGGAAATTTCTGGCTAGCTACCTAGCTAGCTTGAGTTTGCCAGTTAAGCTGGTAAGCCAAAAGCGGGTCAAGTAAGCTTGTAAATGACTCCCTCTTTAAACTTGTACTAGAAAGCTTTGGAATTTTACCCACTTTTTTGTTTCCACCTTAACAGTGAATGTGTTTGATTTAAGGCCTGTTTGTTGTATCGTTCTGCGTTGCGATCACGCAAGTACCGGTACATGGTGCATAAAAATTCATTTTCTTTCATTTAACCAACGAATTGTGATTGCGGCCTCCTCATTTAAACGTAATTTAACATTTACTCACATTTTGAGAGGTGGATAATTCGCCTGAAAGTGTTTATGACATTTGAAAGTCTGACCATTCGATCTAACTTTCGAGGCGGCCATTTTGAATTTGATTGTAAAAACCAAATCGCAGCATAAAGCAATTCATAAACCACTCCAGTCGTGGTTTGGGTTTTTGTGGGTTTTCGTGATGGTTCAGGCTGTTTTTATGTCCATTCCGTTTATAGGAACTGTAAAAACCAAAACTTTGAACGCGCTTATTATAATTTATGGTTTCTGTCGTTATAGTCCTGACTGATATTCAAGTTTACAATAGGAGCGTTCAAAGTCTCAATGAATTGACTGAACTGGCTGAAATGACTTTATGAGTGAATGGAAGTGACGTCATTTTCATCATAGACACCACAAATCTATATAAGTCAGATTATGATGAGTCGCCACACCTGTGACTTGGCTTATCATTTGACTTCTATCATCCATTCAAAATGAATACACATTGCAATTGGAAGTACTGTAAAAGAAAACAACTGAAAATAGTTGTAAGAATAAGTAACAATTGCCCATTATTTGGATGAAAAAAATATTAAGAAAACATAAACATTTATCTCATATTGGCACACTTTCTATTTGATAATTTGATAATAATAATAAAGCGATTTTAATGACATTAATGATGTTCTAAAATACAAACAATTAATCAAGACCACAGGCCTTTCGATCTAAAGAGCATCTTGACCACTGAAGATAATCAATAGATCGTAAGGCCTGTGGTTTGATTGATTGTATTTTAGAGAGCCATTAATGTCATTAAAATGACTTTATTGTACTCAGAAAAAATTGTTTTTTATTTTATGTTTTAGTGCACGTGCTTATTATTCAAATTTTTGTGCTGGCAGAAACAATTGATTTATTTGTCTGTGCTGCTTTAGACATCACAACAATAAGCATCTGCTATTCAACTAAAATAAAGGAAGTTTAGATGTTTTCGCCAAATTGAAAATCAGCTTACAGTACATGCATTTCATTCATTAAAAATGGCTTATGGGGTTTGGATTATGGAATTTTTTTGGCGCATTCACAATTTTTTTTGTCGTAAGTCAAATTATCATAAGTCAAATTATCGTAAGTCAAATTTGGCGTGTGACTTATAACTGAATGCATTTAATGTACAAATACTCTTATAATAGTCAGGTGCATTTTTAAATTATCCACTGGTTTTTTGCTGTCTGTACTTACCGTCAATCAAAATATATTATCACGCTGGCCTTTCAACATTCGAATCCCAACTGTTGCAAATTTCAATCAAAACATCCCCGTGTTTCTCTCTTCCACAAACCCATTTTAAAGGTGATAAGATCGTAACCTTGAACGTCAAACTTCCCTGCGCAGCACACACCATTTGGCACCTGTATCAAAAGCACCACAGTGAAGCCTACTTTTTCTATTCCGGAAATTAAACCCCAAACACTGCGTTCTGAGAAAGAACAAAACAAAAAACAAAAAAAACCTTCCTATCACCTTTGTCTTTAAACTAGTAAATATGTGAGCCTGTCAAAAACAGGTTTACAATTTACACTGGCACTAAGCTCAAACTGAGCTCACATATGCGCGCAAAGCTTATTTATTACGTGTTATAAACCATAACCATAAACCCTTTAACACGAGCGCTGTATGTCACAATCCAGAAATTGACACCAAACTGAATTTTTTTACATAAACACCTAACTTACCATTTGTGATGTGTTTTTTGGCCGGCGATTTATGCTTCGTACTTTTTCATTCGCTGTAAAACAAAGATGAAAATCTCATTAAAAAAAGAACAAATGTTAATTGTTTAATAAACATATCACAATGAAGATGACGCATGCCCACATAACCTCATAGTTCACTCTTAAGTGGCTGAAAAGTGGTTCCAACTGAGGCAACATGTGAAGGAGCGCCGGATTATTAATGAATCACAATAGTTCACACAATACCGCAGTCTGTTCATCTTGAAAAGTGACATAAACAAACAACTGCTTTCACTGGTTCGCCAATCAGTACAATTTACTCGTTTAATTAACTCGCACATTCCCGGACTTCCTAAACAAAGTGAAGCCGAAATAATTAAGTCATTTCAAACAATAGTTGTTTGGGCCTCCGCCAACTTGACTAAAAATTCCGAATTCATCTTCTAAAAAAACTGTTTGTCACTTTCTTTAACTTTGATATTGATGGAAAACACTAGTTTTTAAAAAGTACTGCATTATGTGGAAGTGGTACTGCACCTGTACCACTTCTTTTAGTACCATACCATTTTACTTTAGGTAAAATCTCATAAAATCTAGCAAAATCTCGCACGATCTCGTACTGGTACATCTGAATAAATCTACAAAAAAAATGCTGAATAAATTCAAAAAGTACCACAAAATCTGAAATTCAGGAATGACAGTGCAATCAAACTTGGCAAATCGAGACGAAAATTGACTAAAATTGCAAATACCTCGAAAACGAAAGCTCGGATCGTCAAAAACTAAACACCAAACGAAAGAGCAGAAAAAGCCGCACCAGAAGCATTAATTAAACCACACTGCCCACAACTAATGATTAATATATATTTAATTGAACAATATACACAGTACTTTTTTTTAGACACCCGTAGTAAACCTCTTGTATTGTCGAGCCGGTTTTACTTAGGCCACCCAGTATTATGACTACTGGTGATTCACTATTTATATTTAATTGGCAGTTGGCAACTGGAATGTCACATGATTGGCATTTGCTAGCATGAACGTCTGGTCGAATTTCCAGTAGCTGCATTCAAAAATTCCAGTAGACACATTGAGTTAAGACTACCATAAAGTGTTAGTGCAACATGGCCAAGTTCAGATGGGTTAAGAGATTTAACACGAAAATCTTGTGAAAAATCCCTTTAAAGATCCTTGTTGCACAATTAAAATGGCACAAGTTCCATTGTGTTAGTACGTAGGTAAACTAATTTTTAAACACTAGAATCTCGTGCCATTACTCATTATTTTTTCTAAAAAAAAAATCATGTATTTGTTGCACAAACAAGAGATTTTTCAGTTTGATTTTGGCATCAAAATACCAAACACAGACTGATATTGACAAAAATACACAGCCCTTGTTAGTCCTCAAAACCTCAATGCTTATTTGTCGACCTAAAAGTTCCACCACTGTCATTCATAACTTAAAAATAGCCTTTAAGCCAGCACATGGGTACGATTACATCAATTTGGATATGATTAAAGCAGATGGTACTTACTGACTGCTTCAATGACGTCAGCTAGTAGTATCCCATCTGACACATCAACTTGCAAATCTTGTACGTACCGCTTAAACCGTGCTTTCTCTAGGTAATGGTTGGCCCAATCTGTATAAATCTGCAAAGAAAAATGAAAACATTAAAAAAGAGGACACTTAAAATGTGAAAAATATTTCCTTTTTCTTTCAGCTGTGTCCCCCGCATCACAACTAAATGAAGGAGTGTGATAAATGACATCTAAAAATACCACTTTAAAAGAAGACTCGTCAGAGAAAAGTGGAAGAAGTCCTTAAATTTTCAACACTTTTTTTTACAAAAAGTAAAAAAAAAAAAAAAAAAAATTAAATGAATGAAGAACCACATAAAAACTCGAGTTTTATATAGCTGAATATAAAAACAAAAACTCGTGTCGTTTCTGCTTGCTTAAATAAACTTAATTCAACGAATATTTGGATACAAGCAGCTGTTTTGGTCATAAAATCCATCTGGTCGTCTAAACAAGAAAACTTACTCGTGATAATGCAAAATTTGATTTAAAAAGTGCGAAATAACCGCAAGTAAAGTACATCCAACCTTGTATATTCCAATTTTGTATTTAAATTTTCATTTCGTCGCACAATATCGATAAAGTTATCAGACCTGGTCAATAATATGATTTGCGGTATATTTGAATGATTATCGATTTTTGTTAAAGCAGCATTATGTCGACATTCAGTAGCTGCATTCAAAAACTAACATATTTTGTGTTTTACTTCAATTTTAAACCAAAAATGACATCATTTCCTGTTTAAACCCGTGTTAAAACTTAAAATACACTTAAACTAAAATTGCTATTTTAATTTTTGAATGCAGCTACCATCTTGATGCCAAATTCAAACACTAAATTCCACTTTTTTTTATAAAAACACAAAAGTCTAAAATTGTTTACAGCATACAAATGAATTTTGCTATTACCGGTACCTAAAAATCATGTTTTTGTTGCGTGTTTGTGTGCTCGGACAAGGATTTTTCAGTTTGAATTTGGTATCAAGCACTCTAAAAACGGTTTAGTTGTTTTAACTAAATGTTTGTTTGGCTGAGAGATACTTAAACGTTTAGTTAATGACAACTTTAGGATTTTGTTGCCTGAACTAAATTCAGTAACGGCAAAAATAAGTATAGTAAAATCAACAACAAGAGTTAGTTAATTCTACTAAACTGTTTAGTTGTCTCTGAGCCAACCAAACATTTTTTAGAGTGAGATACTTGGAGCAGACTGTAGGTGTAGGTCCTTCCATTAATTACTGTTTTGATGTAGAATTACAGCCATGGATAAAAAAACTATCCCTTCAGTTTAGCTGTTTGCCAGGTCTATCTTTTAATACTGTTGCTAGGGCAAAACGGGAGACCGGGTCAAGATTGATGTCATTGAATCTCAACAAATTTTTATGCCACCTGGTAGATAAACTTAAAACAGCTAAACTGAAAGAAAGTTTTTTTGTCCACGACTGTCTTAACAGGACCATCAACAATAAAAACATAACAAACAACCCGCTCCCCACATAGTCCTATGTTGCCGCTGTGCCCCTATCTAATTTTTTATTAGTTTAAGATTAAGTCTCTGGATTGCCAAACCGTGGCTCTACCAATTGAGTTACTGTACCCGGGAACTGTAAGATAATAGTGAGTTTGCGGTTGCCAATTGTTCCTTATAATTATGAGTTACAAGCCGAAACCTCTTAATGACCAACAAGATATTTCCATCTTGAAGACAATCCTATCCTTGACAAAATGGCTGTTTAGATAATAACAATACTTTATTTTAAAAAAAATTTAAAAAATTGTGAATTACACACTCATGCGGTCTCCTTGTAAGATGCACTCATTAGCCAATTCTGGCAGTTCTAAAAACCTCCGGCTAAAGATTTTCTCAGGCGGTTTCAAAGCTAATTACAAGGAACAGTGCAGATGAATTACCGATAATTGTTTTGTGTAATCGTCAGAGTATATCAAATTAGTTTATATTGACGATAACGACAGCAAGCTTTTTTCGACAGGAATAGTCTAATCTGAGACGGAAGAGAGAGGCCCTCTAATAACATCCGACCGAGATAAGTTTGAGTTTACTCATTCTTCACCACGAGAGGACAAACCCTGCTGACTTAGATGGGTACTTTGACTCGACTGGGAAGGTGGCCAAGTTGGGCTCCTGCCAAGTTCAAGTTTGGACAAACCTGATTTAAGAGATAGGAAGAACTTGTCTACTACTTTGAGAATAAGTAAACAAATTCCCGTCCAACCATTCCACTTGATGGAATAATACTACAACTTTTCATCAATAATTTATTAGCCCAAACAAGACACCCTAAACTTCAGCTTTCAGAGCCCAATTACCTAGGCCTAGTGCTGACTGCTGACCCATTCCGAGATGATGTATTACACCCCATTCACACCACAAATTTTGAAACTAGTTCTGGATGATTTTGCCTACAAATTGATTAGGCTAATGCGCTCGCACCAAGAATTCCAGGCTAACATGTAGTCAATAGACAATCAACTGAACATCCTGCGCACGGCGTTGTGGTAAGTGTTCTGGGCAGTTATCTCGTTCATACAACTGGATTAGAATTATCTGGTTTAAAAATTTTTAAACTAGGTAATTTAGGGCTAGATGCGTTCGCGCTAAGAACCAGAACTAGATTTAAACGTTAGGCTATACTCTTGTTCGACTCAAGAGTGTACCCTTCTCCCATTGGCCAAGCCGTATCACTGGTGTAGTGATCCAAAAATGTAGTAATAATAATAATAAAAATAAGAACTACTTCTTCTAGTGGTAGTAATACCATAGATTCTTTACTCTATGGTAATACAGACTGGAGTTAGGAGTAATGCTGCTCGGCCAATGGGAGAAGGGTACACTCTTGAGTCGAACAAGAGTATAGCCCAAAGTTTCTTGTGTTAACCTAACAGAACCTGTCCTAACCTATCCTAAATATGGAAATGAACCCTCTGCACTTTTACCTGTCAATAGGGAATTTGAACCAAACCATTTTTCCTTGTCAATAGACACTTCCATATTAAATTGGATCAATATTCCAACATTTTGTTATTTCTACCACTAGTGAAATTAAAACAATAACAAATTAATGTCCACTAACTTTACTTATATAGTAATGCATAGTTTTGTGTGTTTTTCCAACACCCCACCAGCCCCTTCTTCGCTCCAATAAACGGAATTAACAAGTATGAGATATCTGCGCTATCTGAGAAAGAACCAGCTAATAAAACCATGGATCAATACACAATTCTGGCCAAGTAGCCATTCTATACATTTATCCCATGTTACACCCTGAGTGGCTGAGTGCTTAGCTCAAATGCCTCTTGGCCTATAAGGGGAAGTTTCAAGTCCGTCCAAAACTCTCTTGAGGAAAAATATGAAAAGATATAGGCCTTAACGTTTGATAATAAAATGGATAAATTATTTGCAACACAAGTAAAAGCTCAGCTACCCCTTAATGGCCAATTTCCCTAACAATTTCCGCCACTGTCAGATCGCGCTAGAATCTTAGTCAATTAAAAATTTCTGTGAATACAACATTCTTTGTAGAAATCTCCACAGCTGTGCACAGAATCACACAAAATTCAATATTAATCAAAATAAAAATAAAAAAATAAAAAAAGAAATTTTTTTCTTTGTAAATTTCACTTATATTAAATGATAAAAATGTTTAAAAATAAATTTCCAATCACTAAAACCCGCATGTTCATCTCTTCATTTACCCCAAGTCATAAAAGCTCCAAGAATAGATCAAATTGATACCAGACCTGAAGCCAATCAATGATAAAACATTAAACAAATTATAAAACTAATAAATCTTAAACAAAATCGCCCTCAAGTTGGCTGTATTTACCTTATAAATTGGTCTGATTTCTTTGACGGGCTCAACGTAAACGCTCGCCACACTTTTCTCACTGCAAACGTGTTCACTTTTCTGCGCCCGCACGCACGCCATACTCAAGGAAAAAACGCCGCCACATGTGACAAGACCTGTGTCCGGGTTCGTCCCCTTCGCATTCAAATCCCGCATTAAAACGCCAATTTCCGAGCCCAATTTCCTCGATTTGCGTGAAACCCAACGCCGTTTTCACCTATGCGAAATTTCGTGTTTTGTAAGTTGAAACGAGTTATTTTAAGATTTACTTTGCGAACATCACTCCTCGCTCACGGCTCGGATTTAAAATAGCCGAGTAACAGCAGCCCTAAACTTTTTGCACATGCGTTACCGTTGGCATGGTTACGAGCACCGCAGTCAGGAAGTCGGGTGTCTTTTTTTTAATTTTTTTTTTCCTTTTTTTTTTTATACGTATTTCCTTGCTACTGGTGCCAAATTTGTCACAGCTACCGTAATAAATAGCGATCGAATTGATAAAATTAAACGTTTTTAATTGTACACATCGTAGAATTTAACTCAGAAAAATAAAACAGAAAAATGGCTCGCGATGGTGGCGACACACAGCGTTAAGAAATCGCATTAAAATAACATAAAAATACTGATCTAATAATGAAAATAGTAATAAAATAAAAAACATAAAATAAAATAAAAAATATGGCTGTCATGAATGTGATTCCTTGGTTTTTCCAGGCAAAAAATAAACTGTTTTTACTCGTAAGTGAGTAAATAGAAAGTGCAGTGACAGTTCAGAATCCTCAGTGACACAAATGCGGCCTGGTGTGCGCACTGCGCAGCAATGCGTGAATCAAACATGTCCCTGTGACTTGCAATCTATAAAAATCTCCTTAGTATTCCATGCCAAGATTCGCACGTTGCAAACAAACTTGACACAAATATTTTCTAATTTTAAATAAATCGAAAATGATTCAGACAAACAAAAATAAATAAAAATAAATAAATAAAAAATAACTTTTAACTTAAAAAATCAATTGAGAAATAAAAAGCAAATGATGTAACCTGTTATTGATTGAGAAGACACACTTGGCAATTAAAGCGAAAAGAAATTTCGAAATCTTGCAACTACATTAATTGCCATCAGGATCAATTAAGAAAAAAGCTTTAAATCAGGAAACCGCACTGAGTTGTGGAAATCGTTCTTCGAAATGCTCAAGTCGGTTCTACATTTGTTGCTCTTCCTTTTTGCTCCAATTTCTGCCCAACTCAACCAATTCGAAAGGTAATTCAATCAATTTCACAGTAGGAGCATTCGCAGTTTCTGTTTTTGGCCTCGGTGTTTCTATTAACAGAATGGACAACAAAACAGCCATCAACCATCATCAAAAAGTGCAAAAACAGAATTTCACAAATAGAGTGCTTTTTGCCTAGTTTTGGTTTTCCAACAACATTCAAAATGGCTGCCACAACATTCCAATTGTTATTCGTAGCCAGGCATGTTTTGTAATTCTGTTTTCGCTCTTTATGGAAACTCCAAAACTTTGAATGCACCAAATGAAATGTCGACATTTCTAGATAATTTAACGCTTTAAAACCCGTCATTTGTTCTCCACAATTGTTTCTATTTTCAATAGATTTCATCCCAATGGGAATAACATTTCACCCGGTGTTAATCGCTCGCCAGTCAACATTCCACCAGTAAATTCTCCATTCCAGAACGGACGAGACAGCCAATTGCAACGACAATTAAAATGGCCGCCATCCGACAGCACTCGTGGACAACCCCAATTCGGTTACGGTTACGCAACCGGGCCAGATTTCCAACTGCAACGTCAAGGAACATTATGGCCGCCGGTCGGAAGAGCTTATGAACAAACCCAATTCCCTTACCCATTTCAAAGCACTTATGGCCAAATCCCATACTATTATTCACGTTATGGAATTTATGACCCACCCCAGCCTCCCTATACAACTTGTCGTTGCAAGAAATAATCTCAAACCCATCTTTAGTAACATTATTTTTGCTAAATCAATATGAAGCCATTTTTAATAAACTATATTTTATGTTATCTCATTTAATCTATCTGCCAATGTATTTAAAACTTCTGTAAACAACATTAAAGTATAGTGAATCATTCTAATTCTGCTGATAACCTCGTTAACGTTTTTAACTCATATTTTATCTTAAGAAACAATGCCTGGATTTATTGCGCATGCTCGGTTGAACAGCCATCCAGATGTCAGCTGCGTAGGTGATAATATTGACGTAAAAGTACTTAACTAACGTCCAAGAGGACAATCCTCGTTCCGGAAATGGAAACCAGCGCCACTAACGGAAATAGAAACCTGCGCAGCTCCAAAAACAAAACAATCTAACGAATACAACGATAAAACCACAACAAACAACACGTTGCGGCACAGTTACTACTCTGCACTGTACCTCTTTGTAATTTTATTTCATTTATTTTGCTTTAATCGCTCCTTTTTATTCATTTAAGCATACTTTAAGTATTTGCTTAATCAATCTGAGAGCAGCTATACTGTTTCTCAACATAGACACGCCGTAATGAAGCAGCTGGTGGACAAATTTACTTGAATGATCACATTTATTAAGAAAGACAACTCATTTTTCATGTTGATGGTCATTTATATTGTAGTTTCAAGCCCAGTGACATGTCCTAGCACTTGCTTTCGCGATTGCAAAACAAATCCTACTACGATTGTAGCACACACAAATAAACAGTCCAATTGTTTAAACTTAACAAACTAATTTAATCGTTGAAAATTGAGCAGTGCAAAAACGTGTAGTGACACACGTTGATACATGAACAAAGATGAGAGTAAGGTCATAAAACAAACGGGGACACATCTGGTCAGCAAGGACTGACCAACAACAATTTAGATACTTGAGGGCACTCTTGGTGACCTCGAAACAAACATGTTATGAACTTCAAAACATAGCAATTAATTCCATCTAACTAAATACTTATAAAATCAAACAACACTTTTTTTTCTAAATCTAAACATAATCAAAACAAACACTTTTGACCAAATCATTAAAATAAAATATTAAATCAATTAGGATTTTACATTGCCCGGGAAAAAAGGGCCATAACTAATTTTCTTCATGAATTTCTAATGCACATAGTCTTTGTACGGGTCTTCGCATCACTTTTCCACTCGGCAGCATCATCTCGCAAGAGCGAACTTTCCCATCTCTGCCGTTAAATGTTTTTGTAATTTTGGCTGTCTTCCAAGCCATACGCGGCTGTCCTTGCTCCTGCACGAGGACTAATTCGTTGACTTCGATTTCTCGTGAAGCCTTCACTCGTCGAAACTCACGCAATTCGACGAGATATTCGTGGGACCACCGTCGCCACAGCAAATTCGTCATTCTCTGGCGCAGCTTCCAGCGCTTGACGAGCTCCGCTCTTTTATTCAAATCTGCACGATGCTCTGGATCATAAACATCTGGCAAACTTGAAAGGCGAGCTCCGATCAGGAAATGAGATGGCGACAACGGCTCAGGTTCTGTTGGATTGTCCGTCACATACGTAATTGGGCGCGAGTTAATAATTGCTTCGACCTCTGTCAATACGGTTGTCAGCTCCTCAAAACATAGCGACGCTCTTCCTAGGACCTTCTTCAGACTTAATTTTACAGTCTTGACCAAGCGCTCCCAAAAACCCCCCCACCATGGGGCGAGTTCGACTATGAACTTCCATTGAATTTTGTTATGAGACAAGAATCCCTGGAATTTTTCGCTGGCAAATCCATTTATGAACAGCGCCAAGTCTTTTTCGGCGCGCTTAAAGGTCTTCGCGTTGTCCGAATATACGACGCTCGGTATTCCTCGTCGTGATATCAAACGCTTGAACGCCAAAATAAACTTCTCCGTCGACAAATCCGACACCAACTCCAGGTGTACGGCTCGTACCACCGCGCAGGTAAATAAGGCGATGTAACATTTATCGCCACTCCGCATGTAGAGTGGGCCCGCGAAATCAACGCCTATTACTTGAAATGGGGCAGCACGATTAATGCGGTCAGACGGGAGGAGTCCGATGGCTTGTGTCATCAGCTTCGAGTTTACGCGACGGCACGTTATACATTTGGACACGTAATTTTTGATCGTTTTCCTGGCTCTTCGAGTCCAAAATTTTGAACGAAATTCCGATAACGTATCTCCTAATCCTCCATGTAAAGCACGTCTATGGCAGTCCCTTATTATTAGTGTGGTCATCGGCGAGTCTGCATCTAATACGATTGGATAAATAAAATTCTTCGTTCCGATGTGGTCGCGAATTCGAGAATTTATTCGCAATATCTTGTTTTCGTCGACGATCAATTCCACTTGCGATAAAGGTGACTCTCTATTTAATTTTACAGCATTCTGTACGCTTTCCATTTCTTCTGCGAATCTTGAACGCTGAGTGTGGCGAAACCAATACGTTTCTGCTGCCTCGATTTCCTCAGTTTTCAGCGGTCCGCCAATTGACTGATCCTTTTTCGAGTTTCGAACGAAGCGCAGCATCCACGCTGTGATCCTGACTACCTTCGTCCAACTGCTGTAGGTTTCTAAGGCGAACAACGGCTCCAGCCTCTCCGACGCTCTTGTCACGTTTATGCGTGTGGAATTCTCTTCTACCTCTTCAAGCTGAGTTTCCATTTCTGTGTCTATTCCTTGTGGCCAATGTTCTTTACTTTTGTGTAACCATTTGGGGCCATTCCACCACTCGCCATCTTCAACCAGCTTCACTGCCTCCATCCCTCTCGTCAATTTATCCGCAGGATTTACCCTGCCGGGGCAGTGTCGCCACGATTCGACGTCGGTGTTCGTACGAATTTCTCGTACCCGATTCGCGACGAAAGGATTAGTTTTCCCTTGTTGTTCGCGGATCCAAAAATACGTAATTGAAGAGTCAGTCCAATAATGCATCTTCTGAACTTCCAAAACTTGCAATTTCTCCGCGATGCGAGATGACAAAAGGGCGCTCATGAGCTCCAGTTTCGGCAATGTGAGCGGCTTTAATGGTGCAACGCGAGACTTGGACATGCACAATGATACGTCTACAGTTCCTTTGGTTTCAGTGCGCACGTAGACTACGACGCCGTACGCTTTTGGACTCGCGTCGCAAAAAAAATGAAGCTCTTGCTGTGAGTCGTCGCTTAAGTTGGAGCTGTACGGTCGCTTGACTGAAATTCGGCGCAATGTTGTAACTTGTTTGATCCACTCACACCATCGCTTGGCAATGTCGGGGGGCAATGGGACATCCCAATCGATTTTTCTCATCCACAACTCCTGAAACATGAGTTTTCCGACGATCGTGAACGGTGCAGCGAAGCCCAATGGGTCATAAATTTTAGCTACTGCTTGTACAATTGCTCTCTTTGTTCCTTGTCCGTCCTCTGGTTTCTTCTCGGCCCATTCGCCTATTTCGAGTTGGAGTCTGTCGGTTTCATAATTCCAAATTAAGCCTAATACGGTGGTCTGCTCATTTTCGGCGGCGATTATTTCTTCGTCCTCGGGAATTTCTTTAGCAAATATTTCACGCAACCGTCGAGAATTCGAATGCCATTTTCGTAATGGCAAATGCGCATCCATCATCAATTTCCGCGCTTCGAAAAAAACGGTCAGAACTTGATCGTCAGTTCGCATCGAATCGATAAGATCATCTACGTAAAATTTCTCTCGGATCTGCTTTACAGTCTCTGGATATAATTTTTCCATTTCATCCAAATGCATTTGGATTGTGTCATTCAATGAATAGGGACTGGAGCTGACCCCAAATGTGACTCGTTTCTGACGCATTATTCTCGGCACGACGAATTCCAAACCGTCCCAATTCTCCGGGACCCACAAAAAACTAACAAAGTTCCGGTCGCAAAGTCTCAATAAAAGTTGCAAGAACGCCTTTTCAATGTCTGAGAGGTATGCCACTAGCTCGCGCCGAAACAACACCAAAAGTTTCAAGATTTCCGGTAACAAATTGGGACCGCTGTCTAAACAATCGTTCAGTGAAAGTTCGTTTTTCCCCTTTGATGACGCGTCGAACACGATACGAATTTTTGTTGTTGCACGGTCCTCTCGTACAACTGCACGATGCGGCATAAAGTAAGAATGTTCTGGATCTTGTATTTCTACTTCCTCGATGATGTCGTTTTTCAGCTGATCCTCGAAGATTTTCTTGTATGCCTGATAAAAGCCGGGGTTCTTTTTGAACTTGCGTACCAGATGCCAAAACCTCCGCTTGGCTACTTCATAATTGTTGTTGAGTTGACTTGTATCGACCAACCAGGGCAGTGGCACCACATATCGGCCGTCCTCGCGCGTCACTTGCTCCCGAAATCGTTTTGTGCACGAGTTGCGATCGGTCGGCGATTCATCGACGGTCTCGTGACGGATTCCGATCGCCTCGAGTTCCCAGAATTTTCTTAAGCCTTCTTCTAAACGATCGTCGAGCCGCACGTTGAATACACGAGTAACCATTGTCGACAGGGACGTCACATTGGGCGAAGTTCCCATCACTGTCCAGCCAAACATTGTTTCAACTGCTACCAGATTTTCCTCCAATTTTTCGATTCGTCCGGTCAAAATCCTGGCGATATTGTCGGCTCCTATCAAACAAAAAATATCGAAATTATTATGCTGTTCAAAATTTATTACAATATTGTTGCGTTCTAGGGCGGCTCGCAAGCCAGCCTGCAACTCGGTTTTTATTGGTCGGGTTATCCAAGGCGTCTCAAATGCTGAGACCGTGAGCGCTTTATTTTTGTCGTCCACGTGACACAATTTCAAATCGAATCTCCCTCGCTTCACATTTTGTGACGTTTGACTGCCAAAAGTAAGCACGGACAAATTTTCAGTTCCTGTCGATGGCAACTTCATGTCTTTAGCAAGACTGGACAACACGAATGTCGTCTGACTGCCGGGGTCGAGAAGGCACTGCACGATCGCCTCCGTGGATTGATGCATGACACGCACGAAAATTGTCGCCAACGTTGCAGCAGGTGGCGGGACGAATTTCGACAAATCGACGCACGTAGCCACGTGAGTAATTACATTTTCAGTGACAGTCTTTGGTGTTCCATCACAAATCAAAGGGTTGTGACTCCGTTGGCACAATTTGCACGTAATACGATAGGAGCACGTTTTTGACGTGTGCCCCTTTTTTAAACACTTAAAACACCGTCCATTTTTGACTATATAATTTTTTCTTTCAGCAGCGGTAGAAGTGCAGCTGTCACGGTCGTGAGTTTTGCTGCAGAACATGCAATTGGATATTGTTGTGCTCAAGACGCGAGCAGACGGCACTCGATCGTGGCTCTTGCGCATTGTTTTCTCTTCCGATTTTTCTGATTTTCCCGATTTTTCCGATTTTTCCGATTTTTCAACTTCTTTTTTACGATGTAATTCTTGGAAATTGTCTATTTTGCTGTGGTGGATGAGCTCAGCACGAATCATATCGAGCAACTCCTTTGCTTTGTATTTTCCGTCCGGATATTGGCGTGAGAAGTCAAGTGAGATCTGCTTGGGCACCAAACCCAGAATTAATGGGCAAACCGTCGCATCAATTGCGTCCGCATTCATTTTCGCTGCACGCAAGCCGCGCACGTTTGATTCGCAGCGGTCGTACAGCTTCTGGAGTGACTCTGTGTCCATAATATCGCGTACGGGTGTCATCCTCATCAAGGAATTTAAATGGGCACTCATGATTACGTCACTGCGCCCAAAACGTTCCAACAACAGTTCTTTGGCTACGGGATAGTTCTCATCGGTTGGTGGCAAGCCTTTTAACACCAGTGCTGCCTCGCCTTCCAAAAACGACTTGAGATAAACCAGCTTGCTCTTATTTGTTATGTTGGTTTTCGTGTCAATACTGATATCAAAGTTTCCCCAAAAATCATCCCACTCGAGGGGATTGCCCTTAAATTTAATTGCTTCATATTTTGGGAGTCGCATCGTCGTCTCGTGCGGAACGTGGCCGTTACCGTTATAATTATTAGTTACTGTTGCTGCCGGAGGGGGGACGAGCGACGCATTGAGTTCTTTCAGCGCCTCATCAATTTCAACCTCGCAATCAATCACTTTCTCGTAATAATTCGACTCACATTGCGTAATTTCCTGGTCGATTTCGTCGTCGTCGATCAGTGCCGCCAATATTTTCACATCCAACTCCTTCAAGGTGATAAATTTCGCCTTCAAATTAGCCCTTATTTTTTTTAGTTCGAGCGCATTGCGCGGGATATTCGCGAGGAGAGTCTTCGCCTTGGTGATGGTGGCGGTCACAGTTCGTCTGGCCACGGTACGTTGACTTTTGGTCACGGCGAGGTCGTCGGCCATCTTTGTCAAATTTCGAACTTTTACTTGCTGTTAGGATTTTCAGATCTTCAGGGTCCAGGTCGAGTTTTCCCGGGTTTCGGCACCAATTTCGCGATTGCAAAACAAATCCTACTACGATTGTAGCACACACAAATAAACAGTCCAATTGTTTAAACTTAACAAACTAATTTAATCGTTGAAAATTGAGCAGTGCAAAAACGTGTAGTGACACACGTTGATACATGAACAAAGATGAGAGTAAGGTCATAAAACAAACGGGGACACATCTGGTCAGCAAGGACTGACCAACAACAATTTAGATACTTGAGGGCACTCTTGGTGACCTCGAAACAAACATGTTATGAACTTCAAAACATAGCAATTAATTCCATCTAACTAAATACTTATAAAATCAAACAACACTTTTTTTTCTAAATCTAAACATAATCAAAACAAACACTTTTGACCAAATCATTAAAATAAAATATTAAATCAATTAGGATTTTACACTTGCCTCTTGTTGTTTATCATCTAAGCCCGGCCCAAGCGCGTGGTCCGACCTAGACCACAAGGTCGCTTAAGCCGATCTTCTCCTCCATTAGATATAGGAGGTTCACGCCTTCGTTCCATCTTGCCACGGAACTGAGCTCTTGTCATCTTGGCTCGTGATATCAAAGATAAATTGGTCATGTCCTCAAGAGACAAACCTTGTCTGACCTTCCTTCAAACATCGTGAGTATCTAAAATCAGACAAAGACGAATAACGGATCCCCAGCAGGTCCTTCTAACTGCTGCGTTGTAATGAGAACAGGTGATTAGCTTAAATTATTTTAAAATCTTCAATCAGAGAAATATTGAGTGATTTATGAACTTAGGGGATAATATACGGTTTGCATAAAATATTTATGCACAGATCAAGCTTTTAGTAATATCAAAACTGTGTTATAAAACTGTGTCAAGTATTGAAGCTTTTCACGACACATTTTGCGTTTTAATTGAGATGTCTCCAAACGACTTTAGTCACTTTAAGCTTCAATGTTGACTGCAGCCATGGGCGAATCTAGCTTTTTGGGGGCCCTGGGCTTGAGGTTTTTTCAGGGGCCCCTTTATCAATATATATATAGTTAAATGGATACAATGACGTAAATACAGCAGTTTCCGTTCCGGAAACCACCAAATGACATCAAAGATGCTCAATGACGTAAAAAATGTCAAGAAGACGCCAAAGCATGTCAAATGACACAAAAACCGATATTATTATTACACTTATTGCTTATTACACACGTTTTATTGCTTCTTAAAACATAACATACGGTACTAGTACATTGCGTTGTGTCTTAGGGCCCCCTAGAATTTAGGGGCCCTTGGCTCAAGCCCTATTTGCCCTGATGTAGATCCGCCCCTGATTGCAGCCAATATCTAATTTCTAAATAACTCTATTGTTATTCTTAAAATAATTTCTTACTGCTTTTTCTCTTTGGGCGTTTTACCAGCATCAGAATATTCCAAAAGCAGCAAATTCATTACAATAAAGTAGCACAGTACCAACTTAGTATTCATCAAAAACATCTTTCTGTAAGAAAAGAAATTAAACAAATAAAACAACTAAATAGCTGATTGTATTCTAATGACATACCAAAGCTTATAATGTCAGTTAAGGAAGCTAAAAAACTATTTAATATAAAAATATCTCCTCGTATAAGCTTAGAATAAAAAAAGCAACACTACTTTGTTTATTCTATTAATTGGCAACTTTTAGCTTAATTGCAGCATTGTCCTACCACATGTTCATTTTGAACTGCGTCATACGCTTATTGATTTACGTCAGTTTTAGGTGCAACTGTTAGAACTATGGTACCAAATTGTACAGTTTCAGGTTTGAGGTTAACTTAGCAACTTAAGATAATTTGTTTTAAGTAATAAGGTCACCAGATCAAGCTTTTAGTTACCCGTTTAGTGTTAAATGAAAATGTTATAACGTTTATTGTCTTCAAATACACATATACTAACATATTTATTTATTTATTTATTTCTAGAGCAATAATTGTTTTAAATGAACTTAGAGGAGTTATGATCGAAATGCTTCCGGAGATATGGCGTTTAGATCCAACTGATTACATCGAAAATGAGAAACTGGCTATAGCTACAGTCAATGGGTACCTCGGTCCCATAGGGTATTTTTAAGAAATTCAAATATGTAAATCAATAATTTTATCATGTTCATAGTTACTGCTAGATGGCAGTAGTGTGTATAGGATAAGATTTTGATAGCATCAATTATTCTAATATTACTATAAGATCAATAAAAAAAGCAATAGATTTAAAATTGGGAAGAAAAGGAATGTAAGAATAGAAGAAGAACAGAATTGGAAGAAAAATATCGAATAATCGAAACTAACAAGCTGACAAAGACAAAAATCCTTCACGGCGTTTGGGAAAACCAATAACAGCTGTCATCCCTTCGTTCGACTGTGAGATGCAGACCTGTTGAATTCCAAATTTGAGAACTCGGTATACACAAACAAACAGTGTCAAGTGGCGAACCGGCAAACTGGTGACAGCTTGTGTCAACAATGCGTTGAGTTTCAATTGTTGCTACACTTTCAAACCAAATATTTTACATCAGATAGTATAAACAAAAGTCACCCAAGTTACAGTTATTTAGCCGCAAAAGTAAATAGTTATCACCCGCCTATCGTTACTTAAAATTCACTTCCGCTACTCTATCGTTACAATTAATATGTTTACTTGCACACGCTTTTCCAAGATACCGTATTTTACCAAATAATTTAAAATACATTTCTAATAAAAATGCAAAATGTCATGGTAAGAACGACACTTTCACGCCCGCACAGATAAACACCTGCAGAAGCGTGACTCTTGGTTCTATTATTTCATTGGTTTTGCTTGTATTCTTTGGATGTATATTTTCAAGATTGCAAACAGCAATGCGCAAAACGCCTAAAATCTACCTCGTACAAATGAAAATTAGTTTTCCAAATGTCTTTTTCGGAAAACTGCTTTGTTGACAAAATCAATTCCCTAAAAAAGCTAAATTCAAATTTACACTTTTCTGGAAAAAAAAAAAAAAAAAATTAATCAACATTGTTTTCGAGTGAAAAAGTCCACAGTCTAAGTTGGCAATCCATTAATTCATAATAACAAACATGATAATGCAATTTGCCCAATTCTCCCCGAAAATTAGACCCGTAAATCAGAATTTCAGTCCCCATGTCTCCCACCCCATCACACCACACCACACATTTATAATTAAATTCACTTCCTGTGTAAATAACATTACCATTGCCTATGGAAACCATTGAGTGCAAGATCTATTTCCTCTAAAGACCACTTTTTCATGGCACAAAGATTTCTCAACTACTCTCCTCATACTCATCTACTTGAATGCAATATGTATGGAGAATGTGGCAGGATGTTGATGTTCCATCAGTTTCCCTGGATACCGTTACCTGGTTACTAAAGTGATCTCGTGTTGATTCTAAGCAGCCAACCAATGGAAAACATCATTCCCACTACATTAACTCCATCAAACAAATATAATAACGCTTCAACTACTGCACTTCAACTAAACTCGACTTTTTTCACGACATCGCTGATCCCATTCTCTCTTACATTAAAAACAATTTATTTTTATAGCTGTCTTACACGCTCCCAGCGGTTAATCTGGGTACAATAAATAAATAAGTGCTCTTAAAGCGGTTACCTCAATTATTGAGGAGAGTTTGGATCGAAAATGTTTGCGACAAGATTCGCGCATCTGCTTCGTTTTTAGATTTTCGCATAATCAGTCTTAAAACCGTCTTTTTTCTGTAATCCAAACACCTAGTGGATTATTTGGATTACTGTAGGCAGATTATTGCATCTGCGAGTTTGAAGTTGGGTTAAATCGACGGCGAGTTTGAAATTTCTTGAGAAATTCGACTAAGTCGAGAGTACGGGAAATGACATCCAATCAAGCCGCATCAGACGCGCTTCCGTCGGCCGAACAAAGCGTCATTTCCCGTACTGACATTTTCAAACTTCAAAAAAATACGTAAGCAAAAGTTACTTTGAACTTAGATTATAAATAACCAAATTTACACCTGGATATCTCAACTATGCAAGTAATTATCAGTTATAATATCAAAGTGCACAAAAACAAAACCACTTATTATAAATAAAAAAAAAACCTGAAAATACGGTCCATTCAATCACAAAATGATAAATGACATTTTTTCTATCACAAAAACATTTCTCCCCCCGTCTATTGTGTCAAAATTACCGCCCAACTCCTCTAACATAAATCCAAACACACTTTACAGCCATATACCATCATCAACATCAATGTATAATTGATTTGCAATTAATCACTCACCCATGGTTGGCACACGCGAGTACGCGACCATATCCCAATCCCTGCAACAAATCCCTAGTCAATACCTACCGACATGGAAAAACAAATTCCCTTTACACCGGTAGCAAAAAAAAAAAATAAAAAAAAATAAAAAAAAAATAAATTAAAATAAAAATACCTTATGAATTTTCCCATTGCCTTTATCCCATTTCCAGCGAATTCCATCCATTTCAAAACCGGCGTACACGCATTTCCATTCCACTCGCATTTACCGATCACATCTTTGTGAATTCTTAAACTCCAGCGACAAGAATCTACTGGCAACCTGAAGCCGTCGATCAATAATGCTCACTCCCGGCCAGTTGCTGTATAACACACATTCCAGGGCCCAATAAGAAAAAAGGCAAAGAGAAAAAGATATTAATCCGTTGCTCACGAGGCGCAGAAATCGAATGCCGGATATCAAACATTCAACAAACCCGACTCTCGCTGCATTTGCAAAGCAAATTTTCCCCAACATCAAATTACGCATATTAAATAACATCCTCATACCTGTATGCTGTAACCAGTCACAAAATACGTAAATTTATACCCACGTGTGATTGACAATTCAGTTTTTATCACGAGGTTCAAAGTTTCTCATCCGTGTCGTAAATACCGTTGGGAAATCTAGTCGCCATCTTGATTTAACCCTTGTTTCTGGCTAAGGGAGTCCCCAAAGCCCAGGACTTCATGCTAAGTGCATTTAAGGATTTTATTCATACTGACCTGGGTCCCATTTTACCTCTGAAAGGCCCTGTTACAATTTCTATGTCGGCCATCTTTTGCAGGCACAATTCACCTCATTGTTTACCAAAATCAAGAATTGGGTCAGTCTTTTTTGTTCTATTTTGACCGGTAATATGACAAACACTTGACCTTTAAAGTTTGAAATTGTATTTAATATTTTCTTATCAAGGAATGACACATCAACGTTGACAGACTTGAAAACTCATGAAAATGAGATAACGATTTTCGCTTTGCATCTCGTCACTTTTGACACATTTTCAACACTTTATTTTTTTTTGCAATTTGGATTTAAAAATTATCTCGCACTAAGGTAAACAACAGTAATGCGTTACCGTTACATCAATATAAAAAATATTACGTTAACTGTTATTTGTACTTCGTCCATCATGCTTTGAAACGCACTAGACGCATTGCCAGTGTTGTATCTCGTTCACCAAATCGCGAACTAGTTCTCGTTCGCGTTCACTACAAATTTTTTCAAGGTGAACTAAGTTCTATTTCGCGAACTTGAACCAATAGTTCAGTTCACTTTTCAAAATTTTTTTTTAAATTGAAATTGCACAGTCCGAACGGCATCCAAGTGAACTGGTAACGATCCAAGCGGTATCGTTGCCGTTACCTGCGCCAAAAAAGCTTGTATACTAAACAAGTGCCCCTTATTTGTATACGACATACAATATATCACATGTACAATATTTACACGAGCCAGACGGTTTGGTTTAATATCCGTTCGCGTTAGGAAAGGAAAATAAACAAATCGCCAACTTGAAATAGGGATAGCCATTATGGGATATGAAATTTGCTGTTGATTGCACTCGTTTCCTCGCGCTAGTATAAATATTTGAGGATTCTGAGTGTCAAGAATATTTATTTATAAAACAATTTGGAAAATTGGAAAAGAAAAATGCAACCATCAACACTTTAACATTTTTCTTTTTTTAAAAAAAAAAATTAAAAAAAAAAAAATAAATAAAAAAAAATAAAATGAATAAAAAAAGATCTGCCAACCTTACTTCAAAACACACAAAAAAATCAATATCAACCAAGATCTCGGTGAGACACTGATCTAGAGACACAGATTGTATGTGTTTCATGTTCCCAGTGCCAAAACATGGAACAATGGGAGTTTGTCATAATCAATGGTGTTTTTAACAGATTAACACCATAAATTTTACTTATAATATTTTTTTAAATTAAAACATGAAGGAATTGTTGCCTAGTCCCCAGTTCAGTTCATAATAGCTCTTTACAGCATTCGACCCACCGATAACCCTATCGTTGCCCACAAAGATAAAAGCAAGTGCAAGTACTCGTGTCACTTCTCTGCCTTCTAATTAAGAAAACAGCAACCAACAAGCAATGTCAGAACAAAGCCAGAAGCACCACAGCACACCACCACTCCACCTAACGAACGCTAAACCACATCCAGCAGCAAGTCTCCGATATTTCTGGTGCATCATAACAGATGGAAAATCAAACTTCCATCTTGTTTTAACACAAAAATAAGTTTTTAAAAACTGCTAATGCGCAATAAACAATTTTAGTCTTTGTTTCCAGAAGCTAAAAATGGAATTTAGTGTTCGAATTTGGAATACTGTACACAGACTGTAATTATTTTAACCTTGCATCTGGTCACCATGTAGCTTCATTATGGAGTGAAATGCAAAATTAAATTTTAGATGGAAAAATAAATAACAATGAAAAAAACAATTGCAAAATAACATTATTAATTTGTAGTTTTCTTATTGTGGGCGAAGCCAAACTGCATTATGTCATAATTTTCCAATGATCTATTGAAGCAAAATGACTTGTTTTTCTTCACACTTATCGGTCTTCACCGGTCGTTTACATGTCCACATTCTGTGAATAAATTCAAACCAAATTCCATTAAATTTGCATTAGCATTTGTCCACTTCTGTGGTCAAATGGACTTCAATGGTCTTTGGGAAGTTATATTGGCTTTAAAAATGTGTAAACAACCAATTCCAAGATTTTCATTCACAATCCCACAAAACTGTAGTCATAAACAATACACAATAGTCCCTTCTTTCATACCATCTTAAACAGTTTAATCTCCACGTTCCACACAGATAACACCGAACAAAATTGCCTGGAAAAGCTCCAAGAACTATTCAATGCACATGAACCTCGAGCAAAATCAACAACAAATGGAATAGACAAAGAATAATGAAAAAAAAAATCCACAAAAAAGTCGATGGATTAATTCATTCCAACCACACACTCGTCTTCACATTTCTCCTTCAAGGCTTCACCACATTTAAAAGTCTAAATTGAACACGATCGAAGATGAAGACAGATAGAATGAAGAACCTGTTTCATTAATCCAAGAAGTGATTTTACGACTTTATAATTAATTTAAATTTACAAATCCTTTAATAAAATAAAACGTCAAACCAGGGCCGTCGACAGACCAGATCTCGCTCTGAGACAAACAATTAAACATCGCCTTTGACGTATTACCAGGGCCGTCTTAACACTTTTCAGCGCCCTTTACCCCTTGCTGTAATTTAAAAAAAATCATTTTTACATTTACAATTTCACAGGTCCGTTCCTAGGGTATACTTGTAGTGCATTCGTCTTTTTTGACGAAGTACCGGTAAGCATTTTTGTGAAAAATAAATTCGAACCAAAAAATGGATTTTTGGACCAAAAAATGGATTTTTGGACCAAAAAATGGATTTTTGGACCAAAAAATGGATTTTTGGACCAAAAAATGGATTTTTGGACCAAAAAATGGATTTTTGGACCAAAAAATGGATTTTTGGACCAAAAAATGGATTTTTGGACCAAAAAATGGATTTTTGGACCAAAAAATGGATTTTTGGACCAAAAAATGGATTTTTGGACCAAAAAATGGATTTTTGGACCAAAAAATGGATTTTTGGACCTAAAAATGAATTTTCAGACCTAAAAATGCATCTCTAGGAAAAAATGGCACCTGGAGTGGGGCCCCCTGACCTGTGGCGCCCGTCTGTTTTACACAATATCAACAATGTGTAGGAACAGGCCTACAAGTTCAGCTTATATTTGAACACTCATGAAGACCCTCTCTGCCTGGTGTTCCTCTCTTTCCGTAGGCCTTTCAGCTGTTCCCAGCCATACACATATGAAATAGAAGTTTAAAATGCACAATTCCTCCATGTTTTATTTTGTAACGGAAGAATATCCAACAATATAAACATTTCATTATCACGTCACTAATGTGCAACAGTTATATTTTACATTATATTTTGGTTAAAGCAGGTTATAGGTTAGGAAATATTATTTTTCCCTGGCAGCAGACGTTGCCTATAATTACAAACAGAATGACTCGTTTAACAACCGTTGAAATTCAAATCAGCGCTCGATACCCGGTCGTATGAGGTTAGCCCATTTCAATTTACCCTTCAATTTCCTTAATTAGGCACATGTTGGGTGATAAGATCCAGTGATGAGGGGAAACACCATCTGACCAAATGGTATCTTCGATTGACCGCTAATTTCAGCGGGGTGATTTGCGATTATGTCAGGATGGGGTGCTCAAAGTGGGGCAAGAAAGCTCTCGAAGAATAAAGACAGCACAAGCAAAGATCAATACGTGAGTCTTGCGAGTCTTCCAAGTCTTTCGACAATCAACATTTGAAAGAGAATGGGTGTCACAATACATTTGTACTCGACAAATTCGTATAAAAGCGTGTACGACAGACTTGATTTGAAATAAATCCGCAATGCGTCAAACAACATACATGCTTAGAAAATTGCCTATTCTCATGTTACAGGCAAAACAAGCGCAGTCAATTCAAATCCCAGTGGCATAATGCGAGGGGATTGAAATGCGATACACAGCAAAGTTTGAGTGGAGAATTTAACAAGAGAAATCTAAAATAAAAAGCAAAATAAAATTCTGCGTTGATTGCTTTCAACGCATGCACAGGTCGCAGTCCAAATACTAGTACATATTTTAGACTGCCGTTTGAATGTTTTTAGTCAAAAAATGATTGTTTTTGGCCTGAAAATGAATTTTGTGGGCTTAAATATGAATTTTTTCGGCTTAAACATAAATTGTTGGGGTTAAATATGATTCTTTGGGCTTAAATATAAATTTTTTAGGCTTAAATATGAATTTTTTCGGCTTAAATATACATTTTTTCGGCTTAAATATAAATTGTTGGGCTTAAATATGATTTTTTGGGCTTAAATATAAATTGTTGAGCTTAAATATGATTTTTTGGGCTTAAATATGAACTTTTTAGACTTAAATATGAATTTTTTAAGCTTAAATATGAATTTTTTAGGCTTAAATATAAATTGTTGGGCTTAAATATGAATTTTTAGGCTTAAATATAAATATTTGCTTATAAAAATCATGGAATAAATACCAAATTTACATTCAAAATTTGCAGCTAAACAAGCAGCTTAACACCCGCCATTATTGACGTCAGATCCAGTAAAGCTAAAATTCAATGACAAAATTGCATCTTAATGAAAACGTCGAACGGAAAACAAATGCAGTGTGGGAAGTAGTTCCTAACCACCCTTTATACCATCAACTATGGTAACAATCTTCGCTTACGACGTGATTAGATTATATAGTAGCAATATCCCTATGGCAACCCAGCTCCAAGCCAGATTATTATTCTCTCCACATTACCTCATTTTAATGAACCATTTTCCTTAAAGATTCACCAACACTTCCTCTTAGTCATTCAATCAAACCTCCACCACGTCTTTCCTTCCTTTTCTTACACAATTTTCTTATTTTTTTTATTTTTTCCATAAAAAAATGAGCCCATTCATTCGTAATCGTAATCCGGTGTGCACATTTTCACCATATGAACCGGCATTTCTCATTTCCAAACATATTCTTTCCAAAAAACAAATAGCCCTGCAAGTATATCTCCCATCTGTGTTTACTTGGCGTTGTATTTACGGACGACACGTCCATAGAGACCTATTATTGATCTACGAAGACAACACATGTATTCGACGTTTCTCAGGCTTCCTATATAAGATTTCGCCGTGCTGCATTATGTTCCTCACATCATGTCTTTAGGGTCAGATGCCAAACTATAAAACAGAATTTTCACTTCAAATCCCAATAGCAATAATGGTCCTTCAACAGCAGGAAACAGGATAGCTTTCTTCTCAAATCAAGCTAGAATTCACACGTGTCCAATTCTAGGTGAAAAGCAATAATACTCGACAGCTGTTGGATTCCAAATCTGAGTATCTTTTTTGCACAAAGTTTCATACGAATCCCGAACCAATATAAACAAGTTTATGAATGCGCCTATACCCGTATGCTTCAAAATCATATTTTACAATTGTATAGTGCTTTTGACTTAATTTATTCCAAAACTCGTAAGTCAATAAATGAACAGGGAAAATGAGTTGAACATAAAACAAGTGTTTACTCGATAAAGTACACGAGTCGAACTGTGTTCGAAAATCACAACAATACATGAGCGCGCGCAATACACACGTTTTCAAACATAACGATAACTTAAAACTAACAAATAGAGAGTTTGCGGGATGCATTTTTCCCTTACAATTAAACACTATACGTTATAAAAATAGTGTAAGGGAAAAATGATAAATTAAGTTTTTGCGGGCTGCACTTTTCCCTTATCACTACACTATTTCAGCCAACTACTGACAGTTAGTAATTTTGGGCCTAAAAATTTAATTTGGGGCATAAATGTGCAAATTTCTGCATAAAATTCCATTATTATGCCTATAAAGTATGGTTTTGGGCCTAAAATTCAATATCTTATCATTCAATCTACGTACCTATGACTGATGTGTTTGATCGGGACAACAAAATAATCGCCATTTGCAATGGGCGAAGCTAACAATATAGTGTTCTCAATTCTGATTGGCTGCGCTATATTTTAATTTAGTGTTGAAAACGATACACTAAAGATTTTTCCCTTACGTTGTGGCACTAAAATAGTGTAACGTAGAGAAAAATAAGGGAAAAATGCATCCCGCAAACTCTCTAATATTTGACTGCAAACACTTTAAAGCAAACACCCTCTACATTAAATAATGCAAATATTAGCACACGTTACACAAATTATCCACTTCCAGTTTTTTGTTTCTAACTCAAAACCCCTGGACTTTGGGAGCCCCACTTGGGTCGGGGGCCCGAGCCAAGTGACCCTGACGGCCCCCTCTCATTTCACGACAAATCAGAACATAAAGACCATAATATCTTTTATTATTTTGTAATCTCACTCATTTTATTGTTTCATCCATTAAAGTAATGATATACTGCAGTCCCACAATCTTTCTACCAATGGCCTATCACCTTTCCCATTTTTCTTCATTTATTCCTCATGATATTTAAATTTATAGCATCACAAATCTTAATAAGTGAGCTAGCACAATACAACAACTATTTAATCATTCACCAGGCTGTCAAAAACCATTGTGCAACAATAATTACCAAATGTATCTCCAAAAATTTCAACATTCCACATTATAAAAAAAAACAACATATAAGAAAACATTAAATATGTATAAAACTTGTCAGAGGAGAAAGAAAACGTGATATTTAATGCAACAAATCAATAAATAACTTTCACATACATAAACAAGAATTTTCTGTCCCCAAACCATAAATAATAATCATTCATGATAAATATTCTCCACAACTTACCTTGTGTATTCTATTGTTTCCTTTATCCCACTTCCTCATCATTTCATTCATCTTAATGCCACGCTGCTGTACACCATCCACATCATTCTCACATCTTAAACTCTTCTGACAAGAATCTCTCCCACTCGCAACCTCTACCTGATGGATCAATAATACCCACTACAGGGCAAACAGGCTATAGCCTATGCTCATTCCAGGGCCCACCATATAGAAAATGCCCAAGAAAAGAGAAAAGCTTATTATTTCAGCTCTAAGAAACTGAGATGTGCAATAGAAGTAGTGCTCACGTGATTACGGTCCCTTCCTCACGACCTAATTTAATTCTCCTAAAAGAAAAGAAGAGAGCTCTGCACAACCTTGTTATCATTATCCACAGAGGAGCTCAGAAACAATGTAGCCAAGACAAAAGGTATTCTACCTGATGTGTAACTTGAGAAGCTGCAGTGAACATAATGGAATTGACAAATGTAAACATGAGGTCTATTGTAGGAACGAACTCCTGCAAAGGCTATAAACCCATCTTTTGTTACTTTATAATGCAATACATTTCTGTTTCAGCAGCATGCATGGACTACCTAAACCTTTTAGATAGAGAACTATGTAGAAATTGCTTTCGCACATTGAAATTCATCGCACGATGTATGACCACACACCTGAATCCAAACCACTATGGATTTCAATTGACCCAGATATGATTTGGGATCGGAAGCGTCTATTGACAGGGGAAATACTTTGGTTCAAAATGCCTATTGATAGGTAAATGTATCCTGGTTCGCATTTTCTGCGAACAAGGAAGTTTTTTCGACGACAAAATGAAGAGACCCCGAGGAATTACCCAGGTAGCATTATATATTGGCTTAATATTGGCCCAATTCTGGCTTCATCATTGGCCAAATGTGTACATTAACCTAAAGCTAGGTTTACACTTGCGTTCACACTAGATGCAACGCAAACTGCTTGCATCCAAAAATTCTTGACATTGACGCCAGTTCCTGCTTCAACTCCAAGTTGCAGTAAACGACGCAACGAAAGGAAAGGTTTTGCGGCCAACCAATCACGATCGACTCCAACTCTCGCCGATTCACGTCTGGTTTGCTAGACTTTGCCGCATGCAAACGAGCCGCCATTTTTGGATTCTGAAACTAGTTCTAGAACTAAATCTAATTCCAGGTTTCATTGAAACCATCTGATTGGTCACACGTGCCCTACAGTGTAAACAGACTCGGCATTGAATTTGACTAATTTTTCCTTGCATTGCGTCTAGTGTAAACACAAGTGTGAACCTAGCTTTGCGATTAGGTTAGGATGTCATGTTGTTAATTTCCTCTGGCAGCAAAGGTTGAGATAGAAGACATTAACTTAATTTGTGCGTGTGACTTCTTCTGCGTGTTTTTACCGAGTTAAATACGGTTTTTCCCAAACTTGAAGCCATTCTTTAGGCCACTTCCGACAGTTATTGGAAGATCTACCTGCAAGTCGTGCTATGGATCAATATCCTGAGGGACTCTGCGAAATTCTCTTTAGACGCACACTTATACCACACACGTGTAAAATTCGTATTGTTTAAAAAATAAATCTATTTAGAAACATCACAAGTGTGAATTTAAATCAAAATTCGCAAAGTCCCAATTGTGTTTGACTTGGCAGCTAGTTCGGGTAAAGAACTAAAGCGTGCTTAACGCCTCTTCACAAAAACTTATGCCAAACTCCGATTGGTTATTTACCTGTACACACTGAAGCTTTATAGTTACATCGGCACAATCAAAAGATAATCTTAAAATGCATCTCACAAGAGTACAAATATTTACAGTAATTGTTGTAATTGCAATTGCACTATGTCATAATTACGTCAAAAATAATCTTACTCTTGCATGATGGCAGTACAATCCATTTGGAAAAGTGCATAAAATGTCATGATGGTAAATTTATATCCATCATTTATCTATTGTTGCTATCATGGAGATGTACTGATGATATCAAAATAATCCCAGGCAATATTTCAAAATTTTTATTTAAAACCACTTGATGGGCAAAATTCTCCCTCATTGTTCAAAAAATAGGAAATTGCATACGTAGACAAAAATACTTCTGGCTTAGCTTATAAATGCGACTTTAAATCATAAAATGACATCAAAATGGCCGAAAATAATCATCCTAAATCCTAATACCCAACTCCAAGAAATTAGGGTTGAAAAGACTCAATTTAAATTTAAAACACTTTCAATTCTTTTATTCAAATAATTTAATTTTCAATGTAGAATTTCGACAGAATAAAATTAAAGTTGTTAATGCAGTTTCTTACACAAAAAGTTAAAATATTTTATTTTATCTACCATTAAACTTGCTTAAACTTTTAACAACGTGTAATATCTCAGAATTTCTTCCCATTTGCAGATCCAATCTCGCTTCCATTTAAAGATAACCACACCATAAAAATTTAAGAAAAAAAAAAAAAAACACTTAAGAAATTATCATTTGAAAAGTCTCGTTTTTAATTGCTTTTTCAAATTATTCTTCTTTAACTTAATGCATCTGTCTAACAGCACATTTATTAAATATGTCATAACTTTATTAGCGTTTCTCTCTTTAATATAATCACATTAAACTTGTGAAAAATTTAGGTTTCTTAAGTGCTCAGTAAATGTGCTATGTAGCAGTTACACATCCCTCTTTTACCTCTCAACCTCACTCCACTGTGAGGATAAATTGAAACATGTAAGTGTTTTTTCTCTCTACAAGCAAAGGTGAAAGCAAGATTGTGGTCAAGTGTCTGATGGCTTCACATACACCCAGGAAAAAAATACCAATAAAAGGACTACCAATAGAAACTAGTCTGAAATTAAATGTAGCAAAACCCACTTTTTGTCTTAATTATATACCAATTAGGCGTAATTAAATTAATATTTGACATGTTCGTCCCGTGGTGCGAATAAAAGCATTTAGTACCTTGCACTTCCAGCCGAATAAGCCAGTCATTCTCCAGGTAATAATAAATCCCATTTATAAACACCATGCTTATATTAGATACTTAGCGTTTATTTGGTGACCAAATATTAAATTACCAAACACAAAATGAGGTCAGGTGACACGATTCATGTGATCGTACCAATGGTTGCCCCTCTCTATGAGAAAAACCATTGCAAAATAACATTATACGTTATATTGTTATCGGAAAATATGCATTTATAACCAATTTCGGCTTTTTATTGAATAAAAATAATTCCTACGCATTTATGCATTTATCCGGGCCTTAATTATAACATTGTTAATTTGTAGTTTTCTTATTGTGGACGGAGCCAAACTGCACGATGTCTAAGCCTACTATTTTTGCGGACTTAAAACAGTGAAATTGCGGGTGGAAAGCGGCATTAAAAAACGGCATTTTGCGGACTTATTGCGGACCTATTGCAGGCTCATCCGGGAAGTTTTTGACCAAAATTTCAAGGTTTTAAAACGAAATTTGAAGTTTTGAAACAAAATTTGAAGTTTTGAAACAAAATTTGAAGTTTTGAAACAAAATTTGAAGTTTTGAAACAAAATTTGAAGTTTTGAAACAAAATTTGAAGTTTTGAAACAAAATTTGAAGTTTTGAAACAAAATTTGAAGTTTTGAAACAAAATTTGAAGTTTTGAAACAAAATTTGAAGTTTTGAAACAAAATTTGAAGTTTTGAAACAAAATTTGAAGTTTTGAAACAAAATTTGAAGTTTTGAAACAAAATTTGAAGTTTTGAAACAAAATTTGAAGTTTTGAAACAAAATTTGAAGTTTTGAAACAAAATTTGAAGTTTTGAAACAAAATTTGAAGTTTTTAAACAAAATTTGAAGTTTTTAAATAAAATTATTACCTGATACGGTTCAGTCGATTTTCGTTCCAAACCCCCCAAAATTGGCAAATTGCGGATTTTCAGCAAAATTGCGGCATTACGGTCCGATTGCGGCAATTGCGGACGAAAAAATACCTCCAATTTCAAATATTTTGTTGTCAAAATGCTCTATTTGCATTATCCACACTTATGAAACCATTTTGGAGAAGTTTTATTTTCCGCAAAAATAACAGCTTTAACTATGTCTCTAGTGGCAAAAGTTGTAAGTAACTATCCACTTTAGAAGACTGTCAAACTTCAGCTAAATCTTGACCCAACGACAACACAATTCACTTTTACGCGAGACTAAAGTGCTGGAATCAATTGGCCACTAAGAATACATTCGCTTCCTCCAGGAGGAATTGAAGCACATCTTTACCCAACACCCATCTCAACTTCATTCTCTAATTAACCCTGGACGCAATTTCCCACACCTGCTGTTTCACTGACAAAAAAAGAAAACAGAAAAACAACAAAATAAATCACACTTTACAAACAAACCAAAACTTATAATAAATTTGTAATAAAACAAAAAAAAAATCAAAAAAAAAAAAAAAAAATCAGCAATTTGTTGCAATAAATTGCAACAAGAACATTTCCCTCTTTTCAAATTTCCTAATAAACTCGTTACAGTTTCAAATCTAAATTTATGGGCCGGGGACAGCGGAAGAAACCCCCTCTGACCATGGGGACTTGATTGACCACTAATTCCACCGGTTGATTTGCTGCAACAGCAAGATGGGCCCGGAAATAGGCAAGGAGTAGCCAGAAGGGGGGAGAAAAGAGAGAGGGGGAGGGAAATCAATAACTGCGTTGCTTTCCTTGACTGGTGGCATTGAGTTCGGAAAAAGTGGCTTAAATTGCACATTCAGAGAGGGTAAAACAAGAAGAAAAGGGATCCAAATTGTTGCAATGTTTATGTAATGGTTTCCACCATGTTAGCATAACAGGTCATTTACAAGCAGTAGCAGAATCAGCAAGAAAAGAGGTCGCAGATTACACTATACATCCTACCTACAAGAGCATAAAGATAGGCGTTTAAGAGCGAGGTCATTCCACCAAATTAAAGTCAAGTATATAGTATAGCATGGAAAATTCAATAAATACGCCAGCTTTAAATAATTACTTTCCATTTTGGAAGTTTAAGAGGCAATAAGGTATAGTAAAACTGGTTTATTCAGTGCAGTTTAGTGGTTTTATGGCCTGAGTGGAAGCTGTTTTGGATTTTTTGTAGCCAAAACACAAAAAGTACAAACACTTTATTGAAATTCTTGGGTGTTGCGACCTCATTCAGCTGATGCAGTGTCAAATGTGGTTCCTGCATTGCGTTGAAGTGGCACAACAGTTAGTTCAATCAAAATAGCCTTCAGTCCCAATCAGTTTGTTGTCTGATCTATTTTCTGAGCTTCCAATTGGAATTCTATAAGCTTGGTGAATCCTTGGAAAGCAACGAGGCATCTTTTGGCCCCTAGCATTTATGAACAGAACAAGATCGAAATACTTCGGTAGCTGTATCCATTTGGAATTATATCGCAATGTATTATAATGTATTTTGAACTGCATTAAGTTTCACAATGCACTGGATAATGTATTTTGTAATGTATTTTGGCATGCTATTGGTTTGCGAATGATAATATTTAAACTCCGTGAAAACCTATATATTTTGGAATTCCTGACCATACCAAATAAATACCAAATTAACATACAAAATTCAGAGTTTAAACCAGCGTTTCTCAAACTGTGGGGCGCGAGCTGATTTTTGGTAGGGCGCAACAGTGTTCAATCACTTTGTCGCCCAAAATTTTCGTTCCCAGATTTTTTTTTCTTCAATTTTTGCCAATTCCAATTCCAACTTACTGCCCGTAATTGGTTGCAGGCTAGCAAAAGTTACAAAATCCTCTAAAATCTTCACAAAAACCTCAAAAAAACCTCTCAAAATTTACAAAAACCATCAAAAATTCTCGAAAAACCTCGAAAAACCTCGAAAAACCAGCCAAAACTCCCAAAGATGGCTTGAAAACCCCTGGTTTAAACAAACAACTTTACTGCCCCACATGCTGCACTGCAGTGCAACCCACTAGACTGTTTTTCCCTGCTCAACCCACCGACAATTTGATTTGACACTCACGGGCTTGAAGGCAAAGAAAAAAACCAGCAAATAGGAACGCGAACTTGACAAAACTGCTTATTCAATTTGACAAGTCGATTCGAATGGCAATTTATCGATCAACCCGTATTCCCATTCCCAGAGACACGAACAGGTGTCCTAGACAGAGCATGGGTCTCACGCTGAGTTACGAGCACGTCCACCTATTCTTTACTACCTGACAACTCAATGATCAAAATCCAATAACACACATCTTCCTGCCAATTAGGCGCGTTGCAAACACAAACAACACAAATACATATAAAAAGACCCAAAAAAAAGACATCACTTGTGGTTATTTATTTGCCTAATGGTTTTGTTTACAAGAAATTGTATAATGCACTGCCATTTTTATTAATAATTCAGCCCCTCTGCGGGTCCGCCTTGTCTGTCATCATCTGGCTGGTGACGTGATGCTTGTTACGGAAATGTCAACGTTAATAAATTGCCTCTCCATCCTTGTCATTTAAGAGCTGTTTTACCTTGTAATTTAAAAAATTATGCAATCTACTGAATATGATATGGGTTGTTGACATATTTACAGACAACCAAGCCTTGGCATTACTCGGAAATTACAGACGGTCACAAATTTGGGGTCTATACAAAAAAACTGCACCAGAAACGTTAATGAAACAACACTGCCCACAACTAATGATTAATATATATTTAAAATAACAGTGTACGGTATACATTTTTCGAGATACCCTGTATTGTCGGGCCGGTTTTATTTGGGACACCTCCAGTGCTGGACTGGCCCGGCGAGCTACCGGGAGTTTCCCGGTGGCCCATGGCCGCTGTGGCCTGTCGCGGCCTGCTGTGGCCTGTCCAGACTTCAGTAATTGCGACCCGGGCATCCAGATTTCCCAGCAATAAATTTGTTCCCAGTCCAGCCCTGGACATCTCGTATAATTTTACAGCGATTGACACTAAGCACATTCATTTAACTTGCACTTGTGATGTTCCGGTACTTCTCCCTGTGCGTTCTTCTTGATTAATGAAAACCAAGTCAAAATAATTTGACGTCTTTGGGCACAAAATGTTTTCAGAACCTTTTACTAGCTAAGCAAAACAGCAACCGTACAAGCATAATGTTTTGATGAAAAAAGTAAACTAATACAACAAAAGAACAATACAATAACACATACTATACTAACACTCATGACATAACATAGAGTAACTAAAAATAAGCACTCTTCAAATGACATAAATTCTACACTAACAAGGGGAGAGCACCAATAAGCTATCACAGATTGTTGTAATATTAAACAAGAAGGATTGTTATATCATGCTGAATGAGACCCTAAAATAATTTCATTCCATGAACAGCCAACAATGCAAACAATGAGCTGAAAGTTGGCACTATTTTGTCTGTGTATACATCAAATCTGAGCAATCAGGCCTAGTGTATGAATACTGTAAACAACAGTTGCTAGGTAAAAAATAGTTCCAAGATCCAAGTTCAATTTTACCATTTGAGATTCAATGATGTCATTTCCTCTTTTGATATCACATGACATATGACATCAGAACTTCGTTCAACAACATGACTGTCTTCATGAAGACAATAATAGTTTGTAGTGGTGGTTCAGTGGTTAAGGCAATGGACCAGGAATCTTTCCACACAGGTTCAAATCCTGTTGGGTGTGAAAATTTTTACATTTATTTTTTGTTAAATTTTAGCAGTTATTTTAATGTTTGTAATTTTATATTTGTTAAAAAATTAAAATTAACCAAATTAAAATTTTCTGGAAACAAATATAAAATTACAAACATTAAAATAACTGCTAAAATTTAACAAAAAATAAATGTAAATATATTCACACCCAACAGGATTTGAACCTGTGTGGAAAGATTCCTGGTCCATTGCCTTAACCACTGAACCACCACTACAAACTATTATTGTCTTCATGAAGACAGTCATGTTGTTGAACAAAGTTCTGATGTCATATGTCATGTGATATCAAAAGAGGAAATGACATCATTGAATCTCAAATGGTAAAATTGAACTTGGATCTTGGAACTATTTTTTACCTAGCAACTGTTGTTTACAGTATTCATACACTAGGCCTGATTGCTCAGATTTGATGTATACACAGACAAAATAGTGCCAACTTTCAGCTCATTGTTTGCATTGTTGGCTGTTTATGGAATGAAATTATTTTAGGGTCTCATTCAGCATGATATAACAATCCTTCTTGTTTAATATTACAACAATCTGTGATAGCTTATTGGTGCTCTCCCCTTGTAAGATACTGTGACTAACAAATATTATACAGTATAAAATATTATAAATGCTAAAATGAAAATCTCACACACTTAAATATTTTATCGTGTCTAAATACCGCGCTTATGTCACTGCGACTGAACTCAAACTAAATCGGCCGCCATTTTAAGTTAAATCGAGACAAACTGTTTAAAACGCTGTTATTTTTTTGTTTCTATGTCGAGAACCCCTGGAAACCCGCTTGGTTGCATACTTGAAATGTTAAAGTTAAAAAATAATTCCAAAGGAATAACTGCAGCGTTTGAATGAATGTTTCCTTGACATCTGATAAATCGCGGATATTAAAATCGAAGCTATTTAATATCACTTTCATCACACCGTATTTCCAAATGTTGGCAGTTGGTACCATGTTTTTACTTTTCAATAATAAAAAAAACCAACTTTATCACGCGAATATTTTACAAGCCAGCTGATACAGAAGTGCAAATTTGGGTAGAAAGAACGCAGTCAACGAGACAACTCTTCCAGACACCTCATTCCCTACAGACCTATGATCTCGAGTTACAGTCGCTGCAATATGCTGAGCTGTTCTTTTCCTCTTGAAAAAAGTGCGTATTTGCAACATAAACCAACCATCTGTAGTGTAGCATTTGCAAAACCACTTTTTAGACACTTGTATAACTTATCAAGTAGTTTATCGAGCTTGAAACGCTAAATTCCCATAAACTGTTATTTACCATGCTATGCCTCAACCAGCACTGAAGTCCTAGGCGAACTAACACGCGTTGGACTGACTGATCAAGCTCATTCTTTATAACGAATCGCAATATAACGAATTATTGATACAACGAATACCTAAAAATGGCCGGTTTGGTTTTTCGATATAACGAATTCTCGTTATAATGAATCGATTTTTCGGGTCCCTTGCGATTCATTATAAAGAGTGCCGATGTCGACTAATGAAAAGCAAAGAGTCTATATTGTAAAATACATTTTTGAACCAAATGGGTTCAAACGCTACAATATTTCTGTGATAATCCTGGAACGCAATTCAACAGATTTGTTACTATTTTGGAAATTAACTTCATCTTTACCATTTCTTTTCTTAATTCGCCTTTAAACCAGCCTAGAAAAACCCAGACTAGACATCATCAAAAACTGTCCTTTCCAGCAAAACAAACTAAATTCATCCAATAAAAAAGTACCATCTGCTCAACACTTTGTAAATTGTGTTATTCCAATCAACAACAGAGGGCGCTTGCTCAAATTATTCCAATCAACAATGGAGGGTGCCTCCCTCAAATTTCTAAATACTTGTGCCAAAGTAGGTCAGCAGAAATTGCCATTTTGCTCACTTGGCAGGGGACTCATTAAATGACCTCACCTCCAGATGCAGGATCATACTCACTCAGTTATATTGCACCTAACATCATGTCCATCTTACACTCACAGGGGTGGCACGAAAAACCGAAAATGACACCAAACAAACCATTTTAAATTGATTTCCTCTTCTTATTAGAATTTACTCGAGGCATTTTCTTTTTCCATTAAATAAAAAAAATTCATTTTCCCCTATTTATTTCGTTTCTCTGACCCCAGACCTCCATCACACTCCAAGAACAGTTGATTAGATTGAATCTATTGCGAATGTGCATGAACAAACTGTGGCCTGCAGGGAAACTAGGTTGCTAGGAGACACAAATTTAAGTGCAAACTCTAATGCACGAGTAGCAGGAGGCTTAAAATACGTTTTCTAGCATGCAATCACCTTCTTTTGCCATTGTAATAAAAATATTAAAATAACTGGATAAAATTAAATTTTTTTAAATAGATTTTATTGTAAAAAAAAAAAAAAAATAGTAATAATTTATACAACGTAATAACCCATACAGTTAAAAAATACGTTGAAATTATATTGTAATGTATTTTAAAATGCATTTTGTAATATATTTTTGCGTGCTATTGGTTTGCAAATAATAATATATTTTGTAAAACGTATTAATTTGTAAAATATGAATGGCATTTTCAAATACATTTTTCAATTGCATTATTTAACGTACAAATACTTAATTCTGCAAAAGGCTATACATAATGCATTAAGTGGAAAGCAATATATTGTAAAATATATTTTTAAACCATATGGGAATTTGGAATGGTTTTTATCTTTTTATGATTTTCTTTTTAATTTCTCTTACTTCTTGGTCACTTATTAATTCATGACCAATTGGTTCAACCTTAGGGTGTGGTTATGACATGTGTAGACATCATTTCTATAAACTTTTTTACTTTTTTACTTAAAAAACTCAGTGGGTTTTAAATATTTAATGCAGTCAATGCAGAAATTGAGCCATTTTCAGTGTTAAAGTTCAATTTGTTTGGCCATTATGAATTGCATGCATAGTTATGCATAAATTTTGTGGTTGCATTCATAAGCTTGTTGTTGCCATGGTAATATTTAAAAGGAGGAGTAAAAATCAATAGTAAAACTTTGAATTCCTAAATTTCATAAATAAGTATGCAAATACATAAAAATCGATTTTTAAGACGCGACGAAAATGAATTTTTTTGATTTATCCAAACCCAATATTTGAAGAAAAAAAATAAATTTCATTTTTTCATCAATTAATTACACAAAAAAATCTACAATAAACACTATCTTATAACTAAATATTGATAAAATAATAAAATTTATTTTAAAAATATCATTTCTATGCATATATAAATTTACCTTGGTCAAATTTTTGCCATACTTGCTATGAAGTATCATCTTATTTCGCATTGTGCAGCGATGTATCCAACATGTCAAATGTCATGATCGGATTGAATAATGAATAACACCACAGGGAAAAAGCGATGAGAAATGGCGATATGATCACAGGTGCATTCATAGCACAATATTTCAATTTTTAGTCAAACAAAATTTCACCTCAACTTCACACATGATCGATTTTGTTACCTCCACTTAGAAAATGGGAGACGCCTCGCTAAATTGACCAAAATTTTTAAAAATCCTAATAGTGTGGCTCCATCTGCGAACAGATCTCCTAATTATCAACTTCAATCTGAGTTCGTGAGAGAAAATCAATACAATTCATCTGTTTTGTGCACATGAGTTTAGCAGGTTAATAATGAAACTTTCGGTCACTAAACCCTAATGATAATTGAGCTATTAGCTTCTAGTTATAGTACCCGTCAATTACATTACGAGATCTTATACATTAAATAACAAATGCAATTGTTTCGGAAAACATTGCAGTAAAGCCTCACCAGATGCATTCAACGTTTCGCTTATTTGGCTTTTGGTGTTTTTACGAACAGCAAAAACAGAAAGCGTAAAGTAATTTAAACCAGACAGAATTTAAACTGCCTTTTAAACTGCTTTTCTCGATTCACCGTATTTTGCAGACCATAAAACGCACTTTTTTCTTTGGAAGTGCGTCACATTACACAGTTTGCGGCAGTAGGGTTTCGGTATTGGGAAACCAGGGTACCGCCTTACCGAGAAACCGGTTGGAAAATCACAGAACCGGGAACCGAGAAATTTGAAAAAATAACCGGTTCTGTCCAAAATTGTCAAAACGTTGCTGAAATGTCATTTTTGTCATTTAAACATTATGTTTTGTAACGTTTCAATGATGAAAATGGCCATTTTAGACAAAAAAAATAACCATTTTTAACCATTCAACGTCGTCTGAGGCCTTACCTTTTTTAGTCACGAGAGTACCGATTTCCCGGGAGTACTGGTCATTTTAGTACCGGGAACCGGGAATTAATAAAAGGCGGGAAAACAGAAGCCCTATGCGGCAGGTACTTTTCCTTACAATTATGACATTTTTTACGCTATATTTAGTGTAAGGTAAAAGTGGGTTGCGACATTTGAACAACGAAACAACAGCTTTCATTCTCCTGTGCGTCTATTTTCATTTTCCCACTCTCTTGAAGAGTAAAAGCAGAAAGTTTGAAGATTTTTCTGTAAAGAGTTTTACCAAACATCTGCAGAACGTATTAGACTCTCCCAGAGGCAAATTGCAATTGGGAATTCTAGTGTGTATTTGTTTTAATTACAAATAAACAACTTAAAGTCTATGGAACTTATCATTCACCCTAAGGCGAAATAAATTTTTATCTTAAAAATGTCCAACTCAAATCAAGATTTTAACAACCCCTTAATTAAAGCGCCCTTTATTTGTTTTATCAACATTCAGGAAATTGCGCTTTAATGCAACATCAACACAATAACCTTGCATTGCATTTAATTCATTTAACAAATTTTTAATCCGATTATAAAACCCGCGTTTCACACACAAGCTGTCAACAATAAATCGTTAACAAAATATCAACAAATCATTTTAAAGAGTGAACTTAGAATAAAATAAAAAACACAAACTAAAATGCAGGAGAAAAAATGCATATTAAGAACAATGGTAATCAATTTTCACTTAACAGCACAATTTTATCATTCATCTAAAGTGGTCCTCCATCAAATGGACAATAAAAAGTGATAACCCTCAATTCACTTTCAGATCAATAGTATGATTTATTACAAAAAAAGATGACACAAACAACAGAGGACTGAGAGGAGAGAAAAAAAAAACACTTCATAAACACTTCTTGTAAGAAAAAATAAAAATAAAATATAATGGGGGTGGGATGGAAAAATCCAATTTTTTTCCTTTAAAAAAAAAATTAAAATGAAACTGTAGGGGAATACATAGCAGTTCTGAAGACCCCTAACAGTTTAAAAACACTAATGACAAACTCCCATTGGTTGAACATGTCACAAGAAGAAACCTTGTGATCACGCCTCAACAAATCAATCATTTTGGTCACCTTCTGATAACGTTTTTGCTTTGATATACTTTTATAAAACCCTCTTTATCTTATGTGTTCTTGTAATGGATTCAGCTGGATTGTTTTGTGATGGTGTTGGATTGGAAAGCACGGACTAGAAGACGACCATGTTGAGTGGGCTTGTTTGCATAAGTGTGTTTTTAATCGAGTGACCACGTAGGTGGCGCTGCAATCGGCAGCGTCATAAATTATCATAAACAAAAATGGAGTACGAGATACTCCATCATTCCCCCAATTGTGAAACAAGGGTAAACAATTAAAACATTGAAAGTTGAAATAAGACATGGAATGTAATATATTAACAATAAACAATTTAAAAAGATGGAAGATTAAACATGTAACAAAAACAAATAAAAGTGGAAGGAATTTTTACATAAAAAAAGGATTTACTAAATTATAACATTTGCGGATGCTGATGCGGTTGAGCGGATGCTGGATGCGGAAATGGAAGCCGGAACGTATGGAACGATGGCCGAAACGTGTAGAACAGTAGCAGGAACGTGTGGAACGATAGCCGGAATGCGCGGCGTGGAAGCGGGAACGCACATGAAAGTTTGAAATGGGGGGAAGGGAAAATCGTGGAGATTCTCCCCCCACTCCGATGATTTGGAGTGTTTCCGGAGTGGAATTAATAAAATGCGAGCTCCAAAGGAGGCTCGGTGGATTGGTAGTGGACTGGTTGTGGAGTAGCAGTAGCGGGTCTGCCGGCGGACATGCAAGCGGACTTGATGTGGCCTTTTTTTCCGCAGCCGTAACAGGTTGCGTATCGATGCGTGCAGTCATCACGTCGGTGGTCCGTTCCTCCGCACGAAGCGCATTGTGGGCCGCTGCCAGACGCTTGGGTGTTGCCCGATGGCTGGTGCGTCGCTTCTGCGTTTGTCGAATTACGGGATTTGGTGTAGGCACGATTGCCGTTGCCGTGCGACTTCTCGGTGTTGCCGACTTTGTGCACTTCAGTTTTGGTTCCTGGGTGGAAATTCGGAACCTCTGTCAACGTCTGCTCCATGGAGATGGCGTGTTTGTAGACATTATCGAAGGAAATATCTGCCAGATGGACAAGCGTTGATATTATACGTTCATGACGCAAACCGCACACGAAACGATCCCGGAGAGTGTTGGATAGGTTATCTGCGTAATCACACGACTTCGCAAGCGCCTGGAGAGCCAAAGCAAAGTCGGCAATTGACTCGGTCGGTCCTTGATTTCGCCGCTGAAAACGATTTCGTTCGGCCAACATCATGGGTTTGGGCCGTGCATGTTTGGTCATCAATGCGTTCAGCTCAGCGAAAGTCATGGCGCTTGGTTTCTTTGGATTTGCAAGGTCGGACATGCATTTATAGTTGTCGTCTCCAACGCACGAAATTAGCAAATTAACCTTTTTTTTGTCGTCCACGATGTCATGGTATCCGAAAAACGCCTCCATCCGTTCAATGTAGAGCTCCCAATCGCCTGCTGGATTGAATTCGTGGAAAACTGCGGTTGTAGCCATGTTGAAGCGAAAAACGGTGAAAAACGATCGACACGAAGACAATGATCGCAGGCCTAACACGTGGTGGTGTGAAAATCGGTGAAGGGTTCCAAAAGGCTCGGAAAAACTTGCATGGAGGTGGTTTCAGTGTAGTGCGATGGATTGTGGTCCCATCCTCGTCGCCATTTTATGTGTTCTTGTAATGGATTCAGCTGGATTGTTTTGTGATGGTGTTGGATTGGAAAGCACGGACTAGAAGACGACCATGTTGAGTGGGCTTGTTTGCATAAGTGTGTTTTTAATCGAGTGACCACGTAGGTGGCGCTGCAATCGGCAGCGTCATAAATTATCATAAACAAAAATGGAGTACGAGATACTCCATTATCCATGCACTTTTTTCCTTTCTTCTTGCAATCTATCGATGGTTTGTTCATAATACTGAAGCCTATTTCAGTTAATAGTGTTTGTGAAAAGGTAAGTCAAGTTATAACCTTAGAACAGTGTACAGCCTAGGACATAAAAAACGTCCCAGTCCAGCTTGAAGCTCAGTTAGCGACAGCGACAATTAGCGAAATGTAAATTCTGGAGGAAAAGCGAAACTTTAGCGAAGCTGTTCTAGTTAGTTAGCGATCCCAACACAGCCTGAATCCACCAGGTAGTGCAAAAACTCACCGATAAGTTGTGACAAACTGACATTTAAATGATGTCAGTCAATCACTTTCACATCACGGGTTTAGATGATTGCCAAGATGGTGCCTGACCTATTTTGTCACTCTAACTTTAATAAAATTCATATCGTCAATCTCAGGATTAATTTAAACATCGCCTAGCTTAATATGCTCCTAACAAATTGAACAATTCAAATGCTTTGCCAAATTAAGCACATCACAGCAACAAATTTAGGATAATCCATGGTTTAAAATCATGGTAAATTTTGTACACAGCAGCTAGGCATGATCGCAAACCAACATTTCCGATCGACCAGTTGATTGATTTGCTTATGGCATCGTGTTGCAGCTAACATGCTGGTGTGTTCTTACCAAATATTAAAATTGTAAGTGGAGTGAAAGAAATGACCGTTCGTGGAAGTAGAATTCAATCAAGCGATTTTATTCAAGTGCGCCAGGTGGCGCTTAAACGCTTAGCACAGTGGTCGGCAAATAATTTTAAGTGGGGTCCGGATACTATTGAAAATTTTTATCGAGGTCCAAAAAAAAACACTTAAAAACTTTACTAAAAACCTAAGAAAACGGAAAAAACACTTAAAAACCAAATAAACCCCCCAATAAACACACACTACCCAAAAAATACCAAAAAATACCAGGAAAAAACAGGAAAAACAAGAAAAAACACCAAAAAACCAAAGAAACCGAAGGAAAAACGTCGCTAAAACGTCACAAATAATGATAATTACAATAAGGAATTGATGAGCTTAAACAAATATGCGAATATCGCACATGCAACAATTTTGTGATATAAACTTCATAACTCAAAAGTGCTAATGCGCAAATACCGTAAAGCTTCAAATAAACGTCCGGGCGTTTATTTATTCATAAATTTCCTTCTTATGAATTTATACAACAGTTATAAGGTTATAACTTGATATTCTATAACCCACAAGTACCCTTCCATAAACCCTCTATTTTTCCATTCGTTTGCATTGTTACTGCATCACAAGCAAGCAAACTCTTCCTGCAACACCCAGCGGTGGGTTCTGCATTGCTGAATCGCATTGTTCAATTCAAACCTTGCAGCAGAGCCCTTTTGGATAAGTTGTTGACCAATTTGCATAAAAACTGCACCATTTTATTTTTTCCTCAAGATGGATTTGCTGCAACATCAAAAATTCGCCATATCTGGAAGGATCAGGCGCAGCACGCAGCGTGCGTTTGATGTTTTTACGAGATGAGCCTCCGGGACCGACATAAAAAGAAATTACGGATTAGATTCCAAGATACGGTGTCTCTCGAAGGCAATATTTTAACCATAACGTGTGAAAGCAGCTTCCGCTTCACCTTTCATCTTATTTACTTTCATTCTTCCTCAGACGAAATCAAATATCATATTTCCTTTTCCTCTGCCTAGCAAATTATCTAACCTCAAATCCAGCACTTGAAAGCAATGATAAATTGTTTCTCCATTTCCTCATTGTCTCACATTACATCACAAGAAAATAGGGCGATGAATAAATTGATACCTTTAAAGATCTTGAAAATTTCAAGGTCCACCAGTGTTATATCACCTAACCGGCATGCACTACTGCATTTAGCCTAAACAACATCGTGTTAATTTTAAGTTTAAACTGGTTTAAAAAATATAAACAAGTTTAAATGACTTTACGAATGCGCCTATTAAATTTATTACAGTTAAACAGCCTTTAAACAATTTATGTTCTTCAAATGTCCGTTTAAAATATGCATTTAGACTGGTTTACACAAGGCCGGAAGCAGAAAATTTCTTTTGGGCCCCCACCCTAAAAAGAGGTTTAATCTTAAAAAATCTAAAAAATACGCTTCATACAGGGTGGTCAGAAAGTCTGGTTCTATGTAAATAATTCCCAAACTGTTCTAGATGTTGATTCAGCAAAATTATTGTAAGGGTAGTATGTCGGAAGAAATCCAATTATGACATCCAACTTGACCTCAGAGGTCATCCATATTGTAACTCGAGAACCGTGACAGATAGAGAGAAAAAGTTAATTAGAAAGTTGTAGAGCATCATCCAATTAGTCTAGAACTGTTCTTAAAAAAATTATGTCTTACTGAAAAGTTTTGAGAAAAAACGTCTGAAACATTAGTCTTAACCTTAACCTATTCGAGGGCGGCTCTTAATCGGTAAAATACGATAAATATCGGCTTTTTCAATGCAGCAACTACTTCTAATTCAAAACACAACACCAAAATGATGCCTACAGGAGACTCTATCTCATGGTTTTAGCTTCTGGGAAGAATAGATCATATAGAAGGAGAAACCAAGCTTAACATTGCAACAGTTCCTGTGGGAAAACTACTTGCTTATGTTTACCACGGACCACTTCTATGGGTCTTCAAACACCAAACCTATGAAACTCCATTGATTTCTCCTTCAGATGTGTTTTCAAAAATGCAACATTTTTCCAATACCTAAATCCCAAATCCCTTTCCACAAAACAACATTTCAAACATTTTTTACAACAACAAAAAAAAAAAAAAAAAAAAAATTACTTTCAATTATATTGACTGACCAACATATTGACCCACAGTGAATCAGGTGGTTTGTCAGATGGTAATCATGACTTGCCCTTTTTTTAATCAATGAAAATGCTTGCACATTGCAATCAATGCACCTAAATTAAACTTTATTGACAAATCTCCCACCAGGGAAACAATCCCACTCTTGTCACCCTTTGCTTTATCGATCATCCAATTAACAAATATTATATTGTACATCTATTCTAAAAATTCTCCTCTCTCTGGACACTTGACACCATAATTCCTCAAAAACAATATTTCCATGCCATTAAAACGAAAATCCTTCACATCCATCTATTGGAATTTCCCCTCCCCCTAACTCGCCTACTTATACCTGTGACTCAACACAGTGACTTCATCACCTCCCCTTATCGCGACCGATTTCGCTTCAAGATGATGTCATCCCATCCTATACATTGCAATCTGTTACCTGTAATGGCATCCCTGTTGAGGTATTTGCATTGTTGCGTGAAATGGGCTGGAATTAATGAGATTGTTTGAGTCACACTCACACCCTCCCCCAACTGCTTCAACTTCGTGATTCATTCCACCCCTAACTGGGACATTACGTGAAAGCGCAACCAAAATGTTTTATTTTAATTTAAAAAAAAAAATTAAATTTACTGTAAAATGGCGCCACAAAGACGCCATTTTTTAAAAAAAAAATTAATTTTTTTTTAAAAAAAAAAAAATTATTTTTTATCTCGAGTCAAAGAACCCAAGACTAAATGTCGTTATCTTATACCTAACGATCATATAGGTTAAAGCAAGAACATAAGTTTGTTGAGTAAAACTGCCCTTTAAATTAAGGTTAAGTGCATGATTTTCCCCCTTTTGACTTGTCACAATGAAATTATGCTTCGGCTTTGTTTTTCTTATCTACTACAAAAGAATTACAACCGATTCTTTCGAATATTTAAGTCACACTTAACCATAAATGTCACTTAATTCCATTCATTTAAAACTAGGGTCGAGAGAACGAGTATCAACCCCATTATTACCAATTAAAATTAAATTTAAATAACATTAGGTGCGGAGAATTGGTTAAGCAAATACTAAAAGTTTGCTGAAACGAACAAAAAAAGTGAAATAAATGACTTATTATTGAATGCTCCCCAAATAAAACATAAATACCGTATTTCTTCGATTCTAAGACGTCATCGATAGAAAGCACCCAATATTTAAAGATGTTAAACGGAAAAAAAAATTGCATCTTAGAATTGAAGAAATACGGTATTACAGTTGTAAATCTTTATAACGAATCGCGATATAACGAATTATCGATATAACGAATACCTAAAAATGGCCGATTTGGTTGGCAGGCCATAGAACACCATGTTAATAAGTTACACAACCCCTTGCTTCAAGTTAAACAAAACAAATAAACTAACTAAAATATGACGTAATAAAATGTCACAACCTGAAATAAAAGACAGATTATCAACTTAAAACCCTAAAAATTCCAATTATCGATCAATTGAATGAAATATTTCCGTAAATATACAAAAAAATCATTTCGTAATGTAAAATTTCATAATTTCATTTCCTACTCCTCAGAAGAATATCACGCAATTCAATGACCCAAGAAATGGCCCTTTTTAGCTATTGAAAGAGGGTAATGAAAAGAGAAAGTGATGGGACGGAAGAAGCAATGTGGTCTATATGGCGGAGTTGATTGACGATTCCCTCCACCAACCCTCTGAATCCCTTGATCGCCTCGCCCCATGTGGTCTCTCTTGTGGTGAGGGAGTATTGAATACACAAAAAAATAAACCTAAATCAAGAGCTGTGGATTGACATGATCTAATAATTAACAAATAGTAGCTAAATTTATGTACAAAGCAAATTTGTAAAAAGATTCCCACTTTAAGCCTCCTATGCAAATTGAGGCATTATATAAAAGAGTTACAAACAGACCTGCAACCTTAATAAAACGCCATTTTCTAATTGAAATAGACGAACAATTCTTGTTTGCATTAAAAATTAACATGCCTGTGGTTATAATGATGTTATCAAACCTATTGACATGAATAATTTCCACAGTCACACGTTAAAAAATGTCCCAAAAGACCAATTGACTGAGTCATAGTGCCATAAAGGTGGATCCCTCAATCTTCAATCACAAGCTGGCAAAGGTGATTCATAAAGAAATGTAAATAAATAAAGAAGAGAGAAAGAGAGAGAGAGATAAATACTATTTTTATCAAGCAGTTTTATTTCTATTGTTTGTAATTAAGCTGAAATTCCAACCAACTGTTGATGCTGATAAATTTAATGGAACACACACACAATTTAGGAGACAAGAGACAGGGATGAAGACAGGGAGAGAGAGAGACAGCTTGCCATGTCTGAAAGGCAATGCCATTAAGATAGGAGTTAATTTGGTTACTATCTTGACACAACATCGAAACCCAACTGACATCTGTCTCCAAGTTTCATTTAAGCGAACAGGTTTACGAGTGTTCTGAATATGAGTCCGACGCAGATTTACGCAAAAGACAGATTCTTGACCTGGTCTCTCGTCTTGCTCTAACAACAGTATTAAAAGATAGACCGGGCAAATAATGATAGATAAACTTAAAACAGCTAAACTGAAGGGAAGTTTTTTTGTCCACGACTGTACACCTCGATGTCCTGAATCAGGAAAAAATATAAAATTTATTGGCACGCGAGATGTATCTGTGGTCAAACACAATGAACGATTAAACATCGCATCTAGATGTATTGTTTTCTTCAATGTCAAAGCAAGTTTGTGATTATTTTTCTTATTTCCTATCAGTTCATGTTTCTACACTTCAGTCAATGTCCTGTGAGAATGGTGTGATGTCATTAAAAGCAAATAATTGTCCATTAACAACGGTATCAAATATCACTTTAGTAAAAGGTTTCACAATTCAGATCCAAAAATATCCTTCAAGAATAGAAACAACTTGAGAAACTAGGATGCCTTGGTTGTGCATCTTAAATAGCCAAACGTTTGTCACAATATTGTTGAGTATTTTGTGTATTTTCCAATGGAAATTTCAGCCCAGTTTAACCGCATAATCAGATTACTCAAGGTGATTGATCACCCCTGCAGCAATTCCTGACAACTTTCCAATTAAAATGCTAAAAATCTGACAACAACAGCAAAAATAAAAAATAAATTTAATTTAAAAAAATCTGTTTAAGGCAATGCCGAAAATGCAGACATAAACAGTTTAAGCCATAAACAGTTTATTTCCATCTAAATGTTTACGCGAATCACGTAAAATAAGCTATTTTGTCATTTGCATAAACAAAGAATTTGAAATAAAACGTTTATGGCCTAAACTTTGAATGAACCTAATGACTTTTCTACATAAAAACCTTACAAAACCATCCACAAAACCTAAATAACCATAAAAAAAATCTATTCTAAACTTCAAAAAAAGAAGAAAAACAGTTTTAAAGTTGAACTCCACATGCAAACCCCAACACTAAACAACTATTTCACACACCATTTCCTTTCCATCACTTTAAAAGAAGATATAACAAAAACATGTTGCTTTTAACTTAAGATTCACTTGTTCCAAAAATGCTCAGCTGTCACTTAATCATCTCACTCATCAAAACTGTCACTTAAAAAAACAAAAAAATATTAATACATCACCCTTAAAATTCCCTATTGTACAAATCCAACCAACTTGACCTTGTGAGCAATCAAAGCCTTTTCCTAATACAATAGTGGGTGGGGAATTGAATTTACAATTGAGTATACAGAAATCCCTCCCAAAAAATATAAAATTATAAAACAAAAAAGTTTTTTAAAAAAAAATTTTCCAAAAAATTAATTTAAAAAAAAAACAAATTTTACCTCCGCTTCTTGTTTGGTTCTGTTGTGATTCTGCGCCGCGATTTTCAAAGAATTCACATAAGTTAGAATTCTGTCTTCCAAAATGTCCTCGTGATCGTTCTGTTGAAAAACCTTTCGAAACAGCGACCGGTCTTTAAGAATAGGAATTCCTGACTTTGCTGCCTCTATCAGCATCTTGGCTGTGAACCAATTGTGAATTTTCCCTCTCTACACTGACCTTCCTTCACTTCACAAAACTCTCACTCTACACTCACTCACTCACATTCCCTTATCCATTCCATGGAACAACCCTGAAATCATCCTGACGTCATTATGATGTCACGCTTGGCAATTGGTGCGTGCAACTGCTCTCCACTCGGGACAAAATAATCGTCTGCAAGCAACGGTATTTCAAGCAGTTGTGGAATGTTTTCAAATGTCATTTTAAATCATTTTAATATTATTTTTTTATGAATAATACAAAAAAAAACATTTCTTAAAGATAACAAAAGTATATAAAAAAAAATAATAATAAAAAAAATTAAATTATGTTATCCCAGTTATCCCACATAAATTTTGTCTTTTATGGGGAATGGAATAATATGGCGTAACAGGTTCTTGGTATTTCCAACTCAATTACTGTCCAGTTATGTAATACCTCTGCCTGCCTTATGCAACGTGATGGTGGAACAATAAAACACATTTTCCTGATTAGTCTTAGTGAATGATTCAGGAAAATTCCCATCCTGATGTTGAAACATTTAACATTTTAGAAATGGCAGTCCAGTATTAACAAACTAAATTTTCAAAAAATAGGGAATAACAAGTGTTAGATGGACCATTTGATGGACAATTTGATGCATAATTAACATTTGACCTTGAGACTGCCATCGCACACATTGTTTATTACATTTTTATCACTTTTAATATCACTTTTAATCAATTTACCATGCATGCAGCATGAGTGACCTGACTGCTAGTTAGAAATTACATAATAACAAGGAAATGTTGGAATTTCAATCCTTGTCTAGCGTGTGTGGCAGTCTTTTTTAATTTGGTTGTAAAAACCAAAACCAGGTTGCGTAAACGATTAAGGTTCCAGTACTTTTAGACTAAAACCTTGGAAGTAAGCTTGCTGCATTGTGTGACTTCCTCATAACAAATTTAAAGTGGCGTTTTTCTTACTTTACTGCTAAAACAATCCAACAATGCAATGCGCAGCAACATTGCGTTACTTCATAGTGTGAACACAAGTGTGAACCCACCTTAACAAAGTTGCTTAAGAAATACTTCTTGTTGTTATTTAACACTTACCAAAAACTTTTAAGTGGCCATTGCTCACAACAATGCACTTCCATGTCCCCGAAAAGTTTAAAACAAAATTAATTAGTTTCAGGAAACATAAAATCATTCCGTTTGTTTAGATGTCCAGACTCAAGATAATCAACTTTCTCACACACGACTACGTGCTAATTAAATCAAAATATACAAAAGGCTTGAAGCAGCATAAGTGGCAATAATGCGCGCTTCTCTGCACAGCGTCGTGTATTAGCTACTCGACTAATAACATTGTCGTTTATAATAACAGCATCAAACATTGGCTTGCCAGCGGTCATCTCCAACGTTGATAGTTGAGTGGTTATGAAATGTCTCTTGGTAACCTCCCACCCCACCCTCCCAAGACCATTAACTTCAAATCTGGTTGTAGATGGCGGTCGTTTTAAAGCAAACTAACTTACACCCTATACAAACCATCTGCTCACACAAGTAATGCTGCTGGCGAAATGTTTCAATTTGCACTGTCGAGATTAAACCTTTGTCTTACTAGAACATAACTGTAGAAAAGCAGATAGTATTAGCAGATATATTTCTAATTCTAATTCTATGTACTATTAAAATTTTGTTTGTTGGAAAAAACCAGGTCTTGATGCAAAACAATTTAGTCCTAAAATTTGAACTGCACAAATGCACTGACCACTATGCAGCCCATGAATCCACTCTAACAGCGCTTCTCAAAGTATGTAATGTAGCCGACCAGTATTTTTTGTGCAAACGTGAAAAACATGAAAAACACTATAGGTGCATTCGAAAAGTCATTTGCACTAAACGACCAGTGCAACTGGTAGTGTAAACTGTAAATGTCAAGTTAAACGACCCAATTTTTGAGTTTAAAAATAAATTTCTGTGTAAATTTCAGTGTAAATTCAAGTGTAAATAAATTAGCCCAAATAATAACCATAGTGATGATCATAATTGTTGTTGTTTACTCTAACAAAAAAAAAAAAAAAAACTGCTACAAAATTGTTGCGATCCGATCTAACGAAAATCCAAGATGGCTGCCAGAAAGTCCCGATTTGAAGGAGAAAACTCGTTTCCATTCAACCAGTTTACACGACATTTACACAAATTAATTCGTGTAAATGTCGTGTAAAACCGAGTGTAAACACATTAACACTCGTTTTGATGACTTTTTATGCCATTTATGTTTATAAAAACAGCAAAAATAATACGGAGTAGGTACCAAAAAAGGTGCCTAACCGTGAATGTGTTCATTTTTAGGCCCGTTTGTTCTATCGTTTATGCGTCGTAATCGCGGGAGTGCATGGTGCATAAACATTCCTTTTCTTTCATTGGACAAACAAATTGAGGTTGTGGCCCCCTTATTTAAGCATAATTTAGTTTTTTAACACCAATAATAATCTTACTAATAATGGTTTTCAGATCATTTACTACAACCACAAACTTGTACAGCACGATTGTGTGGACAGATGTTGGGATGGGTCATAACTTCCAAGTGAATTATGGGGCAGGATTTGGCCATAAGTACTTTGAATTTGGTAAGTAAATCGGGTTTGTCCATAGGCGGTTATAAAGATTTTTACAATTCGGGACCTTTCATATAAATACCGTATATACGAAAATTCATAGCCCTTACTCTCACCTCCAACGTTCTAGTTAAAAAATAAATGAAATGGCTCGAAGTCTGAGAAATCCTGAGCCGGGATTCGAACCCAGATCCCCGTTTACTAAATGGAAGTAAAGACCATGAGTTTTCCGATATTCAAAGCCCTTCCAACTGGCGGCCATAATGTTACGAAACGTTGCAGTTAGATATCTGGCCCTGTTTGGATAAAAGCACTTTGAGTTGGATATGGATAAAGGGATTGGGTTTATAATGAGTACTTCACAGTAAGGACCGTTTATTAAAATGAAGTTGCAACTGGTTGTCTAGTCTGGTTTGGAACACGCAGCGAATTTATAACGAGATATTAACTAGAGAGCGATTAACACCGGATGAAATGTCATTCCCATTGGAATAAAATCTATTGAGGAAATTGAAATATTTGTGGAGAATAATGCTTGCTAAGTGTATCATCTCTATTAATTGCAATAACAGTTAATACACCATTGCTATATTCCTCAATTTTTGTGGTTCATCTGAATCACTTTCGATTTATTTAAACTTAGAAAATATTTGTGTCAAGTTTGTTTGCAACGTGCGAATCTTGGCACGGAATACTGAGGATATTTTTATATATTGCAAGTCACAAAGACATGTTTGATTCACGCACTGATGCACAGTCTGCATTTACATCACTGAGGATTCTGGACTGTCACTGCACTTTCTATTTACCTATTTCGAGTGGAAACAGTTCCTGCTTTTAAGGGAAATACCCAGCAGTGACAATCAAAACAGACATTATTTGTATTTTCTAATTTCATCAAAAAAACTCATATTAACTTAAAAAAGAGCAAAACCAATACTATTAGATTGAATTTAATAACAACATCCAGTGCTTTATTGGAATTCCCATATGGTTCAAAAATATATTGAACAACACATTGCAATATATTGCATTTCAAAATACATTGCAATATAATTTCAATGTATTTTTGAATCAAGTGTGAAAAGACGTGCAAATAAATTCCATTTCTTTTGCTAAAACCCATTTGAGCACACATCCAAATTCCAATTTAGCAAAGAAAAAAAGTGTCCACTATATGGACCGTAGTACTACAACCTGTTAAGGGCTAAGGCTTAGTCACCATTCCATTACTCAGCATATCATTTGTAGGTGAATCAAGTGGGATGAAATTCCATGGGATTACTTGGCTGGGAAGCGAGTGTGGGGAAGGCAGAGGAGTTTGAAATCACATGTGATTTATGACAGGTGGAGTGTGGGAAGGGGGTGTGAGCCAAATGGCACCCAACTCAACTTCAATTTACATTATCACACTTGAGCTGACTTATAGGTCATAAACACGAGTTTTAAATTTTTTTTCCCTAAATTAGCAATTGCTAAAAAATTATATTTATCGACTTAAAAATGATTTAGACCATTCTAAAGAAAACTGTCAAATCAAGCTGGAAATAATTTAAATCATGCAACATGAGTTTGATAATTTGCAATGACTAAAAGTAATCCCATAAGGCTATAAGACATTAATTGGGAACCCCCTTCCCTCCCTGGTGTGCATTCGATAAAAAAATACTTATTAGCATATGTATAACATTCTATAATGAGACTTTAAAGACCATATAAAAACAACACAGTTTGATAATCAATCATGCAATTAAAATATAAAAATTAAAATTATTTTTGCTGCCAAAGATGCAAAAATCTTGTAATTAAACAATTGAATTTAAATAATTGCTTGTTATTATTTATTCCGTGATTTTTTTTGTGTATTAGATCAGATCAATATTTCAATTGATTCATCACTTATCAATGGACATTAGTATACATTACCTCATACCTAATGCAGGACACAAACATTCAGTCAAAGTGGAATTGCTTTGTTGGGGAAAATCGCTTAGCTGAATTGCTTAGAGTTGCACACATGACTAAGTGATTGACCATTAATTTGCAGCAAATAAGTTATTTTTACACATTTTCACGCAGTTTTATTTGGAGGGCCTCAATATATTTTTGCAGTGACAGTGGAGCACTTGCAAAGTCAATGGCTGCCACACGGTCAGATTTGCCACGGCCACCCCAACAAATCAACCCGTGTCACCGTGGCAAGCCAAGATTGTGACATATATCACGGGCGACACATTTGGATTTACCTACAGTTCACGCCCGGTATCTTGATGCTAAATTCGTACTACGCATCCCATTCTGCGCAGATGATTTTCTAATTCCAGTTGTTATTTAGCAGTATCAAGTATCAAGCCTAATATTAGGCCTAATAATGCTAATATAAAGTAAATAAACAACAATAAACTCATTATTAAAAGTAATTTACAGCATTGTACCAAAATATTTTTATTTATTTACCTTATTTTTAGCATTATTAGGCTTAATACAGCTAAATAAAACTGGAATTAGAAAATCGTCTGCGCAGAATGGGATGCGCAGTACGAATTTTGTATCAAGATACCGAGCGCAAACTGTAGGGGTGGCAAAAGCCTAAATCCGTCACTGTGCTGCCCATCTTATGACTGAGAATTAACCTTTTCCATTCAATCTAATCTAAAGTCTGCCCACAGCTACCAGCAACGTCATCCCTGGGCATGCGCAGACTTGGAAGAGTGATATCGCTTCTTGGTATCGATAATTTGTTACTTCCGCAATAATACTTAATAATTTCATGAGAGAAAAAGTCTCGACCAAAAGTTCACTTATTCTGCTTCAAAAAGCAAAAGAGGAAATCACTACTTGTCTTCCTTTTCCATAAGTCACTTATGAATGAACATCTTATTCTGTTTTTACAGTCTTTTTTTACTCTACAAAAATAAATTCAATTATGTTTTTACACAATTTCTGATTTCTACCGTGTAAAAACAGAATTCCGTGTACAGTAAAGCGTCGATTATCCGAACGTCGGTTAAGCGAACGACCAATTATCCGAACAGCAATTTTTCGATTTTTTATCGATTTTATAAAGAATTTTTAATGGTTTTTAATCGATTTCTTATTTGCATGTACAATATAGTATACCGTATTTTATCGATTAAGAGCCGCGGCTCTTATTCAAAACTGCCATTTTTGTCAGCAATTACAACTTCGGTTTTTCGTTTCTTATATTTGTTTAATGTAACAAACAAACGAAGCGTACGTTCATCGTTCGTGAGGTTAAATACGGAAACAATACCGTACTTTTGCAAAAATACGGTATTCTTGGTGTCTCAGCCACGGCTACTATTCTAGGGCGGCTACAATTCGAAGGCGACTTTTAATCGGTACAATACGGTATAAAAATACGTCTAAAACTCCCCTTTGAATCAGGTGCATCTTAGAATCGCATGTTTTTACACATTTTGACAGTCTGATGAATCAGACTACATGTCATTTACCATGTTTACATGTACTCACTTATCCAGATAAGTGAAAATTCGAATATTACTTTTGTGGAAAACTGCATGCGTTTACAAAGAATCAGTTTTCTAACTTGAGCATTAATCATCCACAATACACTGCGCAAAACACCCAAAATCTACCTCAAACAAATAGATTTTAGTTTTCCAGATAAGTTTGACTTTTCTGGAAAACTGATTTGTTTACATGATCAGTTTTCCAGAAAAGTAAATTTTGCATTTTCACTTATCTGGATAAGTGAGTACATGTAAACATGGTAATTGATTCAGACATACAAGATGAAAAAAATACCGTCACCTGCGAGTAAATTTTGAACAAACTGTTTAAATTTAGTGTGTTTCCCTGTAATCACTGTCATAAAAATGAGAAAAATATTACAAATATATGTGCATCTTACAATCGACAGCTAAGTTTTATTCCAAAAAACTAAGTCTAAATAAAAGTAGGAAGTGCATCTTAGAATCAAAGATAAAAGAAATACGGCACCTAATGTCTGATTATGCGAACAAATGGGTTTTATGAACACCCACGTCCCCCGATCACTTTGGATAATCAACACTTTCTGTATTTAATAACCAAATGCGCATTGATTAACTTGAAAGAATAATTTCCAAAGTGACCACCACCTAACTCGATAAAGAAACTACAGCACATGGTGAAATGACGAACTTAAGAATTCAGTGGCAGTTTTATGGTGGTCTTGGTGGTTGGTGTGTACCATGAATTTGGTGTATTCGAGGTACGGTAGTCTCGAAATTTCCTTACAGCCCACACAACTGCTAAGCATTCCAGTTCAGTCGCGAAGTAATTTTTTACCGTTCCTTGGAGCTTATGGCTGATGAACATGCAAGTGAGCTAGGCTTTTAGCCTAGGGCCTCGTACTTCACATTTATCCAAATTTGCCTGGGACCTCGCAAATGCTAAACCCGCCACTGCCAGAATCGATCGCACCGCAGACAGATATGAAATGTATATTAATAACTACTTCCTTACAAGTTGAAGCGTCTTTGTATTTTTTCCCATTATCTTGAGAAGTTAATCATATTGCCTCAAGTCCCAAAGACTCAGCTCATTGAGCCTTGTTTGCTATCAGGGACCAGTTGCGGTTACACTTTTATGTGTATCCTTGATGAAAACAGCATGTTGTGCCAAAGCATGTATATTTCAGAGGCAAATTGGTCAATTCCCTAAATATTGTTCCCTTGATTCTCATGCCGCAATCTACTACCCCCACATTGCCAATTCAACGTTCCCTTCAAGACTCTCAACAACACTAGCACAATAACCACCTTGATTGGATGTTTCCATGAACCCAAACGCATAAACCGAACTGGGTTTCTTGACCTCTATTTTTCTTCACTCACACTATCTTTTGTTGCACATGATCTGTACACATCCCAACGTTTCATTCTCGATGCTATACCCATCAATATATTACATTTTTATCCCAGCTTGAAGCCTTTCTCTCCCCTATTGGTGACAGTTAGAATCGCACAATGACGAAGCAACAAAATCCAACAACAAATTAAAACACCGATACCGGGGCCCTAAAGGTCCGGGGGCAGGGCCGGATTTAGGTATTGCGGGGCCCCTAAACACAAAATTTTTTATGACAAAAACAGCCGTCATAAAAAGGCATGAAAACGACTGCTTTTCTAAAAAAGAGTGGTTTCTTTCCATCTGCAATGCACAAAATGAAACAAAAAACATGTCAATTTTTTTTTAAAAATTTCAAAAGTGAACGTGAACTATTGGTTCAAGTTCACACGGTGATGAACATGAACTTGAACGCGTTCACATTTAAGTGAACCAGCTGCAACACTGTTTAAATGGATGTACATCATTTTAGCGATTTCATTTTAGCGATTTCATTTTAGCAACACAAAAACCTAGGTTTAATTCCTAAGAAGGGCTAAGACGAGGGGGCTGCGCCCCCCCTTGACCCCCCGCAAACCTAACCTTACTGGTTTTTTTATGAGAACCACTTTTTTGAGCCAGATTGTCGCTAAAACCTAGGTTTTTCTGTCGCTAAAATGACATGTTCGCTAAAATGGGACTTTTTGGTTTAAATGTGCATTTGTAAATCTAAAAATTGCACGTGTTTTAGTAATACTTTGCTGTGGATGAAAATGCCTGTGGTAAACATTACCAGTAGATTTTATTCGAAATTTTTGTCCCATTTCTGTCTTTCGTTGTTTTATTTAAGCACCGATGCCAGCGGTCAAGTTTAGGCCCCATGTTGATTTTCCAATCAAACCAGCGAATGAATTTTACGACATGTAAACAACGAAATTAGATCCACTTCTATAATTCGCTCCATATGACAAACCCTTCATGTACAAATCACAAATGAAACCCCTTTAGCCCAAACTCCCCGCACAAACTAATCAACCGCACAAAATCAATTACAACACACCCCATCTGGTGAGCTCTGAACCAATTATTTTAAGCTACAAGTTTCACCCAACCAAATTTCATCACTCCCTCATAATGACGTCACTGAGGGGAAAATCTGATTTCATGTAACTTGCACTAATGGAAGCTGACACCCCGGCTCAATGACTGGTCAAAATTAGACCTATTTATTACATGCTCCCTTGATTCACTAAACCCTGCGAATCCTATGATGAAATCCATCAGATAAAAGATAAAACAAATTTTAAAAAAAACAACACTGGAAATTAATCAATTGTAAACTCTTTTCACCTCTTCATTTTAAAAATTAAAAACCTCCCATTGACCTACTTGACCACTTCCTTGTTGTGGTTACAACAACAAAAAATACAAATTGCATTATAATAACACATTTCAACTTCAAGCTCAATTTTTGAGCATAAATTTTGAAACCAAGGTCTAAAAGCCAATTAAAATCCCACACACGCAAAAAAAATTAAAATTGTGGAAGCCATTTTGGGGGAATTCAAAGGGATTGAGATTGTCAGGCTCCAGCCCACACAGTAAGAATACTGATCACCTCTCCAAATCCAAGATGACCTCTTTACAATAACAAATTCTACAAAAAACCTCAGGATTTGCACCAAATTCTCAGTGTTGCGCCAATAAAATCGATTCACCATTCAAAAATTAAAAAATGTAAACAAAACAAAAAAATTTAAAAATTCTGTCTTTTAATTACTCCATTACCCAAGGACTGTTTTATGTTGCTATAAAAACCGAGTGGAAATTCTCTTGAATTAGTCATGAGTGCACAACCTTCTTGGAAACTTAAGGTGAACTTGCATTTTACCCAAACAAATTTAAAAAAAGAAAAAAACAATTTCAAATTTCATCAAAATACCCCTAAAGTGACTTGCGATAAACCCTCTAGTACAACGCGGGTTTCGTACGAAGCAAAATATTAATTGTATGAATAACAAATAAATGATGTTACTTGTGGATCGTTTAATTAATTTCTTCAAGAGTTTACTGTTTTATAATAAAAACAATCACTCGATAACTTGTATTTTTCACAGTACCTTGACGGTTTCTCTGGATGGGTAAGTCCTTGTTGCACGAGAGTCCTCTTGCATTATGGATTTGTTATCTACAATTTTCCAATGTATCCTCTGTGTTTATCATATTGGGTTATCCAATTCAATGTTGATTTTTATATAATATAGTTAGATTCTATGCTAAAAATCTATCTACTTAAATTAATCCATTAGTTCCACGGTGAACTACATGGTTTGTAGAAGGTAATCCAGCAATTTATTAACGTCCAATAATTGAAACTGTGTAAACATGGCTCATCCAAATGGTGCACATTTTAAATCCACAGAATTAGGCCTAGAAAAAAAGGAAAACAGATTTAATTATTTTAAATTTTTGGTTTGTTTTTTTGGTTTTTGTTATGTGTGGAAATTTAATAAAGAATTCCCTAGTTTCTAGTTGGTGTGATAAATTGTCAACAACTGTTCTAAACCATCATATTAAATTCACTGTAAAATAAATTCACAACACACTCATGCATATTATATTTCCAGAGGGAATGGGGTACTTAATCTCGATTTTATTATTAGTTAAATATTGACAAATACGATCTGGCAGAATTACATTTACAAATCTACCTCATGCAGAATAATATAATGTAAAATTACCAAAACTAAAAACTTCATTAATTATGCTAAACAGTGTGTAAATTGCTTGTTTTGCAAGTAATTTCCACTCCTGTAAATGAATTTTAACAGTTAGATTGTGGAAAGAAGCTTTGTGCATTTTTTAAAAATATTTTAACACTGTATCTAGTTCCAACAAAAACCACACTCAATTGGAGTGGCGCTTATCCCAAAAAAAACACTGAATAATGTTACAAAATAATATTATTTCATAGAATTGTCACTTAGTTAAGTTTTAAATTATTTTAGCCTTCAAAACACAGAAATCTTGACCCATATTTCACAAATTTGTCAATTACTTCATGAAACTCCACTTTATTTCCCACATAATAATGAAAATAATCACCATTCATTATTATATAATAAAAATAAAATAAAATCCTATTGATATTTAAAATATTAATAATTCCATTATCAATTGGGCAAACAACAGCCAAACTAATTAACAAATCCGTCTAATGATGACCTTCCATTCACACAATGGTATTCATTAACAGTCTATTTTCTAAATACTAAATAACACTTACCTTACCTCAAGCACAACACACCCAACAACCGAGCTTATAAATAAATTAAATGTTGGCAATTCACTTCTCTGATAGAAATTGCCCACAAACTGCTAAGTGAATTTCACTCGCGATTCATTTATTAACGTGTCATTATAAAATGTCAATAAAACATGCATTCGAAACAAAGTAAAAAACGGATAAATAAATAAATTATTTGAATTTATAATTTACCTACAAACTACAGGAAGACTGGAACAAGAAATGTGCAAGAAGCTGGTGAATTGGCACCGCGCAGTCTGAGCCGACTGCAATTCGTGCGTGGAGGCGAGTCGATCGAAGATTACGTAGGTGGGCGTGTGCTCTTTAAAGGTGGCCTTTTCTTACGTGACACAGCTTCAACTTTGTATTCCAAGTGTCAAGATCATCAGCTAAAAATGTTCACAGAAAAAAAAAATGAAAAATGAAAAATACCATTTAATTAATATCGCACGAAACAAATACTATTTTAAACCTTTTTTAACTTATTCAATTTGTTTGTCACATTGCTTGAATTATTGTTTCTACTGATTGTTTTGTGGATGTTGATGGATTAAATAAATACCGAATTAAGATTTGGTAATGGCCACCCCAATGGCTTCCTGAACAAAGATTAAAATTTCCGTTAGAGGGCGCCACTTTTTTAAAACGCTTCAATCCAATTTTTTTATTTTAAATTTCTAACATAATTTTTGTATTTTTAAATAAAAGGAAACCCGTTGGGGAGTTTGGGGTGTCACGGGCTTTGTAACTTTGTTCATTAATTCTTGCAAGTCGCAAGTCAAGCGTTGATCCGTTTCACTTTTCTTGCAATGCGAATCGATATTTGGCTATTAAAAATTTTCCCACCATCTAAAATAAACACAAATCTCTCCATTGTGAGGTGAAACGCTCCATGATCTTGCGGGGATGTCGTTTCCATGGCAACCCCCACCTGTTAAACTAATTTATGACATCTCTAAGAAGCTTTTTCCTCCAGAGGAATCCATGTTCAACAACAAAAAAACTCTTTTCTATTCATTAAACTAAATTTTTTTTATGAGCTTTAAGTAACCCATGAAAATTTTCAATTTGTCATTTTGGGGAGTGCACGACTGCAATAAATAAACAAAAAAAATTAATTCAAAAATTTTTTTAATATATTTTTTTTGCATATAAAAAAAAAGAAAATAAAATTTCACACGAAAATCAATTGGGTTTCCAGTTTTTCTAAGTGCAAAGTGTAACTAATGTTATAGAGTGATAAATAAACCCATTTTAATGTTGTGTTTGTATAAAGTGGCATTGTTCCCTGGTTATAATCAACTTTTCTCATAGAATAAATGAAAAAAAAAGCAATAAACTCATATCTGTTCACACGCAAACACAAATCACCTGCTCGTAAATCTTAGTTGTCAATATCTACAAAAGAATATACAATTTTTCTAGGGACAAATTTCCCTTTATCCCTTGGATTAAACCATGTTATGTATGCAAAGTGTGGCATTACACAGTCTAGTGTATGAAAGCAGTAAACACATACTAACTGCAAATTAAATCTCACCTGATGTCAGACTTTAGTATCTTCTTTTACTACCTTTTTTACCACAACTGTCAAGACCGTGCTAATAACATACATTACAAATAGTTGGCCAGAAATGTTGGAAATCATATAATTTTTTTTACAGCTTCTTTATTTATTTAGATTTTTAAAAAATATATATTTATATTTGTGTGAAATACATTTATATAATTATCATTTTGCTCGGGGTCTAAGTATTGCAATTGACTTTCATTAACTGCCACTTCTTCAATGCTATTAATCACTCAATACCATAGTTCCTGTTCCCGTGCAATAAAGCTGCAACAACTGCGACAAGAATTGGCTTAACTGCAAATGATTAATCCTTAGACCTTAGGTTTGTTTTTGTTGACACTGTTTAATAAGACCTGTAGTGTCTTTTGTGAGTATATTTCAGATTGTTTCATTTTCAAACCTTTAATATCTGTAAAATAAAATTCACAAATAAATTATATATCATTTTAGACAAGCTTTGGTGTAATTTTGTTAGTTTTCTTGCCATTTCGTGCCACATCAGCGCCGCGGTGTCTGAAATTCGAATTAAACAACAACTATATTTTTATTTTTATAAAATTCAGCAAACATTTATTTATTTATTTCCATTAATTAAGCGGTTTTTTTTTTTCACTAATAAATTATTACTTTCATGAAGAATAGTGCTTCTTTTAATTACTCGGAAGGATTTTCATTAAACCAATTTGTAGTCGGCTTTTTTAGCATGTCAAAGATGAAATTTTGGTTAATAAATACTCTATGTGAAAATCGGATGATTTTACGCGTGAATTATTGTTTAGTTACATTATTTGATTTGTATTGTTGAATTTATATTGTTTCTTTGTATTTCCATTTTTATTCGAGATTTCGATATTTTATTTGTGATTTTGCCAATTTGTTATAATGTATTTTTATTTCCACTTATATGTATTGACCTGTTCTTTTATTATTGGAATCTTGACATGTTAATCCCTTTAATCCGTTTTGCATTCCTCTACCTGAACACGTCATTCCCCTATCTCACGGATGCTTGTGATTGGTTCTGCGAACCGTGTCATTTGCATTTCCTTTTCCTTTTAAGATTAGAATAAAAACTCAGTGTACTTTTTCAACTTAAACTGTGTGGTCGTGCTCCTTTATACTCCAACGCCATCTTGGACTTCAACGCGATTTTCAACTGTTACATCCACTTGTAGTCAAGGACTTTAGAAATTGATTGGTAAACTTTGAATATCTTTTTATTTACTTCAAGTTTAACACTCTAGAGACTTTTTCCCCCCCCCCCTCCCATTCCAAATTGGACTAAAAACCTCAACTTAACTTCATTAACCCTCAATATTATAAAACTTTAACACCATCAGCCACTTTTCTCATTAAATGCACTTCACGTTTTATCACAATTTTTAATCTCAACATTAGTGGAATAACTAAACTATATGAAAATTTTCATATTTCCAACTTCCATAATAATGTCCACTGAATGTTGTGAAACTTAATGACGAAATTTAGAAAATAAATTATTACCTTTCTATATGCAATATTATATTGAGGAAATAGCTTTTATCAATGAGTATAGATTGTGATTACCTGATTAAACTGATGAAGGAATTCTTAGAAAGGTTCATCTCATTAATCAATATGTGGAAACCAGCACGGCATGAGCAAGAGAAAAAGCCCACTTTTATGGCGCTATAAAAACATCATGGCAGCTGTTATAATAACATTGTTCGATGTGTAATTATTTCATTACCCTAGAGATTTTTGTCTTTGTGAATTCTGGGAATTAACAATCATTGATTTTTGTCATTTTCACTCCGAATTCACTTAATTGCTTTGTGTTTCTTCTGTTTTATTGCTTCGCTTAATTTTATGTTTTGTGCTGTTAAATAAACGAAATACATAAATTTTAAAGTATATTTATTAATAATCGGTCTCTGAAAATCAATAAAATCAAATATCTTTCTGTTGATTTTTAAATTAATTGTATTTACACGTTTTATTTACATTTTGCAACATTTAGAGGCGGGGGAAATCAACCCACAATTTAAGCATTGCATGACAGGATATAGTCATGTTAATGAAGTTTATGTTGGGGAATAAACTTGTCACAGCTTAATTAGGCCTCCCACTTACATTTGGCCCTTTCATATCAGTATGAGTTCAACAAGCCCCTTACAAAATAAAAACAAAAACAAAATTTTTTAATTTAAAACAAACAATCCCAGGGAATTTTCAATCAACAACTGTTGACTATACTTTATCATTTATTCATGATTTTGTCCAGTAAATTATTATTTTTTTAATGCATTAACTCACACCTCACAAGATTTATTTACTTCACATTAGATTAAATTAAAACGGTGCAGTTTCCTGCATGAAAACATCTAAAATTAAAATAAAAAAACTTTAAAAACATTCACAATTAATTAAATTCTTACCTCTATCTGGCGAATCATTAGAGAGGGAGACTTTAAACGATGTATAAGAATATCACAATCAAGCATCGCATCAAAGTGAAATGAGGGAAGTGCTTGCAGTTGGAGATTGCGATACAAGTAGAAGCTGTTCGTGGACTTCCGGGTATGATATGAAGTCATTTCCAATACGTCATAGCGGCAATTCGTAAAACATGTCACAATACGTTTATGAGTAAATGGGTTTTATTTTATTTTAGTGGTTTTAAAAGTGTTAGCTCAAAAGAAAACTACTACAAAATATCAAATTAATTAACGTATACATTCTTTCTTTTTTTAACACAATACAATATCAAATATTAAATTAATTATAGATTTTTTAGCAAAGTTTAAATCATTTTTAAGGCTTGCGATAAGGTTTGAACTTCGCTATTTATATCGCGTATGATGGTCTCGATTTGAGGTTTGCTGTTAATGATTTCTATGCCTTGAGTGTACGGATTGTAGCGAACTGCAAATGGTCTTGGAATAGACGCAGCAAAAAATCTAAAATTGAAAATCCGTGTTGGGTTTTTTTACTTTTTAAAAGAATAAATGTATAAAAGAATGTTTTACATCATTTTCTCTTTTGCGTCTTCAAAACTTTCAGCTACGTAATAAACTGGTTGGTATTCCGTTATGGGGTATGGTTGCACGCCTGTCTTGGCAGGTTCAAATGGTCTTAACTGAGGTTTATCAGACAAAGCGTACTAAATTCAACGAAAATAACAATTAATACAAATTATTTTAATTATTTAACAAATAAATTACCTGCATTTCACCAAAAGATGACAATAAACCGGCACCAAATGCTTTAATCTCGCCGTCTTGACGACACAAACCAAATTCTACGGTAAACCAGTAGCACTTTAAAAAAAATTAAAAATAATATTTTACAATTTTAATTTTTTTGAAAATAATAATTTTATATTTACTGTAGCTAGCATTTGAATGTACTCATCTGGAGCCCCGAGTGATGCTAATCCAATTTCTTGAGAAAATTGAGCGAAGCTTGGATCAGCAAATAGTGGGACATGACCCAATAATTCATGGCAAACATCCCTGAGATAGAATTTTTTAAATCGTCAAATAAATAGCAAAATACAGCACTGCCAGGAAATCTGAACAAAATTGTCTCGAGAGCTTTGTTGCACTACACGGGTGTGTTGCAGTGCACGCGCTTTGCTGCACAACACGACAAATGTCGCTTCACGTAACAACATTAAAATTATTTCTTTAGCGGTTTATATACCGACAATTGAAATGAAATAAAACAATTTTAATAATTGGTTTCCTCGTAGGAAAATTGGAAAACCAAACAATTACCATTCATTTCAATGTTTTACAATAATAATTTCCCCATGTTAAGCCTATGGGAAATAATTTCATTAATTTAAATTCATAGATTTCCTAGCGCTGCTCAACATTTTCAATATATTTACGGTTCTGGAGTGTACAAGGGACAAGATGGATGCCTAATATATTGCGTCGAATGAAACACTCTGAATGCCAATCCTGCTAAAAAGTCCCTTGAGCTGAGAAGGCCGGCAACCGGTCTGATAGTGAATCCAGTGCAATCTAAGGAAAAAAAATCCAAACAGAGTCATGTGAGTGAAGCTTAAGGTGGGAAATTCTCCAATGATTTATTCTGCTGCTGCGAGGTTTTTCTGAAACTCACTAAACAGATAAAATTGAATAAATAGACGCAAACTGACGGTCAGGAACCTCTGAATATTTATTTTATATTATTTGACGCCAGATACTAAAAAACTAGGAACTTCTAGAAGGTTTTAATGGTGTAATACCTTTTAAGAAATTGGATACGTCTTCTAATTGCGGAATGTTGTCTTCCCAATAGCCACAATTCTGTACCAGAAGTGGGAAAACGTGGTTGTGCTCTCTGCACGCGTAGTCTGGGTAAAGTTTAGTTAATTCTCGGAAAACAACTCCCCTAGTATAAATTATTAATTTATAACAATAAATGTTTAATTTTCTAAGTAAAACATTGTAACATACCACGTTTTAATCTCTTCAGGGGTGTATTCCACGCGAGGAATGGTCTGACCACTGAAATTAATTGATATTTTAAATATTTTAAAAAAATTTATTTAAAATAAAATAAAATTTACTGTTTATAATTAAACGCGATATCAGCGAAGAATTTTCGTCTATTTCTGTACTCAGGATCTTTAAAACCCTAAAAAAAAAAAATTTTTTTTAAGTTTAGGTTTAATTTCATTTAGGTTTAATTTTTTTACAGGATGATCAGAGTCCAATTCGGATCCATACGACAAAATCTGATTGGCAAATTTGTCCAAATCCTTGATTTTGGATGGAAACCAAGGTACAGTATCTAAATAAATTAATTTTAATCATCAATAAATGTGAATTATGTTCGCAAATCGATGCCGAACTTGCCTGCATTATCTTTGTGGTCTCTCGAAATGACCTGCATGTAACTGGTTCGTTTCCTTAAATCTTCAGTTGCACCTCCGATGGACCCGTTACGGGTATCGTACTCGACCATGAATTCATACGAACCGGGAGATCGTTTTGAAGGTCTCGATTCAATGTGGGTTAAATTGATTTTCTTTTCCTAAACAATAAAGGAAAAAGTAAACATCGAATACTGAACACGAGGTGTTGTGCACTTACCTCGAATATTTTGAGGATTTTAGCCAATGCCCCGACTTCTTCTGTCAAGGAAAATATGACACTTGCTGTGCGAGAATGCTCTTGATCCTCCATTATGTAAAATCCACCTTGTTTTAATGTAGGCTATAGAAAGTTAATCGACGAAAATTACAGCTCGGATTTATTCACGTGTGAGGAAATTATCGAGAGTGTTAAAAAGAATTGAAACTTATTTTATATAAATATTTTTTTTTTTAGTGAAAATTAAAGTAACATATAGAGATAACATTGATTTAATTAAATGAATTAATTGAATAATTTATTTTAATTGAAATTTTTTTAATTTTTTTTTTAGAAAACATCAAGTTGAAAAAATGATAAACATTAACTAAAAACCAAGACCAAAGAGCACATGAAGTTTCTGTATACTTTTCTTGAGACTATCGGACCATATAACATTACAAATTAATTACACCATCAAAGAACAAACTACAAATTCCACTTCTAACTAACGATAAATAAAAATATAAAGATGGATTTAGTTATAGTAAATAATATTAAAGTTAATTACGTGTAAGGACAATATAAAGAGACATACTTTAAACACTTACCACCCAGTGTCACGTGTTAGGTGTGTATAAACAAATCTACGGATTGAATGAACGGGAGTTGACTGTCTTTTATTTATATGTTAGCTCGATCAACTTTCGCAATAATTTCTGCTATTTCGTCATCAATAATTTGCTAATTAAATGGGTCAAATTTTTTGCTTAGTATTTTTTTTGCGTATTACTTTGTTTCTCAACATCCTTGAGTTTTTTCTTTACTTCGAAAGGGTTGAACTTCCGTAGTTTTGTGAAAAATTGTTACGGAAGTCTTTTCCTTTGCAACTACAGCAAGTTTCACACGTGTCAATCGATTTTTCATGTTTGTACATGTTGTTTTATGTTTTTCATGATTTTTAATGTTTTTTTCATGAAATTTCATGGTTTTTAATGTTTTTTCATAAATTTTCATGGTTTTTAATGTTTTTTTCATAAATTTTCATGATTTTTAATGTTTTTTCATGTTTTTTCATGTATTTTAGTGATTTTTTTGTGAATAAAGTGAATTTTTACCTTTCCATTATTTCTCGAGTCGTATTCTTCGTCGACAATCATGTTTACTTTTTGTAAATTCGGTTCTTGCTCCATACTTTAAGATGACCCCACGGGTTACAACGGCAATGCGAGGAAGTGTTTCAACGATGAACTAACCTTCCGTTTATCAGTCACAAATACAAGCTTGGCAAGGGGCGAGAAAACGATTCGCAGATTAGATGCACTAGAATTAAATTTCAATCAAATCCAAAAATGAATAGACAATTTTAAAGCTTTTTTTTTTTTTTTTTTTTTTTTGCATTATTTTTAAACGTCTCACCATTTCATTAGCGTTGAAAATTTAATTTTTTTAAATAGAATTATCAAATAAACGTTTTAAACACAGACTGTCCTCACATGAAATTTGATACTTTATTGACATTAATACCAGAAAATAAAAATAAAAATTTTAAAAATTTAAAAACCTACGCACATTTTAATTTTTTATTTACCAAAAGAAAAAAATCAAAAGGATAATTCCGGTACCGGGAATCGAACCCGGGCCTCCTGGGTGAGAGCCAGGTATCCTAACCACTAGACCATACCGGAGCCGATAAACCCTTCTTTACTAACCAAACATATACATTAAAATAAAAAAATTTGAACTGTTATTTCAATTTTTTTAAAATAATATTTATCCAATAAAAATTAAATTAAACAAATCGCGTCTTCCCATTCTTTTCGGGATGATAGTAAAGCAATGCATTATGCAATTGTATTATGAAACCAGACCGTAATGACGCCTATTGATAACAATTGTAATCAAATGAAAACTAATTCCTAAAATGAATAAATTATGCAATATTTTGCTTTATCTTATCTCACATTCAATTGTCAACTCGATACGGAGATAATCAAAATGTTTATCATTTATCCTTCATAAAATCGACCAAAAATTGAGCAATTTTCATACAAAAATCTTCTAATTACAATAATAAATAACAAAATTAAAAACAAAACTTGACCCTTTTAATCATTTCAAAAAGGTCATCCGATACTCTCTTTATGAATCCGAAAAGATATCGCCAAAAAAAACTAAAATTACGTCGATAAAACATCAAAAAACCCGATAAAGTCTCTCAACCATCCTGTACTGTAACAACGGCGCACCACCCACATTCCCGCCAACTTATTGTTGCAACAAAATGGCAGGAAGATGTGTGACCTCGTGACAAATAATTCCAAACACCTACGATCAAGTAGGGGTGCCTTTAATGACCCTAGATCATTTTATTCCACAATTTATTCCACCTCGTACAATAAAGACTTTTCGCCCAATGAAGATACCGCAAACTATAAACGGCAAACTGGTTTCGTGTCCAACGTCAAACCCTTTGTGTCCCTTACCCCAGATTGGAAATCAAAGCCAACTAAGTTAATATTCCCATATTTTTTATTTCTAAATTAATTTTTTTAATTTTTAAAATTTTTGTATTTAGTTACAGCAAATTTAATTCTGATCAATTTGAAACTATAACTGATCGAGATTACAAATCCTTCAAATTTCCAAGTGGCCATGAAATCACTCCGCAATACTTTTTGAAAGGTGATACGAGCAGATATGGCAAAGAACGATTAATAACCACTCCAGCAGCCGACCAAGTTGTTCTCTCATATCATTAACATGAACGAAATTAATTTTTTATTATTTTGAATTTCGAGGTTTGCAGCGAGGCCGACAGATGTTCCGAGCAGACCGATGCATTCCGCGACAGACGTGCAAATCCCTACACTCATCGTAAAACAATTTAAATAAAAATTAAACAAAAATACATAAATAATTAGAAATATTTTTGTTTTGTCAAAGGGGATCTTTTTCTGAGTAATATAGTTCCAAATAAACAACCAGGAAAATTGGGAGTACAAGTTTACGAATTATGCGATCCAAAAATGAAATTGCAACCATGGGGCAATCTACCAGTAACATCCGAAGATTATGTTAACCCTAATTTGTATAAAAATAGCAAACACGCTCCAGTAGTGAGTACAAAAGCAGAGAGAACTACTGGAGTTACACTGACTAAACCATTTACTGGTGAAGATTGGTATCCGTTTGACCGGAATGTAATTTAACAACTTTTTTGATCAATTTTAAATTTTGTTTATTTAATTTTTAATATTATTAAATTTAGGTTGAAAAATCGGCGGGTCATGCTAGTAATACCGAAAGTCTGGGTTCTGTTGCTAGGTTAAACGAAGGCTCAGTCAAGAGAGATCCTTGCAGAATTATCAATTCCAGACATCCACGTTTGATGAGGTGAATATTACGAGTTAATCTTAACATTATTATGCTGATAAAGTAAAAATTGATAACAAGATGGATTAATTGAGTTTCCATGATGGTAATCATTTGTTATAGCATACAAGGAGCTGATTACGCTCGACCAGATTTGGATTTCGGTCGAACACCAAGAACTATGCTCGAATATAATAAAACTTGTATGCCAAGTGCATACGCGAGAGTAGGCAAGTCCGAAGTTTTACCATTTACCAGCAGAGTGTGCGCTTCTACCTTCGCGACTGAAACATCCAGAGAGTAAGTAGGCATATTCAAGGTAGTATCATTTACAACGCGGTTCTAAATTGACCAAAACTATTGAATTCAATATTTAAAATACAGTAGAGCCTCGATTATCCGAACTAATTAGGACATCGGTGTTCATAAAACCGAATTGTTTAGATAATCGAACATTAGGTTTATACAAACATAAAATGTCATTAAAATATAGTTAGAAAGCATTAAAACCGACCAAAAATGGATAAAAATCATCAAAATAGATTAAAAACCGATTTAAAATGTGTGAAAATGTAAAAAAAAAAACATTAAAAATCGTCAAAAAACATTTAAAAAAGCATCAAAAAACATTAAAAAGATTTCAAAATTCTTTGCAGATTTGGAAACCGATCACTCGCTAGCTCAGGAAACAAGGGATTCGACGGCAATTTTTCCAGAGTGGGTTTAAAAAATCCAAGAATTATGCGTCACGAACAAATTCCAATCTAAACAGGTTGCTATTTCTTTTCATCTGAATAAATAAGCAAAATAATGTTTTCTTTCGCAGAAGTTCAATGCCACCCAATAACTCTTGTGTTGTTTACGAGACATTTTTGCAGCAGAAATAAAACTTCAAACAAAATTGTAAAGAAAAGGAATTTTTATTGCTTAACATTGTCAAAACTACAAAATACAGTACCAAAAAAGGGATGATGGGAAATAAATAGTCAACAGCTAACAATAAATACGGAGGATAAATGTTTGAAGCTTACACTTTTTTTGCCAAGCAGTGTCCAGTCTTTCTTTCTTCGTCCTTAGTTCATCGAATTTTAACGTTTTTTTTTTTTTTTTTTACCTATGTACAAATTAATTTTACAAATCACAACTTTTAGCCAAAGCTCGACAGATTGGAAGGCACATTTAAAATAAAATTCTAAAGTGATAATTTTCATTTTTTTTTTTGTTTTTTTGACTCCAATTGATTTTTTTGTTAAATTTGTATTCACAATCCTGTACATTTCCAAACCAAACCTTTACAATGTACAACAAACCTTTGTAAAAAAAAAAAAAACAATGTCCAAATTGGTTATTAAAAAAAAAAAAAAAAAAAATACAAACAAAAATTATAATTAATTAATTAATAAATTAATTAATTTTTTCTTTCGTTTTTTTTTCAATTTTTAAATTAAAATGCATTTTCGCCTAACACTCAATGTCCAACACAAATCTGAAGGAATAAAATAACATTTTACTTCCTTTCGGTCAATGTCGACTAGATTTTCTAGCGAATTTTGCACTAATATAAAAAAAACCAAAACAAAACAAAAATATATCGCTAAAAAGGTCTATTTCTAATCCCCAGATTTTCTATGTAAACTTTTGGGCCAACATGTACATACGTATTCATTTTCCATCACCTGCAAAAAACTGCATAGTTTTTGTTTGTTATCTCTTTACATTCGCATTTATTAAAACATCACACATTTCCGTTTCCTCCACCTTTTAAGAACACTAATTAATCTTTCTTTGTTTCAGAATGAACTTTGGATTAAAAATGATGGACAGCACAGCAGTCGGCCAAAAACCACGCCATTATAATATCGTATACGTGGCATATAGTTGTTGGTCTAATTTGACTCTTATACACGTTAAACAATTCTTTAGTCCCTTAGCCATTTTGTCTACACTATTGACGCAAAAATTAACAAAAACTCTTCTCTGCAACAAAAATCAAATCTCCAATATTTCAATACGTATGTAAATAATGTAAAAAAAAAATCGATAAAACACGTTTTTTGGCTCATAAATGACGAAATTTCGCGAGTAACGTAATAAAATATCAGTAACCAGCGTTAAAAACATTGAAAAGACGCATAAAATTGCGATATCCAATCCAGTGCTGCATTTTCCCATATAATTGAAATTATATTGCAATGTATTGGGTTTCACGAGAACAGATTTTGTAATACATTTTTGTACGCTAATGATAATACGTTTTGTAAAATGTATTCAGAAATGAATTATTTAACGTATTAGTTAATTCTGCATTGAGTGAAAAGCAATATATTGTAAAATATATATATTTTTTTACAAATTTACATTCGTGGAAAAGTGGAAATTCAATTTTTGTGCAGTTATACATGAAAGCAAAACAGATGAAATACTCGTTACATTAAATACTAGAGTTACCATAATAGCAATGCCATTTCCATACCTTTGACTCGATGAAATGGCAAATGACAAATGACAATCAAAAATGATATGATATATTCTAAATAAGTGGTATTGAATGTGTGAGCAGTAAGTGAATGAGCATTTTGTGATTGTCTTAAATACACAAAGAATTGAAGGGTAAATGCCCGAGTGTATAGAAATCCGGGTACAAAATGACAGCAACGCACAATTAGACCTCTGTAATTATTACACTTTGAATGAAATAAATAAATAAATATGAAGAAAAAAAATCGAGAGGAATTACAGCAAGCATTGTAACATATATTGTAATCTGAGCTGCAAATAAACTTGTCGTTTCTGATTCTTCGAAACCAATGTCATTCTAGGTGGATTATGATAAGTTTTGATATAGCTGCCGTTACTTGCACAGTAATCTTTCGGGTTTAACAGCTTGTATGTCTATTTAAAGTATAAGTGGAAGACTTATTAGGGCATAACCATAAAATTACATAGTGCCATTACTCGGTTAAATGCAAAAATGATAAAACTCGATCAAAAATTGGCTCAATGTTGAATCGTTTTGTGTTTCAACAAATAGCATCGTGTAATTTTTGGATATTTCCGTAAAAATCATGGAGAATAATTGATCAAAATATGGAAATTATCTATTAAATTCAGAGTCAAAGGTGTGGACTAGCATTTGGTTTAGCGTAAAATAATTTTAAGAATAAAATTAAAAATGAAATGAAGCACATAGTTCCGGGTTAATACGAGTTGAATCACAATCAATTCCCAATATCTACATACAATTACGATTAATATTAGCTACGAACAATCACAAACATCGATATTAATTTCTGATTAAACATGGATTATGCGGTTAACTTTTTTGGCAATTTGTTATGTATTATTATTTCGCTTAAAAATCGTCGTGTCGACTGGCAATATTCACACGTCTTTGCCATTTTGCATTAAAAATCTCGTTAAGTTAAATTAAAGTAGCGTATGATCACAAAAAATAGTACGGCGACTATTTTTCTTCTTCTTTTTTTTTTATATACTTTTCATGAAAAAGGAATGTAAAGATAAAAGAAATTTAAGAAAAATTAGATCTCAACCTTTACACATTTGCATGATATTGATTTTTCTAAAAAAAAAATGAAAAAACATTTAAACAACAGTAATTATCTCGAATAATGTAAAAATAAAAACAAATTGCGATCATTTTCGAGCAAAAACAATAAAAATCATCCGATTTAACAGACTTTAACACCTGTAAAAGCGTTTAACCGAAGGATTTTACAGGTTTTACACCCCCAAAAACGTCTCGCAAATTACAATCACACATGATATGAATATAAAAATCAATACTTTAGAATGAACACTAATAAAATAAAAACACGCACGCACACACAAAAAAATCAGACAACACAGTTGAAATTTTATATATAAAAAAAAAAATCTAAAAAAAAAAAAATTTTCCCAACTACCGGTACATTAAAATACTTAAAAAATGGCAGTTTAAGCTGACCGTAAGCAACTCGCTTATATAAACGACATTATTCATTGCAAACAAAAACGAGACAAAAAAGAAAAACATTTATTCATTCGCTAGGCAATTTCTTTGCCTTTTTTTTGTTATTAATATCTTGATTGGAACTGGAGATGAAATACTGAGCAAAAGATTTGGATTTCACCCCTGCAAATAATGCATATTCGAGTGAAATCAATAAAAAGAATTCGAAAAATTCGAGCACCAGTGAATGGAGGCATAAAATTCACTCCGCGACCAGTGAACACCCCTACTTGCTATTACTAGATCATGTTTACTGCACCATATAGTTAATTATAGTCATGTACTTTGCATTTTGCAACAAAAATGCACCGCTATATTACCCCACTATCGTAAAACCATTTTTGTTTGGTTTGCATAATTGTATAGCTGTAAAATTGCAAAGTGAAAACAGTTACTAAACATTGTGATCATAATAATCTCTATGGCATAGTAAAAAAAAAACATCGTCAAAAAATTTCAAAATGAAAAAATCTGTATATTGGTGAGTTATTTCGTTTTTTTTTTTCATTATTATTTGTTTTCTTAAAATTTCTGATGTAAAAAAAATTCTTTTTTTCATGTATAATACAAATTATTATTGTTATTATTATGATTATATAAATAAAACAGAAATTGAGCGTGTACGGAGTGCTCAAATCATGGAAGCCTGAAACTAACCACCATCTTGGTATTTGTCATGCTCAATATTATTTTTTTTAAATTTGATTTTGCAGTTTTTGTTTATTTTGATTGAAAAATGAAACCGACAAAATATAATAAATAAATAAAAAATACCACACCAAGTTCTATTTAACTCTCAATCCCAATGTGATGCAATGTGTTAAAATATTATTATATTTTTGGTCATAGTTTGCTGTTGACCGGTTTCTTTGGTCACACAGCCGTTTGCATTTACCATTTACACTATTTCTCGAATTATAAGTGCGCCGTTATTATTTTAACACGCTTTTATCATTTTGGTGCGTCGAATTCCATGACTTATTGACGTTTTACATGTAATTCCGTCGTATAAAAGTGCAATTCTGACGTATTGCATCATTATTTTCATCATAAACAACATAATCACGTTGTATTGAATCATATTTACGCCAAAATAACGTAATTATGACGTATTGCATCATTTTTTCATCAAAAACAACGTAATTACGACATATTGCATCATATTTACGTCAAATCACCATTAAAAATAAGTCCAAGTGCTTCTATTTCGGTCCTTTTAATTCGTGAGCGCTTGTAAATCGAGAAATATTATAAATTTTTCGTTTCTTTTTTTAAAAAAATTGAGATAAAAAAAATTCACAACAAATTATTATTTAGAAAACAGTAAGAAAAAAATTACACGTCTGCAATAAATTAATGATGAAAATATAACATCGGTTATTTCTCCTATGTCCGTACTTATCAAACTATTTATAAATAAAGAACAGCTGTCATAATTAAATGAAAGAAAAAACAAGAGAGATATTTTTTTAAAAAATAAAAATGCACAATAATAATAATTATATGAAAAAAAGACATGAACAAGCGTAGAAGTAAGCGATACAAATTTTTACCTTTTACCAAGCATTCAGATTAGTCCTAGTGACTAGAACAAATTGGCAAAAACTATTTTCCACGCACAAGCGGGCGTGTACCGTACTGCCTCGATTTAACGCCGGTCGTATCTAAACGCCGGCTCCTGATTAAGCGCCGGGCAAACTGAGGACGAAATGGCAATAAACGCCGGCCTTAAATGAACGCCGGGTTTGTTTAAACGCCGGGTTGAAACGTTTTTTAAACGTTTTGAGAGGTCTTTTGGTCGAAACATCGAAGAATAGCTAGCAATGAGTGGCTTTCCAATTTTTTTTTTCGGTTAGACGCCCGGCGCGAATAATCGCCGGGCTTTGAATGAACGCCGGGGGGGTCAACTAGAAAAAATGAATAAACGCCCCGGCGTTAAATCGAGGCAGTACGGTAAGTAGAAATTGTTATCTTAAAATACAATAATAAAATGCCCCTCTTAAATAATCACATTTTTTTTTAAAGTATTTATTTATACTAAAAAAAATAAAATAAAATAAATTTACCAATTGCCTAAAATAATTTAAATTTTTTTAAAGTTATTTTTTTTTTATTATTGTTATTATTATTATTATTTTTTTTTTAATTTTTTTTTTTTTTACAATTATGTTAAAAAATGTTGGGCTAGATTCGCTTTGCCAACTGTCAATGTCACGTTACAAAATAAATTGTTTGGAATAAACAAGAAATGCAATTTTTGTTTATAATTTAAAAAAAAAAATTTAAAAAAAAATGTTATTTTTTTAAATTTAAAAAATTAAAAAAAAAAAAAAATTATATTCAATTAATTCAAATTACCTAAACATAAGCCTTCATTAATAAAAGGGAATAGCGTCCTGATGTTTCACCTGTTGTTGTGACGAACTGTCGTTAGTTGACAATGAGATTTCGGAGGATGAACTTGGCGCAGCTTCGAATTCGCTATTAGATGCCGAGTCTTGTTCTTTCTTGCATTTCCGGCAGGGACGAAACAATGTTTGATCGATGATGACACCACCTCCAGGACCGATGAACACAATTCCACAACAAACCTTCTCTCTTTAAAAACAAAATTAAACGAATTAATAAATTATCAATCATGTCTCGATGCTGCAGCTATTGATTAATTTTAAAGCAATGAAATTACGCACAAAACTATGTGTAATCCGAGTCATGATTGAATTCAGATCAGAAACTACCTCAAACAGCCCGAGCAAACTAGCTTTTAAATAATTAATTAATGATTTAGCTTCGTAAATCAACGACATTTAATGTTTTAGCTTCATAAATCAACTATTTTTGATGATTTAGCTTCATAAATCAACTAATTTTGATGATTTAGCTTCATAAATCAACGATAATTAATGATTTGGCTTCATAAATCAACGATAGTTAATGATTTAGCTACATAAGGTATCGATTTTTGATGATTTAGCCTCGTAAATCAACGACATTTAATGTTTTAGCTTAATAAATCAACTATTTTTGATGATTTAACTTCATAAATCAACGATATTTAATGATTTAGCTTCATAAATTATCAATTTTTGATGATTTAGTCTCGTAAATCAACGACATTTAATGTTTCAGCTTCATAAATTATCTATTTTGAATAATTTAGCCTCATAAATCATCAACTTTCATAATTTAGACACGCAGAAAATCAGCAAAATTAAATGATATTCAACCAGAACGATTGTAAGTTTGATATAAAGGAAGTAAACATTGTAGCAAAACTGCACCGACTTAGTTTTGCCAGGTTTTCTTTATAGATATAGAAAATCAATATCGAATTCAACATCGATTCCCCAAAGAAACCCCGCACAAACTACATCGTTCCGGTATCAACGCATCGACTTCTGATCAATGTCACACGATATCGTATCAACATTGTACCAGTCACTCAAACAAACAAACCACTGTTTCACACGTCAAAGCAGCCATTTAGAACCCGTTTAAACGACTCCTTTAACGCGCTAGCAAAAACCGCAACTGATTTCCTCATACTTTTTCCAAAAACTCATGTCGACAAATGGGCTAAGTTTCCTCGGTGGCGTTCCGTTTTTATTTCTTCTCAAAGCCTTCATCCGCTTCTTGATCATCTTCCGTTTCAGATGAGAGGCAGGGTACGAGTCTTCAGATCCATCGCTCGGAATCGGACTGGGAGTATATGTCGATCTATCACTTAAACATTCCTCACCAACTGATAAAATAAAAATAATTAAAATACACCAATTTTATTTACATTATAAAAAATAATAATAATAATAACCAACCTGTTATGTCATCCGAAAGACCGCCGGGACTTGGCGGAGGTGGCGGTGTCGTGCATCGCTTGACTATACGTTTAATTTTGTTCTTTTTCGAAGGCCGTTTGCTCAACTTGGACTTACTTTTGTATTTCATTAACGATTTCGTCCCGGGCCCTGCTCGAGCATCGACCACCTTCAAAAAAATAAAATTTTTTTACAATTTTTTTTTTAAATTAATTTTAATTAATTAATTTTCTAATTTACGTGGTGCCAATCCCGAGTGGTTCCTGGCGGCAGTTTCTTCCATCGCTTAACCAGCAGGACGCACGCATTACAAATCTCTCCGGATCGCTTTTCGTTAATCTTAAAACACTGCTCGAACTCGGGCTCGTACTTTTTGCTGTCCGTGAAGCGCGAACTAGAGGACTTGGCTTTACAAATGCAGCAGCCACTGTTCGAACGGTAAATTTTCGGTTTATGAAAACTAAACATAGTCACAATTTTCCGCGGATCCAAATAGTCGAAAAGTTCAGAGAGTCACAACTGGATTTTACCTACAAATATAAAATAACACAAAAATTAAAAAAAAATTAAAAAAAACATATTTTTATAAAAAAAAAATCGTTTCCCACACAAAAAGATGTAAATAGATGCAAATTTGTGTGTGAAAACGTCATTTTCAATCAGCCCTCTCCGCTAACACAAATCAAGCATCCATAAATTGATTAAACTCGGAGCGAGGCAAGTTGCGATGCAAATCTCGATGATTTCCGATGGTAAATAGAGAAACGTATCGAGTTTAACCTTGTGCTAGTCTGGCTGCCACTAATAGACGAGGTTTGTTCGAAGCCACGCTGTCATTGCAATCCTTTGCTGCCTGCCACTGTGCAGTTACGAGTGCTAGTTCATGGAGCCGGCATGGCAGGCAACGGATGAGAGAGCCAGTAACCACCGATCAATACGAGCTGGCGGCGGCGATGTAGACACAGTCTGAGTCTGTCTGGGTCTCACTGGCCTTGTAGTTAGTGAGGATTCAAACGTTCTATATAGGATGCTCTTTGAAAAGCTTCATTTATATACTTTTTTCTTCATTTTAACGGGGTTTTTTCGGCTTTGTGTTATATTAATTATTTGTTTTGAGTTTTTTGGACAAAGTTTTAATTTTTTTTTTTAAAACTCAACATTTATTTTATTTTTTTATTTTTTGGGGGAATAAAAATGCTTCGTTGTTTGGAGACTGTTAAAAGATCGTTTGTGGGTTTTTCCCTTTTTTTGTTTGAAAAACAATATTTGCATAAAAATTTGAAAATAAAAATGCATAAAGGGATTTATTTTAGGGGTAAAATTCATGAAAACCTGAATTTTTAGCGTGAATCAATATTTTTCGAGAACAAATGGAACAAAAATCAACATTTCTCCAAGAAAAATTCCACAAAATCAAGATTTTTCGTGCAAAAATTCCAAAAAACCAAATAATAATAATAATAATAAAAAAAACTAATATTTTTCACCCCACATTCCACCTTAAATTTGTTTTTAAAAAAACTAACCTACTTTACCAACTTACTCCTCAACACAGCACACCATTCCCTTCAATCTGTCAATACTTCATTCATACCAAACTACCATCTCGTCTAACCACCAAAAAACTCATTTTTTGACATCTTTATTAAACATAATCAATAAAAACAACTCAATTTTTCATTTTCCCCACATTATTTACCAACCAATCCATTTCCCAGGCCTCTACTTTGCATCTATCCACATTAATTGATTCGTCTCCATCAGAATAACGAACATAAATTCGTAATGAAATGCACCATTAAAGATACACCCAAAAGAGCCCACGTTAGTAACGCGATTCTCACGTAAAATGACCAAATACAGTATATCTTCTTCTATTTTCCAATTAATTTTCCCTTTTAGACACTGATTTAACGGGTTTTAGACCCGTTTAACTCGTTCCAACATAAACGTTGCAAAGTCGAACACGTCAACAGATCGTTTAATTTTAATTAAAGTTATCAAAAAATAGAAAAATAGAAACTGAAATTCATTCATTTTTCATTAACTAATCCGATTTTTAAGGTAATAAATGAATAATGATTCAACTTTTGCAGAATTTAGGTCAAACTCAGCAGATATAAATAAATATCCAGTTTTCCAATGCGTCATGGAAATGTCGAAGATGTGAATTTCTTATTGATTTCGGCCCTAAACTAAACGAAAAATTTACAATTAATTTTTCTTTTTTTTTTGTACTCGGTAATTAACTGTCGCTTTCAACCATCAGCAATTTTTCATTGATTAAATTCGGGTTATATTGGGGTTTGCAGACATTTTTTTTGTTGACGCCCTAGTTTAATAAATTAAGAGGAAAATGTAAATTTTTCTTTAATTATTTGGTGGAAAATTGAAGATTTAAATATTTAAAATTCCCAAATTTTGCAATTTTTATATTTTTTTTTTTAGTTTTTTTTAAAGCGATGATGCATTTCTTCTTTAATTTATTCACAATTTCAACTGATGGTCGTTTTAAGTGTTTCAAACATGCTGGTTTTGTAATAAAAGTGGTTTTAATGAGCAGAATCATCTATGAAATTAAAATTGTGGAGGCTTTAGTCATTTGCTTTCATGCAGAGGGAATGTTTAAGATAAGATTTATATAGTAACACTTAAAATTTGTATCTTTTCCCATGTTACATTTGTAATTTGTGAATGAAATTTCCAGAAAAAAATAACATCTTCCATACAAAAACTTGAAATAAGCACTTAAAATTAATTCTAACTTGAAAATAACCATTTTTCCATGATTTTTTCCTTAATTTTCGCACGAAAAACCATTTTTTCCATAATATTTTCCTAATTATAAACACTAAAAACCATTTTTCCATAATTTTTTCTTAATTTAAACACGAAAAAACGTTTTTCAATTTTTTTTCTTAAAAGTTTAACACCCACAAACATATTTTCACAATTTTTAAACACAATTTCTGCACCCAGAAACATATTTTCATAATTTTTAAAAGCGATTTTAGCACGTTCAAAGGATCAAAACCCATTTTTAATCAACCGCATGGCCGTTACAACGGGACTCGAGTAAAAAAAAAAATCCAAACAAAAATCCAAACAAAACTAAAATTTAAAAAAAAAAAAAACCAAAACCTAAGAAACTAAATGACACTTAAAATCCCCCCCAAATTCTTAATCTAATTTCAACAGCTCAAAGCACACAAGACGTTTTCGTCGCGGCCCCACATCGCAGACATGCGAATCTGAGGCGAATAACCGCGGCGACCCAACTCCGAACACATGTCACTTTTCCCAACCACGCGTGCTACGAAACAAAGAAAATTATTTCCCAAAAACGTTAACAACACTTTAAATTTACTCCCCTTACGAAACAGCACATAATCCATCAATTCAAGTCACATTTCCCCCAAATCGCACGCACAATTTCCATCTAAAATCACAATTCCGACCAATACCCGCTTCGCCTTCCATTTTCGAAGGGTACTTCGAGCAAATCATTTTACTCCAAATACACGCCGTAATTACCTTCTTTTTTCGCTCAGATCAGCTCAATGTATCGACACAATATCTAAATTAACCTTCGAATCATACTGACAATGTGGGAAAAGGCTCAAATGTTCGCAAACATCGGTTAGCTTAGTCCTAAGTTGGCTAGAGAGCCATGTTGCCCACATGGACATGTCAGAGTTAAAATCGAAAAATTTACACACGAGCGCGACGATTTGTATCGATAAGATCGAGATAATGCCAATTCGGCGGTAGCAAATACGTTTATCGTGTGTTTTTGTATCGTCATTGATTAATTTTTACTGTGTGAGCGTGTTTTTTTCACCCATAACCTACCTTTTTTTCGAGCACCTTGACATATGACACTATACCGGTAAAGTTGGTGGAGCTCTCACTAGAGGGAAGTTAACGCAACAGCGCACTAGGCGAGGGCAACTGTTTTATTTAAGAAATGTTTTCTTTTTTGAGCTGAAAAGCCTGAAATAAAACAAATTCGTGATGATTTTTAATTTGTTTTGAATAAATTTGTCATTTGGAATGAGGCAATTATAAAAACTTGGAAACGAAAACTGTTTTATATTGTGGTTGTGAAATTGAAGAAAACAAAGGTGTGGTGGGTGATAAAAGCATAAAAGAAAGATGGACACATTTGGCGCTAAAAAAGATTTGTGTTGTAGTTTTATATTTTTTTGTGTATTTTGAAAAGTGTTGATATTTTATAGATCATAAAGAAAAATAGTTAATTTTTATGAAAAAAATTTTAATGCTGGAATAAATATTTAATCTTTTGTTTGTTCATGACATATTTGTTTGTTTGTCTCGGAAGATTTTGTTTTTTTTAGGAAGTTTCGTATCATTAGACAAATTTCCCATTCACTTAAAGCCAATACAAGAGCATTGACGTCATTTCGCCAACCGGTTCGAAAAACTTGAGTAATTAGATTCACATCGTGACGTCAGAAATTGTCAAAATTGCAACGTATTATGGGATATTATTTCTGTATAACGCCATTTTGGCCTCAGGTCCAAGTTCCCGCTCCCAATTTATGAAAACTGTTTAATTTCGTCTTAGTTTTTTTACCTTCACGGCATTTCTTAAAGTCCCGTGAAACATTTCATCTTAAAACTATAATTATTTGGTCGTTGCCTCGGTTGGCTAAGCATCGCGGGTGTTGAAGGTTAGGCCTAAATTTACAAACTAGTCTTGTCAATGTGAGCTAAGCACGGACTGGAAATTTTTCATTTTGCACGATTCTGGTGAGTTTTCCCACAAATTCTCACACATTGCGATCTATGGAATACTATTTGCGATTTATTTTCACTCCTTGATCGCTTATTGTGCCGATAATTTCCATTTTAATCTCTCTTTTTGATAATTTTTTTTCCTAATTTTTTTAGTGATTCATTTCGACCATGTTTTGGAAATTCAATTTAGTGTCAACATCTCGTATAGAAACGATTTTAAACAAGGAAGTAAGTATGTATTGGTGTAAGCTTGATTTCATGCACGATGAAATCATGTAGGAAATTAAGATTTTTTATTCTTTTATTTTTTTTTTTTGTAATTAATTTTTATTTATTTGTTTTTGTTTATTTTTAGGATATTACCTTGCAAGAATTAATGGATGAGGATGATATTCTGCAGGAATGTAAAGCACAGAATAAGAAGCTGACTGATTTGTAGGATGATGAAATGATCATTTTGTTTTGCATTGATTAATTCGAATTTTTAATTTGAATTTTAGCTTAGTTCGGCCTGAAATCATGGAAGAGATGGTTAATTTAGTTATTATGGAACCGCCGGATGATATTGAAGAAAAATTAAAGTATAAGTACGGTTTATCGATGGGGAAGAGAAGATGAAAGAGAATTAATGGGTTTTTTTTCTTTTTAATTTTTTATTTTCAGATATCCAAATATTGCATGTGAATTACTTACGTCCGATGTGCAACAGATTAATGATAGTTTAGCGGGCGATGAGGCTTTACTCTCTAAACTCTACACATTTCTCGAAACGGAAAAACCGCTTAATCCTTTATTGGCGAGTTTTTTTAGTAAAACCATGGGTATTTTAATCATGCGGAAAACTGAAGTGGTGAGAAGAAAATCAAAAAATTAATTTTATTCAAAAAAAAATTGGAATTTGGGTTAACCAAATGCAAAATTTCAGTATTTGGTAGCAAAATACAATTTTTTTTATTATTATTTGGTTCAATTAAATCAAATTTTTGACCAAATAAATAAAAAAATTAATAAAATATTTATTTTTGATAATTTCAGGTTTTAGAGTTTCTAAAAGCCAAAGATGATTTCATTAATTTATTAATTTCTCATCTAAATACGTCAGCCATTATGGATTTACTCTTAAGACTTATAACGTGCGTTGAAAATGGCAATCTACGAACTCAACTTTTAAATGTAAAAAAAAGAAAAAATTAATTTTTATAAAAATTATAATTATTATTCTAATTATTTCTGTTATATTTCTAGTGGTTAAATGAGCAGCGGGTAATTCAACGATTAGTTTCATTAATCGACCCAACGAGCGACGAAGAACGACATTCAAACGCCTCGCAAGCGCTGGCCGACATCGTGCGATTCACGAGAGAACAAATGGCGCAACTTCAGGAAAAAGCAGAACCCGATCCCTTGTTACAGACGCTCGAAGCGTGAGTTGAACAAATTCAAAATGGACGAACAACGAACCCTTTTTTTAAAAAAAAAATTTCTTTTAGGAGTGAAACCATCGCGGAACTCCTCACGCACATATTCCGGGGAGAGAAGAACGAAAGTTGCTTAGTTAACGGAATTTCCGTCTTACTATCGTTATTAGAATTCAAAAAACAAGGATCGGCGACTCAGCTGCCCGCCACGGAGCAGTCGTCTCTCTATTTCCGGCCGGAATCGCACGAGCAAATGACGGCACTCGACGCAGAACGAATCGCGAACAGTGTCACTCATACGTTGACCGCGTTGAGGCCATGTCTTAAAGATTTTCATCAACTATTACTCAGTCCTCCACATGTGAGTGCGTTTGGGACGTGTGAAATGAGGCCGCGACTTAAATAATTGTGTTTAAATCGTAACAGAAACCCCCAATTCCAACCACAATAGGTCTTTTAGAACAGCCTTTGGGTAACACGAGAATCCACATAGCTCGATTAATTTCCTCTGTTGTTTTTTGGCACAGTATTGATGACGATTTAGCTAATTTAGGAACCTTGGATGTTTTATTGGTAAAATGGAAGAAGAAAAAAAAATTTTAAAAATTAATTATTTTTATTTATTTATTTATTTTTTTTCTAGGATTTATTTTTCAAGTTTACTTGGAATAATTTTCTACATACCCAAGTTGAGCAAACGATCGGAACGATTTTGTCGACGTTGCCGACGGAAAACAACGAAAAGAGGGACACGCATCCTCTACTAGATCAACTTTTTAGTCAATGTTGTCTAGTTCAAAGGATATTAGACGCTTGGGAGGACAATGAACAACAACAGTATGGTTTTTAGTGAAGAAATTTGAATTTTTGTAATTTGTTTCTTTATATTTTTTTTTGTTTTTCTTTTTCAGAGCGAAACCTGGGGGTAATCGTAGGGGTTACATGGGTCACTTGACTAAAATTGCGAATCATGTCGCGGAAAATGCTGAAAAAGGACCCACGTCTGAGATGATTCAGGCTCAGTTGAAAGGTGAAATGAAATTTTTGTTTTAAATTGAACGTTTACGAGGAATGATGCAGTAACGACGACTTAGACAAACTGTCGGTGAATTCACGTCAGCTAGAAAGTACCTGACCTTGTTTTATTAAAATGTTTAATTTTTTAAAATATTTTTAAAATTGTATTTATTTAATTTATCAGTTCAAAAAAATTAATTATTAATTAATTAATTTTTTTTTTAGAAATCCCCGAAGACTATCTCCAAAAATGGGAAACTTTTGTTAGTAGCACATTAGCTGAAATTAACAAGAAGAATCTAGCTTCCTTGGTAATAAATAAAAGGAGGAATTGAGTTAGAATAAGTTGGTAATTAATTAATTACTGTATAGGTTGGTGGACATCCTCTGCAATCGAGTTCGGAAGACGACGATCCGGAGTTTCGAGACATTCCATTCCCGCAAGACACTGCTCTTCAACAGGTACGATCACACCCCGTTCTTACCGTTCTAGATAACAAAAAGTTGTAGCGAATACACTGAAATACGGTACCAGCAATTTAAATTTACCAAATATTTTTCTTTTTATTTATTTATTTATGTTTTGCTGGTGCTTTAGCAAATTGTTCGGTTTTTGGGCAGTTTTACTTTTTTTTTCTTTATTTTTTTTTTCTTAAATATTTTTATTGGTTTGGTGGCATTCTATTTGTTCTTGCGCATGCCTTTGGTGTATTTCTACAGAGCATTGTTATTTTGGCCTGATTGCAGGCCTTTTCTGATTATCAGATGCAACAAATGACCAGTAATTTTATTGACCAGTTTGGCTTCAACGATGATGAGTTTGGTGACCAGGAAGAGAGTCTTAGGTAAATTACATTTATGGTTCATTTAATTGTTTATAATAATTTTTTTTTTCAATTATTTTTTTTATAGTGCGCCGTTAGAGCGATTATCAACCGTTAATTTCAATATTTCAGCCGAAGAAAATGCAGTAAGTTGGGGCTTTGAGTTGTAATTGGATTTATAGTTTGAATATCACTCAATGCTGTGTGGATTGTTATTGATAATTGAAGAAATGAACAAATTAAGCGCAAATTGGACAAAAGTGGGCATTAACACACAAAAAATGCATTTTTATGCACAAAATTGAACCTGAACATGCAAAAAATGCATTTTTATGCACAAAATTGAACCTGAACATGCAAAAAATGCATTTTTATGCTCAAAATTGAACCTAAACATGCAAAAAATTCATTTTTATGCACAAAATTGAACCTGAACATGCAAAAAATGCATTTTTATGCACAAAATTGAACCTGAACATGCAGAAAATGCATTTTTAAGGCGTTTAAGAGAGTGATGATTATCAATACTTCACATAGCACTCGTGGTATTGTTGTGGAATGATGTAGTAAGGACGTAGTAAGACTTAAATTGTTAATGAACTGAACGTCAGCTAGAAAGTACCTGACCCGTGGCAGAATTTTATATAAAATAAAAGTGCATTAATTTGAGAGTTTTTATTAATTTTTTTAAAAAAATTCTTTCAGCGTAATTCTGAGCTCTTTGAACGTGCTTGCAATGAACGCATCCAGCCTTTCGACGACGCCGACAGCGACGAAGACGTTTGGGAAGAGAAAATTTGGAGCGAGATATCGCAAGAATCGACCTTCAATAAGTTCCCCAATCGGCCTAGGTGAGTCCGCGACAGCAAATCGAACGGCGGGGATTGGTTTATCGACTTATTTGTTTCTTTAGTTCACTATCCAGTGGATTGATAGCGGCAACTAATGTTCGGTCGGTGCGTACTAACAGCACGGACCGAAACAGCTCCGATTCGGAAGATTCGGAATCGCCGACGTCACCACTGGCGCGTCCGGTTGCAACTAATGAGGAGATGCGAATGGAAGTCGACCAAAGCGAATGTAATTTAATTAATTAATTATTTATTTTTTTTAATTAAAATTATTTTTTTGTTGTTGTAATTTTTGCAGCTTGGACCGCAAATTTTGATAGCGTACCGATGGATGTTGCGCCGGTTTCGGAGCCCGTGAATCCGTGGGACGCGGTCAACTTGCGCGCAGAGCCCGCGGTCGAGCCAACCGAAGTCGGTTGGGCTAATTTTGGTGAATTCACCAGTTTCAGGTTGGAGAAATGGCAAAAATGTTAAGAAATTAAAGGATAATTGGGTAATTTGATAGGAATACCTCACCAGCTGTTGCTTCGAATCCTCCCATGGCGATGGAGACGTCGGAAGTGGCGGATCCGAGATATAAATACAGTAATTTGAATAGAATCTAAAGGGGAAGAAAAAAAATGTAACGAATTATTTTCAGTAGTTGCAAATACTTCCACATCATTGTCTTCTGGTGAGCATTCGTCGCCAAACCGATCAAACATTCAGGGCGAACGCGACGAGTTGATTTCGTGCGGGTAATTTACACGTTCCTACCTAAAGTGTTGGTTAGCTTCGTTAGATGCAAATATCGCGATAATTTGGTGGAATAAATCGCGGAATGTGTGAAAATGAGCTGTAACGAACATTTTAGACGTGATTTCGGTGTTTATTATTTTGGTTTTGTTTGGTTTTGACATTTTTTTTCGTGCAATTTTGTTAATCCCGATAGCGATGAGAATACGAAAGACATATCTAATGCAAAGGATGAGGATTTAGCGGAGAATTTTAAGTGAGAATTGGTTTTTTTCTTCTTTTATCTCGTTTTATTTTAATTTAATTAAGAGAATTTATGTTTTTGGGTGCTAAAGTTGTTTTGTTTTGTGTTTTTAGTTTCTTGTCTTCATCTGGTCTTTTGAAAACCCAAAACAAGCAGTCGAGTCCAACACCGAAGGAAAACGGACCCGCCATCAAAGATGACGAAGAACTGGACCCAACTCAACAGGCGCGCATCGAGGAAGCAAGGTGGAGTTTTTTTTGGATTTGAATATTAAATTTTTGTTTATTAAAATTTTTTTTTTGGGTTTTTTTGTTAATAGGGCGAAAGCGAAAGAGGCTTTGGATAAGTTAACAGCAGCTACGATCAGTCCAACTGCCAACGGACCCGTTTGAAATGGATCATTTGAAGATATCGCGAATTTATTTTTATTCTATTAGAGAAATTTTGTACGCCGAAAAAGTAGTTTCCTGGCAATTGTGTAATTACGGAACGACTAAAAAAAAATGTTTAATGTTTAAACTGATGCATCTGCTCAATAGAAGATGAAGGAAATTAAGTTATTGGGTCAAATTTGGTTCGTTTCATGTGATTTTTTCAAATAGCCGATCGTGGAAATATTGTCAATTGATTATCATTGGAAATATTTTTTTTTTCTTTTTTTTTTTCAGAGATGTATCGTTTAATTTTTGTAAATTTGATTTTGATTTTTTCATTGCACGAGATTACATTCGTTTTTAAAATTTGTATAAAAATAGTGAACTGCTGGGGATATTGATTGGAAATCACAATTTTTGTGTGGTGTTAATTAAGCAAAATGAAATGGGACTGATCAAAATTAGAAATTAATTATTTTTTTCTGTTTTAACGATAGGTATAAAGTGGTACTGTTTGGTACGCTGTTTTTAAAAGCTAAATGTATGCAGTTATTTAGACCAAAGTTTACATAATTCCCTTTTTGTTTTGTTTTTTAATTGGCACGATTGTTTTTAATTATTAGGATTAAATGATAGTTAATTGTTATTGTTTTTTGTTTTATTAATTTCATTAATTCTCACCATGTGGATTTATTTGTGCCAATTTTCGTTTTTTAATCGATTTAATTAAAAATACCAAAATCATCTTATTTCTTTGACTAACCTATGTATAACCTCAATGAATTAATTAAAAAAAATGTCAGTATTTTTTTTTAACATTTATTTCACTGGTTTATTATTTGTTTTTGTTTTGTTTTTGTTTTTTTTTCTGTTTGTTTTATTCATTTATTCACTACTGTAAATACAATTTTAATTCCGCTCCAAAATGTGTATAAAAAAATGTATAAAATATCCTCGCATGTTTGGTAACAGTGGTAACGATTCGTTCATTTTTCCCGCTTTCCTTTTTCGAAAAATGGATGGATTCTGTTATGCTTTTGATTTTCCTATTGATTTATTGAAATAAGCTGAAAAAGAATCACGTTTGTATTAAAAAAAATCGTCTGTAACATAAACACAGCAATAAATCTACTATTGAAAATATCTGTAACGATGACAGATTAGAAATGTGTTTTTAAAGGGCAAGTGCGTGTCACGATAAAGTGGGGCTCTTTCCAAGCAAAGGTCTCGCATTGTCGCCCATGATAGCGCCGACGGTGGCGGCAAGTAGCGAGAACAACAATAAATTCAGTATCATGGTTCTGCATCCCTCATCAGCCATTCCATCTTGTTTAACATATGCCCGAATTTATACTGATTTCTTTATATTCAAATAGCTTGAACCATAACGACATCTTTACGAAAAAAAACTTAGCAAAAAGTAGAAATAAACAAATTTATAAGTCAAATTTATCGGTCAAATTTATTGTTGTTATTGTTGAAAATTACAAATCGTCAAAGTGTCGTCAGGATTTCGTTCCCTCGTTTCCCTCTTCTCAAATTTGAATTTCGTGGTAATTCCCGCTCAAGCGAGAGCTTCAGAAGATGGCCGCTACATGGCTTGCTTCCCAGGAGTGTGCAATGCAGCGGTGTCAGTTAAACAATTTAGCAAACTGTTGGATGTTGGTAATCTTAGCATGAAGTAATGTTGAAAATTAACTAGGTGTTAACGCTAAAAATGTTTTAGGTTCTGTATAAATCACAGAAAGAAAAAAAAACAGTAAAGAAATTTTATTTTTGAACTAGTGTAGCTGATGCATTGTTTGCTTCTGGTGATAGTGCAGAAATCGAACACTGGGAGCCCAAGGTAACTTGTAAAAACATGGCGAGTTTGTTTACATTTTGGTCCTCACAATTTTGCTCGCTATTGTGAAAAAAACAAACGAACATTCAAAATTCTAAGTGTGCAATATTTTTTTTATTACTTCCATCTAAACTCAATGGTTTTTATACACAGTCTTAATCTTTTCCGTTCTCATAGTCGTTGTTGTCGGCTTTTATTCAGATGTGTATCAAATTTAGCAGACGAAAACGCATTAAATGTAAAATAAACTCAAATTTATTCGTACAAACCGAAAAGTAACGATTTCATATCGTTTCAGAAACACCGCAAACTACTGAACGTAACTGAAGGTTGCAGCCTAAATGAATTACGAGAAAAATACCTTTCGCTCGCAAAGAAATATCATCCGGACAGCGGATCACTTACAGCCGACGCCGCAAAATTTGGAAACATCGAAAATGCGTATCGAGTTTTGAAGAGCAAATGCGAGGAAAACAATCAAGAAGAAACACTAGCCGAATACGATATAAAAGTACCAAAATATTCTTCCAATTTCATTCAGTTTATTAAAAGTTTGTTTCACTTGAACAGCACACGGCACCCCAACATCGGCATTACTTGAACTTCGATGGAGTTGGAATGGGCACACCTAGTCAAAGACAGCGTCAATACCAGAGTTATTGCTTTGAACGAGCTGCAAACACGGTCGCTGAGCATAGAATTAAACGAATCGAAGCCGAAGATGGGTGCACACTACTCGTTAAAGATCGCAAAGCTGCGAAAAAACACAGAATATCGTAAAAATAAATGTTTTCAAGGCGAAAATTTTAGTTTTTTAAATTCTATATCTTCACCAGAAATGCTATAGATCGTTTGGTGGAAGATTTGATCCAAGAATCGATGTCGAAAGGCGAGTTTAACAACCTACCCGGGCAAGGAAAACCATTAAAAATGGACGAACATCCGTTCATCGATGCAACAACTCACAAATTAAATCAAGTAAAAAAAAAAATTAATTTTTTCAATTTTTAACTCTTAAATTAATTCTTTTCATTTTGTAGGTGTTAATTAATAATGGATTCACGCCGCAGTGGGCAATGCTCAAGAAAGAAATCAACGAATCCATCGACAGTTTGCGGCAACAAATGATCCGTCAGCGTCAACTTTTGCGCAACGACGACAGGGACAAATGGAGACAAATTGTACAGCAATACGAGAGCAAATTTAAAGATTTGAACAGCAAAGTCAATCAATACAACCTCGTGGTGCCATTTCTACACAAACAGATGGTACATTTCGACTTGGAGCGTGAAAGCGAACGCATTTTGGCTAAAATTTCCCCAAGCGCCGCCGAACGAGACAACGACGGCGCAAAACGATCGCCCGGACACGAAACCGGAGTCCTCGGTTTTTTCACGCTTTTATTTAAATAGAACAGACACTAAGCGAAAACAAAAATAATAATGTATAAACTCTTAAAGTAAAAAAAATCTAAAAATGTAAATGTAAAAAGTTATCATTCATTGCATAGTTTTGTAAATAAAAATAATTTGTTTTATTTTTATTTTGTTTTATTTTTATTGCACTCACAAACACTTTTTACGCGAGTAGTTTTGGAAAATAAGTCATTATGACATTGACAGAATCTAATGGCGGGCCCATACATTGATAGACAGAGAATTTCTTTAAACACGGCAACTTGATCCCACTGAACAGCGCCGACTGCATTTGAATATGCGCGAATTCCAATTCCTCCAGGTACGGACATCGCATTAGGATCTCCCGCACGTCGAAAATGCGCAGATTGTTCACGTAGAGACTAGAAAGCGATTTACCGATCCTCCGGTCGTATTCAGTGCAAATATTACAGTTTTCCAGACACAGTTTTATCAGATTTGGCATTTTGCAGAAGAGGAAATTCAACTCGACGTGCTGCACAGAAATCAACTTCAATTGGCTGATGGGGAACGTTTCGTTCTCGCCGAGTATAAACACCGACCGTACGATATCGTCGAAGTTCTTTTTTGGTTGAATGCTCGAAGTTACGCTCTCCGACGTAAACCAAAGCGTGAAAGCGTCCAGATGTGCGCAGTTCTCGCAAATGCTCTTAAGCGCTTTCAACTCGCAATTTTGAGGCAAAATCAACTCGACTTGCTTGAGAGAATTGAAATCCTTGCGCGCAGGCGCGAATTTCCTTCCCGTTGGGAAGGACGAAGTGCAATTCAAGTGCCCGAGACTTAAATTGTGAATATTGTCGCCGATTTTGTTCTTTTTGTTGTGTCTGAGGTGAAGGAATCCGAAGACATCGTGGTAAGTGAAGCTCTCGAGGAGTGGCAGGCGGTTGAGGATGGTCACGGCCATCGACGGCGAGACGGAAGTGGAACAGATGTGTAAACTTCGTAGGTTGTTCTTAATGGGTTTCATTTTGATTAAAGATTTGAATAGTTTGTTTCCGACTTGCACACAACCTTCCATGTTGAGGTTGGTGAGATTCTGGCATTGCAACAAGAGGTTCTTGATGTCTTTGCTCGTGTTTACGGTGTTGTTCGTTAAATTGAGTGTTTTGAGGTTGGTGAACGATGAAACTGCTTGGATCTTCTCGACCGGTCGCGGGATTATTAATTCTTGTAGATTCTGATTTTTGGGACAATAAATTATCGTCTTTTAGTTTGTGGCGGATCCAGGGATCCCTGGATTTATTTTGATTTAATTTTTTTTTTTTACTTTTTTAGATTCAGGTGATATTAATAGGGATAAATCTTCCATGTTTATATTGTCGCGCCAAAACCAGAGGTTGAGTATTGGAGATCTGGATTCCAGGAGCCAGACTGCGTGGCCGATTGTGAAGTAGCCCCATTTCAAGTACATGTAATCCAGGATTGCTTTAGATATGTGAACAGCTGTTGAAAGAATATTGGTTTTCTTTTAGAGTGTAATTCTCATTAATATTATAGATTGTCTCACGGAAATGGAAGTAATCCTTCGTTTGTATTTTCAACTCTGCAACTTTCTGTGCAGTGGTTTGACTTCGATTGAAATTCCAGACTTGAAATATCATGCGAGAAACGTGTCGCAGGCAGATGTTTTTTAGAGTAAATAACATTTTTGATTTTTGTATACCGGTTTATATCTTTTAGCTTTTTGTTGTGATAATGGAGTTTTTCTTTCTTGTGGTATTCATGAATGAAGTCATGTTTTTTTCTATGAACGACCTACATGATGTAGATCAAGTGCATCATCTTATGTTATGACGCTTTTGCCTAAAAGGTGGATATGGGTGATCAATTCTTGAGTCTGAACAATGGTCATGTCAAATTGTTTACAATCTACTCCCTGTAGCATGGAAACATCGAAGTGTTGACAAGGGTTACCACTTAATTGTCATTATTTTGTGTCACCTAGCTCCAATGTATTGGAATCTCGTATGAGGGTCTCTTGTATTCTCGCGGCCCCTAACGTGTGACGAGACTTCCAGTTCTGTAACGTTAACGTGTTCGGTCGTATGCGAATAAACAAAAGAGGAGTTTTCAACGATAAAAATGGAATCTCCATGTGTAAGGTGTAGTGAGATGAATAAATCAGAAGATGTCACGATAAGTGAAGCCATCGAGGAGCGGCAGACTGTTGAGGATGGTCACAGTCATTGATGGCGAGTCGGAGATGTAGCAGATGTGTAAATGTAAACTACGTCTAACAGGACAATCCTCTAAACGTAAATGGAAACCAGTGCCAGCAACGGAAATCATAGTGGAATTTACGATACCACGAAATAACAAGAAAAACACAATAAACAAACCACCTCCCCATGTAGTTCTACGTTACAGCACAGTTACTACGACCTGAAATACTCTGAATTTTTTACCGTTTATTTTAGAATATCCGAAGCTGGTGTATCGTGTATAATTTACGCGTATTTTACGGGCCTCCAAAAATGCAGAAAACTTAAAAAATCAAAATGTACAAAATAAGCAAAAATTAATTTTATTTTGGTTGAAATTTTGTGCAATTTTTGTTACCAGTGCCGGAATGTTTGTTCCGGCACTGGTAACAAAAATTGCACAAAATTTCAACCAAAATAAAATTAATTTTTGCTTATTTTGTACATTTTGTACATTTTGTATCGGCCCAATACAATTCAAATAACATAGTCTCCATTTATTCTGATTTCGGCTATTCAAACGATAATTTAATCTTTAAATCGTGTGGTAAATCGGCAAACGCGCTCTATTGTTTCTTGTTTTTAATAACGAAAAAACTTCTCACTTATAAAATAAACCTAGATAAACAATAAACAATTTACAATTTACAAAAGTTAATTAAAAATCGAATTTATTTTTATTTATTGTAACATATAATTTTGATTCTCCCCTCCATAAATCGTGTGGCCCTAAAAAGAACCGATCGTTGCATCTACAACGAAACGTATTCCCTTCCAACTTTTTACTTCTTGTCGGTCTTATCGGTCTTCTTGGGCAAAAGAATGGCCTGAATGTTGGGCATAACGCCACCCTGCGCAATCGTAACACTCGACAACAACTTAGCGAACTCTTCGTCGTTGCGTATGGCCATCTGGAGGTGTCGAGGAATTATCCGCGACTTCTTGTTGTCTCTCGCGGCGTTTCCAGCTAACTCCATAATTTCGGCCACCAGATACTCCAAGACCGCAGCCAAGTAGACCGGAGCTCCAGCACCGATACGATCGGCATACTTTCCCTTGCGGAGTAAACGATGGATTCGACCTACGGGGAACGAAAGGCCGGCGCGCGAAGACCGCGATTTGCTCTTCGACTTGACACTGATGTTTCCTTTACCTCGACCAGACATGACTGTATATGAATGAAAATCAAACGCTGAATGACAATGAACCAAATGAAACCGACTTGTATAGTCGGTTTTGAGATACCTATGAGCCAATCACAGGCCACACGAGTCCAGAACGATCTTAAAACGTCACCAACACGAGATCTAACCAATAGTATCGTTGGACCCTACCAGTAGTGGTATTGTCATTTGACTGTTGGACACGTAGGATTTTGATTTTAAAATTGTGTTTTGTTTATTAGTTAATCATGGGTTTGGGCAAAAAGAAAAAGCCAGAGGAAATCAACGCAGAAAGCAAAAAGCGCTGGATATTCCATTCGAATGTCCGTTTTGTAATCAACTGTGTAAATGGAGTCTTCAATTGTAAAATAGAGTTTCAAGTTGAGACACATCAGTACAGGTTTTCTTTATACTGTAGTTCTTTTCCAATTTGTTCCAGATATTTAGTTTCACATTTTGGTGTAAAATGGAAACTGAATTTTTCAGAAATCCTACGTCATCTCAATTCCACAGTTCTAGAATATGAATCTAAATTGCCGCGCTAACATTTCTTGTTGAAATTGACTTGTGTTTACGCTATTATAAATTTTGCAAAAACATTTGAGAGAATTTTCTCCACGCTATTTTTTCTCATTGTCGAATTAAAAATTACTCTACAATACAATCAAATTAATAAACAGCAAACAAAAATAATTTGTACATACAAAAATAAAGAAATACACAATTTATTTTAATTGTAGCGCCTGCACTTCTCTCACAAGTCCTGAATGACTTTGCAAGCGTAGTCACAATTTACAAGTGATATTAACTTTAAGAGTTTGTGTTACCAGATATCTTTGTTACATTGCATTTATCTATTCTTTGCAATCACTCATAGACCAGTAAATAATTCTTTTTGTACGTCTGTTCTTGTGGGTAATGTGCGTAATCGTTGATATTATTATTGTAAATGAGTTTATTGCATTTTGACGTCGCCTTGTACACAAATGGCTGACAATGTAACTAGCGGTGAATGGAAAGCAAATTAAAGTTTATTTATGTTCATTCAACAAACCGAGCAGTTTTATTCTTACAAGTGGTAGCAGAGGAATGGTTTGCTCGGTGTGAATGACGGACGGTTGGTGAGCAGCAAAAAAATAAAATAAAAACGTATACCGGTATACGTGAACGAATGGCCAAACATTCTCCCGTGGGCTTTTCGGCATCGCAACAAGGTGGTGAACGATGAGTGATCTGGGAGCGACGGTAAATCAAGCAAACGAACGGCGAAGCGTACGTACGAGTGCGGGTGTGTGCGAGTGAGCGAGTTCCTACGCGAATTGACGTGCGGTACGAGTGAGCGAGGTTTCTACGCTATTCGACGGGCGATACGAGTGTACGAGCAATGTACGATTCGCGAGCAACGACAAGACGGACGACGAGGCGCCAACACACACGAGGATTTCATTTCCCTTTAAAGCAGCAAATGCAGATGGAAGCGGTCTTGGACTCTCGTGGATTATGGCGTACGGTCATTGAGGGCAACGAGCCACTACCATCCTCTTTAGACGATTCGAGTGCTGGTGATAGAAGTCCTAGTTTATTCAGCAGCCGTCCTTTGCAGGTATCTCTCGGCACCGAACCAAATATATCTCTGTCGCTGGCACCTTCGGTCGGTCTTCTGAGCATTGCGCCGATACTTCCTGAACCGGTGACAAAACCGAGCGACTCGTGGGTTCCGCGAATAGACGTAACCACGACAACAACATCGCTCACCACTCTTTCTTCCACCGGTTCCGACAGACAGGAAGTGGAGAAAATTGACATTTCGAGTTTTGCACCCGCGAATTGAGACATACAACTGCTTTAAACAATGCCAAACGGTGCCCACCGCCATCGGGAGCCCATACGATTTACCCCCACTTTTTACCCCCACTTTCCCAAATTACCATTGTCATATATCATTCAACTCCCCATATTGAAACGAGACTTTTAAAATAACCCCCTATTTTTTCTTGCCCTTACCCCCACTTCCAATACCCCCGGGCGACTTTAAACGATGCCAAACGATGCTCGCCGTCAACGGAGGCCCATTCGATTTACCCCCACTTTCACTTTTCTTAACCCCCACTTTTTCAAAATTACCCATTCGGCCATTTTGGGAAATGAACAAACTCCCGGATTAGCAGAACGACCATCTAAAAACAAAATGGCGTCACGTGTCAGTGAATGGCGCTGGCTAACCTAAACCTAACCTAACCTAACCTAAACATCCTCATTCAACCACCCTCGAAACACTTCCTTATGCCTCTTATTCCGTGGTCCCTGAAATGATGGATTGCCCATTTATTGCTTGATCCAATAGAGTTATTCTTACAACAACACGGTATAGCTGAACGACTCGAATTTTCATTGTTGGGAGCACTGGCGAATTACCCGTCATCTTGTTGACTTAATCGAAATCGAAATCAGAAAGATGGAAAACACAACGTGGTCTACCTTCACTCATCATGACATCGTGTTGAAGACGGCAACAGAAGCAGACGCCAAGGAATTTAGTTTCATGCTTGGTTTGATGGATATCAATTCATCAAGGTGTCCTGGTAAGCCTAACCGCGCTTGTGACAAGGAGCTGGTATTAAATTCAGCGAAGACCCAGTGGCTTAACCGTCATTAAGTCAGCAGGATGACGGGTAATTCGCCAGTGCTCCCAACAATGAAAAAAAAAAATGTGCAACTAAATATCTGGAACAAATTGGAAAAGAACTACAGTATAAGGAAAACCTGTACTGATGTGTCTCACCTTGAAATTCCATTTTACAATTGAAGACTCCATTTACACAGTTGATTACAAACGGACATTCGAATTGAGTATGCAGTGCTTTTTGCTTTCTGCGTTGATTTCCACTGGCTTTTTCTTTTTGCCCAAACCCATGATTAACTAATAAAATAAACAAAACACAATTTTAAAATCAAAATCCTACGTGTCCAACAGTCAAATGACAATACCACTACCGGTAGGGTCCAACGATACTATTGGTTGGTGACGTTTTAAGATCGTTCTGGACTCGTGTGGCCTGTGATTGGCTCACAGGTATCTCAAAACTGACTACACAAGTCGGTTTCATTTGGTTGATTGTCATTCAGCATTTGATTTTCATACATATACAGTCATGTCTGGTCGAGGTAAAGGAAACATCAGTGTCAAGTCGAAGAGCAAATCGCGGTCTTCGCGCGCCGGTCTTTCGTTCCCCGTAGGTCGAATCCATCGTTTACTCCGCAAGGGAAAGTATGCCGATCGTATCGGTGCTGGAGCTCCGGTCTACTTGGCTGCGGTCTTGGAGTATCTGGTGGCCGAAATTATGGAGTTAGCTGGAAACGCCGCGAGAGACAACAAGAAGTCGCGGATAATTCCTCGACACCTCCAGATGGCCATACGCAACGACGAAGAGTTCGCTAAGTTGTTGTCGAGTGTTACGATTGCGGAGGGTGGCGTTATACCCAACATTCAGGCCATTCTTTTGCCCAAGAAGACCGATAAGACCGACAAGAAGTAAAAGCTTGGAAGAGAATACGGTTTCGTTGTATAAGATGCAGCGATCGGCTCTTTTTAGAGCCACACGATTTATGGAGGGGAGAACCAAAATTAATGTTTAATGTTTAATTAACTTTTGTAAATTGTTTATCTAGGTTTATCTTATAAGTGAGAAGTTTTTTCGTTATTAAAATAACAAAAAATAGAGCGCGTTTGTCGATTTACCACACGATTTAAAGATTACATTATCGTTTGAATAGCCGAAATCAAAATAAATGGAGACTGTTATTTGAATTGTATTTGTATTTGTATTGTATTTGTATTGTATTTGTAAAAATGCACAAAATTTCAACCGAAATAAAATTAATTTTTGCTTATGTACAAATTTTTGATTTTTTAAGTTTTCTGCATTTTTGGGGGCCCGTAAAATATGCGTAAATTATACACGATGCACCAGCTTCGGATATTCTAAAATAAACGGTAAAAAATTCATAGTGTTTCAAGTCGTAGTAACTGTGCTGTAACGTAGAACTAACTACATTGGGAGGTGGTTTGTTTATTGTGTTTTTATTGTTATTTCGTGGCATCATAAATTCCACTATGGTCTCCATTTCCGTTGCTTGCACTGGTTTCGATTTGCGTTTAGAGGATTGTCCTGTTAGACGCAGTTTACATTTACACATCTGCAACATCTCCAACTCACCATCAATGAGTTGTGACCATCAGTCTGCCGCTCCTCGATGGCTTGCAGAGCAATGTGAAATCACATGTTTAATCTGCCTCACGTGCAAAATGGCGAGAAATAGATAACAAAATAATATTGACCTATGACTTAAAAACAAACACTAATAAACTTAAAATTTTGCAATGTAGTATGTGGTGACCACGAGGTCACAAAAGTGTTTTAATTAATCATAACCTAATAAATAGTAATTTTAATATTGATAGTAAAATGATTGTCAGATTATTGCAGGGAAACTAGCTATACTAGTTTTACCGTTTCTGCGGGACTGACGTGACAACGTCATAGATTTGCATAATTCCCCGAATTTATGCAAATACGTCATTTCCGGTCCAGCCACTATTTAAACCCGTGTCTGACCGGAAACCCCCACTTTATAGATACCAGAGCAACATTAGCATCACCACCTCACCGTCAGGCCGTTTTACCGGATTGATAGAGGATCGATGCCCGTTGCCAAATTCATCTATAAATCACAGTCACAGATATTTATCGTAGCAATACTACGATAGTAATATCTATCGAAGCGAAGCGTTTGCGAACACGTGTTTCGCCAGACGCCATTACCCTAGACAACAGTAGAAGCCACGTGTAAGACTGCCGTGCAGCAACAAATCGTATCCGCCAACAAGGATCCGAGACCACATTGTTAAGTATTATTATTGTATTATTACAAGTGTGAAATAAAGGGTGTTATTAGTAAGATATTGTGTAAGTTTATTTACCGGAACCAAGGTTACGACACGTGGGGGCCTGTCCGGGATAGTTTGACTAATCAGACTATTTTAAATAAACATATCTTACGGTTTGACATTTGCAAACTATCAAAATGACGAAAAGCGGGAAAAATCGAAACCCTTCAACCGCAAGCGCCCGAAGAAAAGCCATGGAATCCGCCAAGGCAAGGGCCGAAGCATTAGCTAGTCCAGCGTTAGAAAAGCAGCCACCGGAGCCGACGAGGGAAAAAACGACTGGAAATACACCAGTCAACGAAAACCACGCGGAAAAACCACCCGAGAATGTGCCGACCGAAAAAACGCCGGCTAGTAAAGTACCCGCTAGCAAAAACCCAACCAATAAAACGCCGATAAATCAGCGAATCGAAGAAGAAGTCGAAGAAGAGGAGGAAGAATCCGGACAAAGTCAGAACGGGTATAACCTATTCGACAATCGGGATAATCACCAGAGTAATCGTATCACGATCACGCACGGTTATAATTCGAAGAAATCCCAAATCGATAGCTGTAAGGAAGCGTATGAACTCGCTCGACTGGAGGGAATCCCTTACGATGAAGAAGGGGACCCGCTGGCACAGATGAACATGATCATTCGCCTTGCCAAAGAACGAGCGGAGAAACGAGCCCTTAGAAGGGGTCGAAAAAGCGTAAAACGTCAAAAAACAAATAATCAATTGACGGACTCCTACGATTCCACCCGAACGTCCGACGCCGACGACGAAAGCGAGGCCGATTCCCTCAGCTCGAAAGGGATCAACGTTAAAGGATGGGATAGTATAGTGGACGAGCCAGTCGAAATCCAGAACGAATTTCTGGAAGCTTTCCAACAGGATCGCCGAAATAATAAGGGTCAACAGTCGTGGGCAATCGCACAATCCTTCGCTACTAGGGCTGGCCACACCAGTCAAACGCCAAAGGATCCTAACGCAGAGATGATTAGACTGATAAATCAACAAAATCAGCTAAGAAACCAGCAAGGACGGAACAGGTTGGCAATGCCAAGCCTCGAAGATATCCAGACGGTACAAGCCAACGTCGACGCAGCAAACGAGGCGGAAAGAATTAAAATACAAGCCGCCAACGAAGCCGACCGAGAAGCCGCAAGACTAAAATCGCAACTCTACGGCGGAAGAAAGTCGACAATTTTGATCGGACAGAAGAACGGGGTCCTAAATGGAACAGCCATAAATGGAATTTTCCCCCCCGGAACGCGACTGACCGAGTCTCAGCTAAACTCGACAACACCGACCTTGACTGACCCAAACTCAGCCAGCGACAATTTCAACCGATTCGCGCCACAAAACGGAGCCGCGTCCCCGAACTGTGGGAACCAATACCAAGCCGATCCCATAATGGAAGCTAGATTGAGAGCACTCGAGGAGCGGGCACGCGCCGACTCCCAAATCAATCAAAACCGAAATCTAAGAAATCGACCAAGGCAGAACGAGAGCCTTCTTCGAAAGTATTCTGCCGATCAATGGGCCTTAGAACAAAAAGACCGAAACATAAAATGGTCACAGCTGCGGCTAATGAGATTCGACGGGACTTGGAGAGCCGGGAATAAATTCCTCGACGAAGTGGCACTCACCATTTCGCGGCTCGGAGCCGAACCCGACGAGATGGTGGCGAAGGGGTTGCCAGAAATGTTAGTAGGGGAAGCTCGAGCCTGGTACGTGGAAGCAAAATTGAAAACTTGGGAGCAATTTGTCGTCGCTTTCAACAGTCAGTACGGCGAGACGCAAAAAGAAATTAGGCAGAGAGTCAGTCTCATGCAGCAAGCCACAGGAGAAGAATTACGAGCCTACTTCCGACGAGCCAAAAGTCTGTTCAACGAGTTGGATACGCCACTCGACGAATATGCACAGAACGTAATCTTCGAAAAGGGATTAAACGACACTTCGAAGAAAGTACTGAGAGACATGAACGCGCCGACAGCCGACAGTTTCGAACAACTATTGAAATTTGTAAACGAGTATCACGAAGAAGTGGACGACCGTTATACGGAAGCCCTGACGCCCGAGCAAAGAACACAAACGCAGCTCCGCATACAACGGATTCATGCGAAAAATCATGACGCAGGGAGACTAATCCAGTCGCGTAGCTTCCTAAACGGAGAAATCGAGGCCGCACCCCAGAAAAAGGCGAACGATAAAACCGCCTCGAACCCAATACCGGCTCCAAAAGCTTACAGAGCCAGTACGAACTCCGACGCAACTAATCTCGAAGAAGGGAGGGAAAGTGAAGAAAATAACTCCGAGCAAAACTCAGGAGGGGATACCAGCGATAGCCAACAAGAAGAAGAGATTCTCCACGCTAACATGGGGAAAGAAATCGCCCCCAGCTACCGACCCCGAATGAAGACCGCGAATAAAACGGAGCACCACAACCCAAAAAGCGAAAAACCCTACGAGAAAAAAGAGTTCGTGAGACGACCGTACCCGAAAACAGATAACTCCACCACAAAACCTTGTAATTACTGTAACGAGGTGGGACACTGGAGAAGAGATTGTCCAAAACGAAAAAAGAGGAAGGAGGAGAAGGAAGCCGCCAAAAACGACGCATTGTTAGAAAAGCTAACAGCCAAATTCGAAGAACTGACAAAAAACTGGTTAAAGCAGACAGAGAAAAAATAATAAATCTGTCTGCACGCCCGGAAGACCAAACCCCAAAATTTACCACGAATACGACAATTAACCAGGCAATTAACGAAGTAATTACGGAAGAAGTAGTCAAATTAAAACTCAAATTAAAAGAGAAAAAATCGAAAGAAATTGAAACAAATAATAAAGAAATTAGCGACTCAAGTTCGGAAGACGAATTAAAAGCCAAATGGATAAACACCAATTGGTTAGAAAAACAAATAAAAGAATTACAGAAAAAGGTCGTTTATTTTGCTACGGCTTACTTCACCACAGAAAAACGCGAATATAGTGGCCCAACCACTAATACGGCGGACGGCGAAAAAATAGCCGAAACATTCCAAGAATTACCTCACGCCTACGAGGAGGCCCCACCTCGAAAGAAACGCATTTTACATTGTAATTTGGCTAAAGAGCGGAAGGACTCACTCGCAATGTTAACAATCAAGTTTAACGACAAAAAATTCATCGGTTTGTTGGATTCGGGAGCCGACCGGTCCTTTATCTCTTCAGATCTATACGAGTCATTGGACAAAAAACAACGCGACAAACTACGGGGAATAAGCGAAAATGTGGCCGTAAAAACCGCTGCTGGAGAAGTGCGTCCAGTAGGGGTACTGACAACAAAAGTCATATGGGAGGGAGGCGTAATAACCCATCCTTTCATCGTTTTACCAACCTACGACACGGTCCTACTCTTGGGTATGGACATCATGGCCATAATGGAGATCCAGCCCAACCCCATAACGAGGTCCTGGAACTATATCGATAAACGCGAGGACCCCCGACTAATGACAGTACCTACCGAACTCCTAGATTCAAACGACGAAGAGGACGAATGGAAAGGCGGAAATTTGAAGCAATTCGTACAAGATTACGATTTCAAATCTTTTAACGCCCGACTCCAAGAAGGAAATTTGGCTCACAATTTGGCCATGGACGCGAACCTAGGAGAAACCCAGACTAAATTACTTGAAGAAATGCTACAAAAACATCGAAAAATCCTGACTAAAGAACCGGGAAAGACAAATTACGTAAAACACGAAATAGAATTAAGTACGGATAAGCCAGTACGAGTTCCATTCAAGGGCATGAACCCCCAAAAACGCGAAATCGTCAAGACGATCTGTCAAGACTTGCTGGACAAGGGGATAGTGTCCGAGGCATTAGGAGAATATGCGATGAGAATCGTGCTCGTCATGCGTGCAGGATCGGAACCCAGACTGTGTATCGATTATCGACCTCTAAACGCCATTACCGTTATCGACCCCGTCCAGATGCCATCAATCGAAGCTATTCTTCGAGAATTAGCCCCATTTAAATGGGTAACAACGATGGATCTGTCGAAAGGATATTGGCAGGTCGAACTCCGTGCCGAAGACAAAGAAAAAACCGCTTTCTGGTCCCCGATGGGCAGATTAATGTTTAATGTCATGCCATTTGGCCTAGTAAATGCCCCGGCAACATTTCAACGATTAATCGAGAAGGTTTTGGGCGACGCGCTACATAAATACGCCTGGGCTTACCTGGACGATATTATTATTGTTTCCCAGACTTTTGACGAACACATCGGACATATCGACGAAGTAATACGTCGTTTAGCAAAGGCCGGACTCCACATACACCCCGGAAAGAGCCAGTTTTGCCGAAAAGAACTTGCGTTTCTTGGATACAAAGTTGGAGTCAATGGCTTATCCATAGACCCAAAGAAAGTACGAGCAATCACCGATTTTCCAGCACCTACGGACGTGAAAGGGGTACAACGTTTTTTAGGAATGGTAAATTTCTTCGGCCGACTCCTGCCACATTTAGCGGAAGTCGCGGCCCCAATCACCGATCTTTTAAAGACTGTCCAGAAAATAAATCCAAAGGAGGACCCGCCGAAAGACCCCGAAATCAAATTTAACTGGACCAGCCATTGCGAAGCAGCGTTTGACAAAATCAAACAAATGCTAATCGACACCAAAACCATCCCTCTTCCCGACTTGAATCGCGAATTTATCTTACATACGGATGCGAGTAAAATCGGATTGGGGGCTGCGTTGATGCAAATGCACGAAATCGACGGCATACATCAAGAAGTACCCACGATCTTTATCAGCCGGAAAATTCAGGCCGCCGAGAAAAATTACTCAGCAACAGAGCTCGAATGCTTGGCAATCGTATGGGCAGTCCGTAAATTCAGGCCTTACCTCGAATTCACAAAATTTACCGTCCAGACTGACCATCAAGCACTGAGGTGGTTCATGGGCCTTAAAGAACCGTCGGGTCGGATGGCTCGATGGCAATTAGAGCTCATGGCTTACGACTTACAAATCGAATATAAACCAGGGAAGTACAACACAGTCGCCGACGCGCTCTCTAGAGCTCCCGCCTCAGAACCCGACGAGCCAGACGACGACGGCGACGACGATTCTCGGATAGCTTACTGTCCCACCCCGATCAGGAAGTGGGAATTCAGAAAACAGAATGAACTGCCGAAAGAAAAGTTGGAATCTTCCGATGAAAAATACGTCGGATATTGGATGAGGGCGTATCAATCGGCAAAAGATGCCAGACCAAATTACGACTTATCCATCCAACCCAGAATCTCGGATAAATTTGTGCGAGCTTTCGTTACACACGTGAGTAAAGGCACGAACTGTGTCCCACCTACTCGCGAGGAACTCATCGAAGCTCAGAAGAACGACACCGCCTTCTGTAAAAGGTTCTATGACTACTTGACCAACGAGACTTTCCCTAGCGACGTCTACAGCGAAGAATCCAGAGAAGAGTTCAAAATTAAGGCTTCCGCTTATCTGATAGACGATGGCCTACTTTTAAAGTACCATCCGAACTTTCGGGACGACTTGACAGAGTCAGGGAGTTCAATTAAAGTCGTAATTCCGAGAAAAGTTCGAACACAAATTCTGTGGATGGTACACGGCCACCCTCTAGCCGGACACGCCGGCGTGGCAAGGACTCTCTATCGAGCCAGTCAACTGTACTATTGGCCCGAAATGAGAAGGGACATCGTACGATTCATACGACACTGTCCACGATGCCAAGCCTGCAAGCCTCGGAATAAGGCTAACTACGAGAATTTATCACTTGGACCGTTCGCCCCCTTTGATTGTTGGAGCGTAGACCTTATGGGTCCTAAGATAACAAGTGCAAATAGCCACAAATACATACTCGTGATCATGGATGTCGCAACAGGATGGCCAGAGTTGTATCCGATGTATCCGATGGCCCACCCGACTAAGCAGAAAATAATCCAGTGCCTCTACGAAGTCGCGTTACATTTTGGCTTCCCGCGGAAATTAATTTCCGATAATGGCCCACAATTCGCATCAAGGTTATACAAGGATTTCTGCAATCAATTCGACATTCAACCATCATTTACTTCAACGTATAACCCACGGGCTAATCCTGTGGAGCGACTCAACCGCGACATAAAATATGCGCTTGCTATTTTCACAGACGTACATTCCAAGTGGGACGAGTTCCTTAAAGAAATAGCATTTAGCATCCGAACGACCATTTCGAGAAACCGCGGCTTTTCCCCGGCTTATCTCAACTTCGCTCGAGAGCTACGAGTGCCCTGGGATCCACGCATCCCAGAAGGAATTCGAAAAGTCGATCCAAAAAATCCTCACATTTACGTACATCAACTAGAACAAGCAATTTCGGCAACCTACCAACATATGATGTCACATGTGTTTGACATGCGCGAACGAGTGAAAAAGTCTGAAAAGAACACACAATTTTGTAATTTCAAAATCAACGATCTCGTATGGAAGGACACTCACATTTTATCCAGTGCAGATAAAGGGATTCATGCCGGCTTAGCCGACAAACGAGACGGCCCATACGTAATTACCAAGGCCCACGGCGGGAACGCATTTTCTCTGCAACGTTTGGCCGATAATGTAAATTTTCGATCAATCCACGCTCGAGAACTGACGCCTTACTTGCCGGAATTTCCACAAGAAGAATGGGCCGAGGACCAAACGCAGCCATCTCCATCGCCCACAATACGAGATATGTTCGACGACATCGCCACTGTTTCAGACTTGAACGAAAATACGACTCACGCAACTCCAGACAGCGCCGAACTAACTAGCGCCCCAGATGGAAATTTAGGAGGGGAGGAAGCAGCAGTTAACGAAAAAACTCCTAAAACTCCTGAAAAAGAAAAAGAGATTACTAAAAGATCCACACGATCGAGAAGTAAAATACCGAAACCTATAATACGACAAAGTACAAGAAAAAAGGTACCAAACCCGTTTATAAAGGACGGTAAAATCGCCGGGAGGACATGATAAAGCAACAAAATCCAAAATGGTTGGCATAACCAATCAAAAGCGACAAAACAATATGACGTAATTACCCCGACCTCCTAGAGACAAAAACAATCACAAGGAGACTCCAACAATCAACTACGTATTACATACGAAAGCCAATCAAGATACTTAACCTCGACTACCCTTTCAACTTTGCACTCCGCGTTCTGTCACGACGACAAACAGGTGCTTGACAAAAATCGCAACCAACTAATTAAATCAAAAAATGCGAAGAAACTGGAAACAATCACCCGACAACGAGGAGGAAGAAATGGATCGGGACCCAAGCGAAGACGAGTGGAACGATCCCGCAAGATGGGACGAAGTTGAACCAGAAGAGAATCGGGAAAAGCCCGATAGTAACGAAAAGGTAAATTTAACAAAGAATTTAATTCGTGGCTAAACCACGAGAAACACGTGAAACAATACTCGTAAAAAGAAAACATCTTTATTTCAACAATACAAAAAATTACGAAAAAAAACCTTTATTAAAAAAATTCAACACGTGTAAAAAAGCACATGGTCGACCATGGCGCCATCTTGAATCCAAATTCGGAATGTGACAAAATCTAATTTTATTATTCATTCCTCAGCCGGAACACCAACTTACGTGGGGACCCATCGATCCACAAAACGTATCTTCGGGCACACTCTGGAGGAGCGAGATCCCGACTCCATTTCGAAGAGCGTTAGAAGACGACGTCGATGCCGGCCCATGGCGCATTCGGCTCACCGCATCCAGAGCCCGATCGCGATTCTGGGCGAGTCAGGAGACCCTGATACACTACTTCCCAGAAAAGATGCGCGACGCACTGAGGGCTGAAATTCCAGAACGCGACGACGCACCAGCACCGCTCCCAAACAAGTTTTTGGAAAAAGACTATCCAAGCGGGTCTGAAGAGTGGGCCGTCCTCGAGAAGTGGCAGAACGCCGCTACAGACGAAGAACGCCGACGAATTCACAGAGACTATTACAACGAAGTCAGACGAACGGCGTATCGAGATCTCTTCAAAATACTGAAACCAGCAGGGTATTCGACAGATGAGATAAAAACTTGGTTAAGCCAGGTTCGAGGAGAAAGACCAGACGTTCCCAATTGGCGACCCGAACACGGATTTATCACCTCACAGAAAGCGATGCACCAGCTCCACTACCTGGGCATCTTTGGGCGCAAGCGACAGAAAGCGGAGAAGCGACTCTCGAGCGAATTATTAAATCACACACACGACAACAAGCGACGACGCCTGGATCAGCCAAGCACGTCGTACAACACGCACGATCGATCGCAGTCTCATCCTCGAGTTTATTACCGACACGCTCGAGAACCCTCGCCGCGACGAGAGCCCAGAGTCGAGAAGCCACGGGAGGTCGAGACATACCGCTACTCCAGAAATCGACCGAACCAACGCGGATGTCTCAGGTTGTCGAGGCCACGAGCAGAAACATGGAGACACTTTGAGAAATCGCGTGGAGTCGATGAGGTAGAGACTTTGCAAGTAGAAGTTTGTCAAGAAGTGCCGATGACAATCGAAGACAAACAATCGGTAGAGCCGATGATCGTACCGGAACAAGAGAGAAAATATACCGAAGCCGACATGGTAGCAGCAGTCCTGAAGGCCAAGAATGAACAATCGAAGCCTGTCTACCGGCCGACTAAATCGATCGAAATGAGCATAACTTCGGTGCCAAGTGTGTTCATCAAAACACCGACAAAGCCAGCCACCAGCGTGCCTTCTAGTCTGCCCAGCGCATTCCGAAAAACTGTGGTCATCGGAGCCCCGACATCGCTGAGTCCCTTTGAACAACTCAAACGACGACAAGATCGTTTTGGACCAATTTTCCCAGCCGTACCGGAAGAAACGCGAAGCGAGACTTCTACGTTGAGAACACCGATTGTTTGGGATGAGCCCGAACCCGACGTTCAACGAGTTTTAATTAACTCAAGACAAGATACCGTGGTTAGAGTCGACGAAAGCAATCAAACGCCTTCAAGACCACCCCCCAATAACAGATCTTCGGACATTCGAGCCACAACCCAGTTTGATCCAACATCGTGTGAATTACAGTCGTTCCTCGATACAACCACGATCGAGCAAGCAAAAGAGATGGTGTCCGACATCGATGACTACCAAGCCAGAACGATGCAGATCGCCGTGACGAATATCCGAAGCGCGGCCATCGAGTTCACCAACAGCCCTGGACGAGATCACCCGTCACGAATGGCACGAACGACAGTCGTAATCACCGACATGATGTCGCTAGTGCTGGCCGCATCTACGTTTAGAAACGCCCGTGTGGCACTGGCAGCCTGGGCGGTCGTCGCACATGAAAGTTTTCAGCTGCCTCCCGCTCTCGTCGAGCGATGGCTAAAATTGGTTCCTTCCTGTATCCAGGTCCGCGCGCAATTAATTGCAGAAGATGCCGACCCAGAACGATCATACCAGGTAGTCCGAGCTGTGGCTGTACCACAAAGCGAACCAGTCGTACTAACCAACGAACCCCTTCCTGAGACTCCGGCGAGCCAGACAGTCCCAGCAGTCACTCCAGAGGAGACGATAAAGTTCCCCGACGGACTGGTTCCGATCGAAGGCGTGAAAGTAGTCGTCCGAAAGACGAAAACAAAACCGAAGATCCTGCGGCCCAAGAAAAAATTAGAGCCGAAACCTTTGCCTCCGATCGACGCACAACTCAAACACTACTACCCGAGTTTGACGATGACCCAGAAGACGAAGAACCAGATCAAGCGATCGAGCGACCACGGCCACTCGCTCTACTTATGGATGGAGCGAACTCTAGAGGCGGGTCCAGGCGTCGATTTCATTCAGCACCAACGTCTGCTGCGTGCACACCGCGCCCCGACGAATCCGGCCGAGGCCCAGAAGATCCACCATACCAACCAAGGCCTGGCCCCCTTCCTCTCGCGTATCTGGGTACATGAACGAGTCGGCGCCCCCTACGAACCAGTTGGCGGCCACGATCGATACTTCATCGGGGAGTTCGAGGACCCAAGCGATCGCTCGTCACGCCTGACTTCTACTCCGCCGCTCACTAAACCAGCAACTTCGGAGATGGCTGAACCACCTGCAACCGAAGAATTACCTCCACCTCCGCCTCCGGACGTTCCCCAGGGATCATCAGAGAAAGAAACGAACTAAATCCAACTTTGAGTTTTCGCAATGTTTGTTGTTTTATTGTAAATCCCCCAACAACATTGCTGAGGAGGGGACGTGTGGTGACCACGAGGTCACAAAAGTGTTTTAATTAATCATAACCTAATAAATAGTAATTTTAATATTGATAGTAAAATGATTGTCAGATTATTGCAGGGAAACTAGCTATACTAGTTTTACCGTTTCTGCGGGACTGACGTGACAACGTCATAGATTTGCATAATTCCCCGAATTTATGCAAATACGTCATTTCCGGTCCAGCCACTATTTAAACCCGTGTCTGACCGGAAACCCCCACTTTATAGATACCAGAGCAACATTAGCATCACCACCTCACCGTCAGGCCGTTTTACCGGATTGATAGAGGATCGATGCCCGTTGCCAAATTCATCTATAAATCACAGTCACAGATATTTATCGTAGCAATACTACGATAGTAATATCTATCGAAGCGAAGCGTTTGCGAACACGTGTTTCGCCAGACGCCATTACCCTAGACAACAGTAGAAGCCACGTGTAAGACTGCCGTGCAGCAACAAATCGTATCCGCCAACAAGGATCCGAGACCACATTGTTAAGTATTATTATTGTATTATTACAAGTGTGAAATAAAGGGTGTTATTAGTAAGATATTGTGTAAGTTTATTTACCGGAACCAAGGTTACGACAAGTATTAACAACTTAAAGTTAATAAATTGTCGTACCTATGGTGAGTAATAACCAGGAATAACAACAAGCTTTACAATAAAACTAATATCTAAAAATAGTTAATTGCAGTTATGCTGTGATATTAATGCTATCACAAAGATGACAATATTGAAATGTTTGTTTGAATAACAAGTTAGGTCAGGTTAGGTTAGGTTTAGACCTAAACCTAGGTCCTCACCTAACCTGACCTAACCTAACCTAACCTAACCGAAAACAACCACACACAACACAAACAAATGAAATCAAGGCAACCTAACAATGACAAACATTGGGGCAGATGTAAAAACAACCGTATAATGCGTAATAAAAACTAGTTTGGTCGCACAGTCGAAACATACGAGCAACAACACCTTTGTTTGGCAGTCGGCACAAAGCGAAGCACAAAGACTGATTTTTAACATAATTTTTCGTACCAAAGCCGCCAGCAACGACTAGTGACAATTTGTGGAAACTATCGAATCGGTAAAAAAAATTAAAACATTTAGAATGGAGGAAAAAGATACTTTTATAAAATTATACTCTATTAAACGTATATTAATTAAACTGTAAAACATTTAAAGAAAGAGAAACTCACGTTTAACGGCGATAATCGTTGATTACCAAGAACTTATTGATTTCTTTCATTCTCATATTTATTCATCGATTTCCATTCATTTTTTCTCCTCTTCCGCACCTGACATTAAACAAGTAAAGATAAACAAGTAAATAAATAAAACTACAAAAAGTTACAATTAAACACTTTTCAAATATTAATTTAATTCGCGTTATTTTTTTAAAAAAAAACCAAGTTTTTCGAAAAAGGCTTTTATATTTGTGCTTCAAATCGCCGCCAGAGTGCGCTACTAACGCAGATTGCTGTGATCGTGCCAAAAAACGTTTTAATAAAGAACTTTTTCTTAACAATATTAAAAAACAAAATATATGGACAGATAGGAATTTTTATTTTAACCTGGTTTGGTCCAGTTTCAGAATTTAAAGAACTCTTTTTTGATACCGAAACAATCAAAAAAAGTATCCGGGCGAACATTTCGGCCTCCATTATACTATACAGGTTCCGCTAGGTGGCGCTAGCAACACCAGAAGTTGAAACAAACACACACACATAAACATTCAAGTCAAGTTAAATAAAAGCCTTTAAAAATCACAAGCACACAACGAATCAAGCAGTTTAATATTTCACGAGTTCAATTAATTCAGAAATTACAATACTCTGTTTGATTTATGTTTTATTTATAAGCGAATCGACCCAATCAACTCGTACGACCAGAATGACGCACCAAATTTTCATATTTTCCCCCTTTGATCCGCGCTCGATTTCGTCACCATCAAACCGAGATGATGATAATGGCAAAACGAGATGATTCTGAATTTTTTCTCCTCCTTTTGTGCGACTGTTGTATGAAAATTTTCTAAGCCGTAATCGTAGCAAATGGATCAGCACAAATTGCAACAATTCCAACAGAATTACCACTCGTTCGTGCGCAAGAGGACCGAAAATTGGTGTCGGCAGGACACTTTGCAGCTCATCCATTTCTGGAAAACAAACGTGCGGCATTTGAAAGGCATCAAAAGAAATTATCACGTATATCAGAAATTAGCCGATGAATTGTCGCAATTCGGTGTCAAAAGGACCCCCCGAGAAGTCAAAACCAAGATAGCTAATTTAGCGGCTGATTACAGGTAAAATTAATTGAGAAAAGGAGAAAAATTTGGTTTTATTTGGTTTGGGATTAAATTTTTTTTTAAAATTTTTTTGTTCTTTGTAGGAAGGAGCAGTGTAAATTAAGAAATACGGGAAAACCGTCGAATTGGAAATATTGGAAAGAAGTGGATGATGTTTTCACGTTGTTGCATAAATTTGAAAATCATTCGCAGTTAGAAATGCCATTCACGACACCGCCAAACAGCGAACACAGTATAACTATCGTCCCGTTGCCGCGGCAGAGCGATTCGGCTAGTAGCAGGAGGATGCTCGATAATGAATCCGAACCAAATTACCCAGTTTTGTCGATCAGTGATGTCCGATCTGTAGTCGATGAAGATACGCAGAAGGGTGATGGTGATAATGACAACGACAGTTTAAAAATGTGAGATTTCAATGATTTTTGCTGGAATTTTTAGGTTTTTGTTAAATTTTTCTAGTTTTTGGTAAATTTTTGTAAATTTTGCTAAATTTTTTTAGTTTTTGGTAAATTTTTCTGGTTTTTTGGTAATTTTTTTTTAGTTTTTGGTAAATTTTCGTGTTTTTATTTTTGTGATTTTTATTGAATTTTTTGATTTTCTTTTAATTCTTTTGATTTTTTTTGGCAATTTTTTTAATTATCTTAAATTTATTTTTGTTTTTCTTTCAATTTTTTGATTTTTCAATTTTTTTGATTTTCTTTATTATTTTCTTTATTATTTTTATTTTGTAAATTAATTTTTATTTTTTTTTATTTTTTTGTTGATTTGTTGTTAATTTGCTGTTAAGTTTTTGTTGATTTTTTGTTGATTTTTTGTTGATTTTTTGTTGATTTTTTGTTGATTTTTTGTTGATTTTTTGTTGAAATTTTATTTTTCTAGATTGAGTGATAACAGTTCTTCGTACGACAACTCAACCGTGTCCAACCTTGCACATTCCATTTTATCTCCGCCGGGGACTTCCGACACTGATAACCGAGACAATCCCAATTTACAACGAAGGAGCAATTCGCCCGATCGACAGTCAAAATTACTCAATCTCATCTTGGAGGAACAGCGGAGATTGAATCAACAGTTTGCGGTCGCCACAGAACGAAGTCATAAGCTGCAAATGGAGGAAATCGAGCTACGGAAGAAGAGTTTAGCGGTCCAAGAACGAATCGCCAATTACATGGAAACGTTTACGCAATACAAAACGAATTCAAATGCATATCGTAACGCTGAAACCGACTCGTCCAACGACGGACTGCACATAGATGAGAGTATGGGCATCAATGGCAATATGAATTAATTTAAAAAAAATAAAATAAACAGCTAAATGTTTTATATTTTGTTATTTTCTTAATATAGATTGATTTTCTTTTTTAATTTCATCGGCATTATGTATAAAGTTTCATTGCCACATAATATATTTATACCATAAAGCATAGGAAACCCCTAATGTAACATTTTTTTTATATTTGTAATGATCAGCTTTGTAAAATGTACACAATCCTGCCAGTAAACCCTTCCCTAATTAAATGTTGTTTTTCCTAATTTCCGTTATTTATTTATTTATTCATTTAATCTTTCAGCTCGTAATATAAATCGACTTAATACGAGTTATTAAAAAGATATTCACAATTATTTCGTGGTTTTAAGTCGTCGAGAAATGAAAAACGATGTTTGCAAATGAGATGCAAAATGTCCGCCATGTTGAAAACCGATTAGGGTTAATAAATCGGGACTGTATGCACCAGACGTTTGTGCGCACTCGGTAGTTTAGTTTAAATCCAAGCTGGTCGTTTCACATCGAGTTTTATGTGTTTAATTTATCAATAACAAAGTTTATTATCGTCTCGTTCGTGGAAAAGTAATGAAATTATTGATTTCGTTTTCCATTAATAATTTATTGCAATTATGGATTGTTTAGAGCATAAATACATTTGTTTAAACCTTCATCTAAGTTATTATTTCACTCGTATTAATACCTAATAAAAATGAAAATATAATAGAATAAAAAAAATCTAAATATATTTCATCCAATTTAAAAATAACTCTGCAGGAACCACATTTTATGTTAACTAAAAATCAATCAATCAATCAATCACACACAAAACCTGTTTTCAATCTTCTCTTATTGCAGTTTAAATTTAACTTAAATAAATACATTTTTTTGTTTTTAAATATAATTAATGATAAATTTGTTCTTAAATACTGAAATTAATTTGAACATATCCCTTTATAGAGGCCACAAAATTAAGATAAAGCTGCCAAACACATGATGATAAGTAAAGATAAAAAATTGGACTATTGAGTAAAATATGAAGAAAAAATAAGATTACATCGATTTAAGTAGTAGCGATTAATATTTCTGACGTTTCAAATTCATCATTTTACCCTAAAAATGATTAAAATTTATATATACTTCGACAATTCATTCGTAAACGTTGAAATTTTTTGACTATACAAAGGCACAGGCAAATCAAATACTTGAAATTTCGACCGCACATTTATTGTGACCTTCGAAAACAAAAGAAAAAACAATAAAAAAAAAATCTCTTTGGTTTAATAGTTTCAATATAAAAAAATTAAATTAATTTATACTAATTTGAGCACTAAATTTGATTCACCAAAGCGTCCAATGGCACGTTATTGGAATTAATTAATTAATATCTTTAGAACCGTTTACGCAATGCAAAACGGTTTTAGCTCGCAATTGAATAGGAATCAAGCAAAGCGCAAAATAATTCACATTTCTAACAATTTCTTGCATAGTTTGCGTATAAATTAAATATTTCCGACACAATTCCTCAAACCCCGCGTCATTCTAACTCAAAAACCACATAAATACAATTGATTCAAATTCAAATAAATTAAACCCAACATTGTCACATATAAACAACATCTCAAATCACGAAATTATAAAATTGAATTTTAAACACTTAAAATCAAAGAGTCGAAGCTGCGCGGTAAACTAAAAACCGATCGATTCGACGTAGAAAATCGACATAATTATGATATCCATCGAGTTCGAGACATTTCGACACCAAATGAACGGAATAATTGATAAAATGGAGAAAAAACAAAGTTACGAAGACTGATATGGAATGGTAAGTAGAGTTATTATTTCATTTCAAATCGAGCCGGCCGGCCGAATGCGATTCGATGCGAAACGGGACGAGTGTGACGGCGGGCGCCGCATCGAGCGGCGTGACCGGTTTCGATGCAGAATTATTCGTTGATTCGGAAGGCAGTGACGGAGACTTCAATTCGATTTTGATCGTAATCTTATTCGGGTCCTTGTGCGCCCACGGCTGCGGCGACACGCTCTCCGGCGGCGTGACCATCGCCTCGCTCGGCGAGCTGTCGTACGGCACGAAGATGCGCACGGTGTCGGGCGTGTGACCAAACTTGGGCGTTTGCGCTTCGGTTCCATCAAAAACTAGATCGGCGCTTCCGTTGCTCAGCCTCGGCGCGCCACCGAGCGGCGTGGAGCCGGCGGACTGCGTGAACGGCTGCGATGCGACACTCACGAAGCTTGTGGGCGTTGCACGGTCGTCGTTATCGCTGCTGTGTTCGCCGATGGCGGCGGCTTCGTCGTTGATGTTTGGCTGACTTAGCGTCATGTTCGATATGAGCGACAAGTCGGCGGTCGAAGTTCGCGAGGTACCGGCGATGGAACTGCAGCGCGAGCCTTCAATGACGCTAACGTCGTCGATGGAAGGATCGTAAGACAACTTGGATGCCGCTTCGCTATACGAATTACGATCCTTGTTACGGAGTACTGAACTGGGCGATTTGCCATTACCGTTCATCTGTAGCGCCAGCATGGTTTGGCGCGCCAGTCGTTGTTCGAGGGTCGGTTCCACGAAGAGACCGAAGGGTCGCTGAGGGAGTTCGCCCGGTTGGGCGGGCGGGGGAAGGTCCAGTTTGTTCTTTTTCAGCTCTTCCATGCACGAGTGCAGGCTTTCTATCACGTGGTCGTCGTCGAAGCCGAAATCGCGCTCCAGTTGCGTTTGGAGGTAGTGCACCATGTCTTCCATTCCACGTTTCATCAGTTGACCTCAAATTTCAAACAAAAAATAAAGTAAAATAAAATACAAATACAAATACAAATATACTCACGGCGGTGCATTTTAAGTAAATTATAAGACATTCCGGTTAAGACTCGTTCGCCATCTAATACATAAACGTCCCATAAGCGTAAAGTTAGTGTGAATGGAACCTTAATGAATTTATTTAATTATTTAGGGTTGTAATTTGATTCATGTCGATTTGAGGACATACCCTATCGAGGAAACACTGGAAAAACCATTTAAGTGTATATAAACTAGCCGATACTTCGTACTTGTCCTGTCAACAACCAGAAACCAACGATTAATTAATTAATTATTAATTTATTAATTTTTAATTCTTTTTTTTACCATATGTTTTTTTAATTTGGGTAAAAATTTCGTTAAAATCTTGTCGTGGTGGTCTTGAAAACGTAAGAGTTTTGGGAATCCCGGAATGAAGAATCCTGTTTGATAAGATAAATGTCAAAAAAATAATTGATAAACGATGGAATTTAGCACCTACCATGCATAGCATGCTTCTGATTGCTCATCAAGAGTGACATGGCCCAAAATGCATCCTAATACAATAAAGTGAAGGGAATTTTAGTGTTAAGTTTTGAAAATTATTATTATTAAGTGTTGGGTTATATCTCACCTCTTCGTTTAGGTACATTAAGAGTAATGCAGCAATTTGACTCATACCTTGGCAATATCCAATTTCCTGTTGTTTATAAATAAAAATAAATTCTTTGGTTTTTATGAATGAATTTTGCATTTCATTTACATTGAAATCATTTTCAGGTTTAATTTGGAGGGTAATTAATTTTATTTTGTCGATTAATGCAAATGTAATGCAAACTAAAAGTAGTTTTAGTGGTGTAACTACATATTTAAGGCGTAGACAGCAATTGGGACCAATTAACCGAGTTTTATGCTAAAACCCTTGAGAAAAATGAATAATTTACCAAGAAAAGTTAAATTTTTAGACAAATTCTGATTTCTCGAGCAAATAATAATAATTATCCTGAAAAAAGTAATTTTTCCTGGAAGAATAACGATTTTTCTGGAGAAAATTTCGAAAACGTTTTAAAAAAATCACAATTTTTAAAAAAATTTAACTATCAAGGCCCCAAATACCCATTGTAGCTCCACCACTCAATCTATGTCTCTTACAGTATTGTACATTGAATAAGCGCCTAATACGTGGAATAATGCTTGCTGCCTAAAACCAAAAAAAAAAAATATATTACCAAACAAAACCAAAAATTCTTCAACCAACTCAAACTTACTTTACGCCATATCTTTCTCTAAACATAATGTGATTCCTATACGTTCTATTAATATCTAAGTCGATTTGGCGGATATCGGGGGAATATTTCTTCGCCCTTTCTTTCATTTCCTGATATTTTCCAACTTGTTCCTCCTTAACACGATTCAAATTCAAAAGTCTCGACCAAATTGCACCGCGCACTTTGTCAGGAATTCCCTTATATACACGCCGAAATAACTAAAATAAAATAAAAATTTAAACGTAATAAGATTGTTGCTAAATTTTCTTTCAAATTTTTTTGCTGAATGTTTTATAATTTTCTTTCAATTTTTATGATTTTTTTTTCAATTTTATTGATTTTCTTTCAATTTTTTTTGATTTTCTTTCAATTTTATTGATTTTCTTTCAATTTTTTTGATTTTCTTTCAATTTTTTTTTATTTCCTTCAATTTTTTTTTATTTCCTTATCAATTGTTTTTTTATTTCCTTATCAATTGTTTGATTTTCTTTCAATTATTTTGATTTTCTTTCAATTTTATTATTTTTCTTTCAATTTTTATGATTTTCTTTCAATTATTTTGATTTTCTTTCAATTTTATTATTTTTTTTTCAATTTTTTGATTTTCTTTCATTTTTTTTGATTTTCTTTCAATTTTCTTATTTTTCTTTCAATTTTTTCAATTTTTTTTAAATTTTTTTTAATTTTCTTTCAATTATTTTTAATTTTCTTTCTATTATTTTTAATTTTCTTTCAATTATTTTTAATTTTCTTTCCATTTTTTTTAATTTTCTTTCAATTATTTTTAATTTTCTTTCAATTTTTTAACAAAAGAAAATATAAAACAAACTAAAATTAACACCTTTTCATTATTCTGATATTTATCCCAACCAATAATCATCTTCAGCCATTTCTTAACTCGCTCCATTTCAACTTCCCGCTGTTTTGTTTCAACCGCATCTAATTTCCGTGGAAGACGTCGATCTCTTTGATATTAAAAAAAATAAAAAAAAAAAATCATCAAACCAATATTTACTTTTTTTAAATAATAAAAAAAAATTACTGCAAAAATCCATAACGGTCCGTAACATGGTACACTTCGTACGCAGGGTCTTCCCACGGATCTATGTGTTTCCCATCTTCCATGTGTCCCTAAAAACAACCAAATTATTATAATTTCAAACACTCTAAACCAAAACCAAATCACCAAATCATATTTTTCAACAATTTGTTGTCGTTCCTGAGCAGTTTTTTCATAGTAATCGTCTTCCGTTAAATCGTGTGAACCTATAAAAAAAAACAATTAACAAAACCAGCAATTAATTGCTAATTCAGTAGGATATCAAACAATACATACTCATATTATCAGTGTTGGCAATCTAATATTTATAATTCCTCGTATCTGATGATACACAGTTCAGTTGACCTAAAAATTAAAAAAAAAATGAATAAAAACTAATTAAAAATACAAAAATACAAAAAATCCTTCGAAAAATAAATTAGTGAACTAAAAATTCAATTTATAAATGAATTAAAATAGTTTTCGAGAAGCGAAACTCACAAAACGACGAATAAAATGCGAATACGTGAAGCTTGAACAACAACAACCATTATGCATAGTTTATGCACAGTTCCAAGACAGGCCCATTCAACTCGTTTCCCGCCTTTGAATCCGATTAAAAAGACAATGATTACGAGTGTCTTACCTAATACCATCGCCATTAGAAAGCACACACCAATAATACGGAGTTAAAGCGCTGATTTCCTGGTTCAAAACATGTTGGGTCAACAACCATACTCCAAAGCGACTGACATTATACCGGAAGTAATCCTCCCTAAAACTTGACGCATGCGCAATGCGGTTTTTATGTGAGTTTGGGACCGGTTGGGATCGTCCAATCGAATTTCGGCATTAGAAATCACTATAGTAACGAGTGGTTTAGAGACATCTGGTGTTTGTTTGGCTCAACATTTTTGAAATGGCGATTTACATGAGTCGAATGTTTATTGTTTAGTGATTGAAAAATAAATTGTTGTGTGAAATAAATGATAGAAAAGTTATTATCCACCGAAATTAGATTTATTCATTGTAAATTTGTAATTGTAAAACATGAGATCGAGTGTAGCTGCCAGTAATTAAACAAAAATAAAAAGTAAAAAAAAAAAATGAAATAAAGAATAAAATAAAAAGTCAATTCAATAAAATTTTTCATCTTTTTTTTATACAATTTTTAATTATTACTTCTTCATAAAACATAAAAAAATGCTATTTTTTTTCTTATAAATTTGACCGTTTATATTTTTAAAAATCAATTTTTTCCTTTCTTCATATCATGGCACATTATTTGATATAACTCGACATAAAATTTTCTAAACATGGTTTTCAAATTGCCAGAAATAATCGATTCGTACTGCTATTGTATACACGGCACAAACTTGAAGCAATTTACTCGACTTTCAATACATAGCAAATTCTTGCGGAATAATTTTACGGCTCGGCATCGGAAATCCAAAAGGCAAAATGTTTCAATTCTTTAAATATCGTCAGTGTTCACTTTTAATCTCAAAAGAAAAGAGAAAATCGTAAAATGTCGGTGGAAAATCGTTTTATATTTTTGAGTCATCGGTACCAATTTGGTTCGGGCCAATCGTTCCTGCTGCGGTATCTTCTTCTTCTTCTTCCAACTCCTCATCTCCTTCATCTCCCTCCTCACCGCTCTCGCCGCCCGCATTAGTCGCCGCCTTACTACCAGCTTGGCTGCCAGGCGCTTGACTACCTGGTTTAGTACCTTGGCTCGGGCGACTCGCAGCGCCTTGACTGGGGCGACTTGCAGCTTGGCTCGCATCGCCCCGGCTCGACCCGCCGCCCTGAGTGGCGCTTTTGCCGCCCCGGCTCGGAGAGCCATCGCCTGCTTGGCTTCCGGTTTTCTGGCTCCCGGCTCCGGTTTTCTGGGTCCCGGCTCCGGTTTTCTGGCTCCCAGCTCCGGTTCCGGTTTTCTGGCTCCCGGCTCCGGTTTTCTGGCTCCCGGCTCCGGTTTTCTGGCTCCCGGCTCCGGTTTTCTGGCTTCCGGCTCCGGTTTTCTGGCTCCCGGTTCCGGTTTTCTGGCTCCCGGCTCCGGTTTTCTGGCTCCCGGATCCGGATCCAGATCCGGTTTTCTGGCTCCCGCTTCCGGTCTTTTGGCTCGATTTTTGGCTTCCGCCGGTTTTTTGGCTGCCAGAGTCGCCGTCATCTTCACCATTATCCTGCCAAATTTTGAAATTAATTGCCCCAGTGAATGTCACCCACAGTAGATATGGCATCATAAGACAACCAGCTGCTTGATTGATTGGGCAGAAAGCCCATGTTGTTGCAGCAACGAAAAACCACAGCGCACCAGCAGTTGTCAACGCCTGCAAAGACAAAACACAAAACAATGTCACTATACAAGTACAACTAGTACTAGTAGACTAAACTTACTGCGCCCAAGTTATGCGACTTGAAGAAAATATACGGCCATGCCCAGTTCAGAGCTAGTTGGGTTCCATAGAGAAGTAAAGGCCCTTTCGCTCGCCCGTAACAAAATCCACCGCCGTCGCGCCAAACTAAGTACGATGCGTATCCCATAGTTGAATACAATGCCGTCCAGATTGGAGCGAAGGCCCAGCTTGGTGGCGTCCAACTCGGTTTTTTAGCATTCTACAAGAAAACGAACAAACGGTCACTTTTAAACCTCTTCAATTTCCATTTTCTCTTCTACTTCTACTTGTACTTACTCCTTCGTACCACTCGCTAATCTCTTTATTGATAACTACGGCAGCTCCAATGCCACCCAGATGCGGAAATGCGATAAACCCAAATGCATACATCAAATCCCCGGTAGGTTTCATGCTCTCCCAGAACCCCGGAGTATTGCCGTTCATACCACAACCAACTATGGCCGAACCAGCGGTTTTACACTTGTGAGCTTCTATTTTGATACATTCCATCGGTCTGGGGCTACATGGGGTTGGTGGACATGGGGTTGGCGGACATGGGGGCTGGCAAACAATCAAACAATTAATGCACAAATCGTTCGTTTAGATACCCGACAACTTATTGTCTAGTTTCTGCGAGTTACTTTTGTTTCGAGCTCGCAATCCATCTGGAGCTGGAATCATTAAAATTAAAATGGCGTCATTTTCGAGTTTTGCTTTCGATTTCGGGTTTTAGTACTTACCTTGCCTTTTCTATTGGTGTCCATGTCGGTTGACATTCCGATTCTGTAGAAATATTGAAAATTTTTAAATGTTAAAGATTTCGAAAAAAAAATAAAATTTTCTTAAAATTTTTTTTTTTTTTTTTTTTTTTTTTTTGTTAAAGTAATAATAATAGGTTTTATTTTAATTGAGGGGAATGTTTTGTGTTATAAATATGAAGGAATTGATTGGGGTGGAAAAAATTCCAGTTGTTCTTTTGCACAATAAGCCTAAAAATGGGCCAATAAAAGTAACAACCGGCAAAAAGGTTAAAATTCTAAAAAAATTATCAACTTAATTAATTAAATGCACCGTTTGAAGCACACGCATGCACACTTTTTGCATTTAAAACCGTTTGTTCTCACTTTAAATTCTCTTTTCCACAGCTTCAGAAAGTTTAGTTCCAAACTCCGAAATGTACACAATTATTCAGAAAGAACGAGCCGAGCCATTCAAACACTAGATGTCTCGTCATGCACGTGTTGCTATGGTGACTTATAATGCAAGCGTCATATTTGACAGTTGCAATACTTCCGGTTTAATGTCTGCCGAGGAAGAATTTGAGCTAATATCCGAACCGGTTTTTTTCTCTCACAAAACTGAAAATGTGGTAAAAATATGCAAAATAAGCCAAAAATTCGTTTATTTCGTATAACTTGTCCAAAAACAGTTGATTTTCTTTTAAATAAAATTTTATTTTATAATTAAACTCGAAATTCTCAAATCCACTGATGTTCAGATTGTATTTCTTTTCCGCTTCAAGATCTAAAATAAAAATACAATTTTTAACGATTTAAATCTATTTCCCGACAAAATACCTACACTGAACTGTCCATAGATGCGTGAAAAACAATTTCCATATATTCTTTTTACTCGTACAATCCTCATTTGCATAAGTTGCCACCAAAGGACACGTTTGACCTCTGCAACAAAATCAAATTCCCGCGTACAATCTGATTAAAAAAAATTATTCAAATACATGACAGATCCCAAGGAACCAAGAGGTCGGGCCATGTCATTTCGTCACCGATCAATCCTAACTAAATTATTAATGCAGGAGGGCAAGTGCCCTGCTCAATTTGCGCTCACCGCACCTTAACTGGAACACCCAAAGCGAAACAGAGTGAAAGAAATCAAACCAACAAGCATTTCGTTACGAAAAAACGGCGAAGAAATGATCGAACCCTGGAACCAGGACTGGAAACTTGAGCTGCACAATCCCGCAGGAAATCCTTATTACCTTTGCTCGCCGATGAAATGTGACGTATCGATTAAAAGAGCTAGTAATTTTGCGACCTCACAATCCCAATCGTTATCCTAAGAAAACATCGACATTTCAATGTCCAAATTTGACATTTTTATTTCTCGTTACCCCGAATTGTGCGAGGTAAAAATCTAACCGGTCTAAAACGATTAAACTCGGAAACGGTTGTTTAATATCGGCCAGAAAATTGCGAATTTCTTCGACATTTGTAAAATACAGAAACTTGATGTTTTTCATCGTGTTCGCTGCAGCATTTGGCATCCCGTGGACACCTATCGGTAGTTTGGTGAATGGTTTAGGTGTGATGTAAGTTATTAATTCGTCTTGACTGGCGGAAGTGACGGCGCACTGCAGACACAATGAATCCTTGACTCTAAAGGGGAGAAAAACGTAAATATAAATAAAAATAACATGTTTTGTTTCCTGTTTAGATAACACACGGTGCATCCTCGTAAAGTAGGGTTGCACATCGTCCTTTAAAGGCACTTGAGATGTTTTGTAAACTTCCGCATAATGGAAAAATGAAGTTCAAAAGTGGCGGATACATCGAGCTGGAAATATACCATGACAAACCGGATGTTTACAGCGGATGTGAATGCGCATTAGCACCATCTGGTGGCAATTTGGAGCACTTTGGATACTGCTGGGAAGTGAAATTTCGAATTGCAAATCAAATATAAAGAAAAATCGATAAACAGATAACCTAAAAAGAAAATCGGTTTGATTTTATTTGTTTTTCACCAGGACAATAGATATGTACACTTTAAAACAAATTTGAATATATAAATAAAACATTTTAATATTTCATCATGATTTGTGATCCCACAACAACAGTCAGTTATATCTTTACAAAAATGTTTATAATATACATCGTATTCTTAAATCCTATGTCTTATTTCTCGATTTGCAAGTGCATTTACATTCCTACGTCCATTACGAAATACCGTATATCTGTAAATAGCGCACCCGTGCGCTATTTGCAAAAAAATATTTTGACCCGCGTGGTATTAGAGGCCCGCGGGCTATTACAGGCCCGCGGGCTATTACAGGCCCGCGGGCTATTTCCACCCAGCATCGGCCGACTGGCCGATGGTGGGTTTTTTGAACGTATTGGCAACGAAAAACACTAAAAAGGTGTGACAATTGAAACGATTTCCACACGTTTCGGTAATTTTCTGCCGAAACGTATGAAAAACGTGTCATTTGTCATCCTTTTTTGGCACATTTCGGGCCTCCAATTGTGTGCCCGCGCGCAATTCAAGGCCCGCGTGTTATTGGCCAAAATATAATTTGCCCCGCGCGCAATTTGAGGTCCGCGGGCTATTAGAGGCCCGCGTACTAACCGCAGATATACGGTATACACAAAGCCTCAATTCAGTGCCAATGTACACTTGTAACTCGAAAAATAATTTACCAAATATGACAAATGCCAAACTTATTTTACACAATATAAAATTAATCAAACCAAGAAAGAACTAAATTTCACAACCTCAGTTAGAGTGCGTACATTTCGCTAGTTAAATAAAATCCTAACTACAAACATACAATTTTTTTTTGTTATATTTTTCTTCCAAGTCCAGTTTTCACAATTATCTCAATACATGCCAACTGGAAACTTGTTGTCTTGGTGATGTAAGCATGGCCTGCCAGTGGCTTCTAGACTGTGATTGTATCGGTGATCCTAAAAACACCTTTCCAATGTAACTACCGTGACGACTCGGCTTTCCACGTAAACTGTCATCAGATTCTGAAACTGCTTCAGCTCGATGAGCAACAGCGACAATAAAGACAACTTGATTCAAGTCTATTAATGGAATATCGAAAGACAAGCTGCAATCGTAATTAGGACTATTGCTTCCACACACTGTTGGAGTCTTCTTCTTTTTGATTAGCTTTCCACTGGCCAAAAGTAAAACTCGAACTTCAGCATCTAAAAATAATTAAATAAAACGAATATATAGTATTATCAACAAAACACCCTCACAGCACTAGAATATCCCCAAACGTCTTTTGGTTATAAATATTAAATATAAATATTAAAAATAAGGATATTGTATCCAAAATAGGGCCGGCTACAGATCTAAGCAATTGTTTTAGTGCACTCCATCCTTTTTAATACTTGGAACCAAAATCAGTAGGCGTCCAATTTGCAATAGGAAAGACAAATCTTTCATTTTCTTTCTTTTGGACACCAATAATGACTTAGAATACGACATCCAAAAGATACTTTTGCAAAAGATAGCAATCGGGTCACTTTCCTTCCTTTTGCATTTTCTTTTTGGGTTAGTGACACGTTCGTTACATTAAACTATACTCAAAACCACTCCAAGGTTGAACTATTTAGCCTGTTTACGCCTAACTTTGTACTGTGTTCTACTACGTGGAAAAGTAGTTCTGTGACAAAGCATCAACTTTGACAATGTTGGTAATGGAGCACAATGTCTGGAGTTCGATTACAATTCTGGTGTTTTGGACTACTTTTTTGTGCCACTACACCAGTGAAATAGATCAACCTTGGAGTGGTTTTGAGTATAATGTGATGAATGAAAAACAAAAATTGTAGTTGTGATAAAAAGTGGCGGTTTTGAATAGAGCCAAAAACCTACTGATATGTTGTGACAAATTGACATTTCAATGATGTTACACAATCATCTAAACCCATGATGTGAAGGTGATTAAGTGACATCATTTAAATGTCAACTTTTTACAACAAATCAGTAGATGCGTTCAATCGTAAATGGATTTTGGAAATCCAATTTTGATTTTATGACGTAAAAATCGTCACTTCCGGTCTCCCGAAATCAAGAAAACAAAGAAATCCATTTAAGATTGAACGCACCTAGTGTGTTTTTGGACTACCTGGTGGATACAGCTGAAAATACTCATTCTGCTGAGTTTCAAGCTGAACTGGGACGATTTTTATGACCACGACTGTCCATCAAAATGCTGTGTGGGCCAAACAGAACTTACTTAAACTTTCAACGTTTGTGGTTACAATTTCATATTTTAGATTCATCGCTCGAAGAACATTGATAGAAAGTCTTTCAGACGTTGGTAAATAACTAAGTCCAATCAGAAGCTCTCCATTATTCTGGTGTGGTTCCTGAAGTTCCAAAGAGAGTGGAATTCCAGCTGGAGCAGTTTGCAAACTAAGTTCTGTTAAAGGGCACATTACTTCGGCTATTTGTGATGGGTTTACATATTTATCGCGATCGAAGATTAAAAATTTCAACGCACATTCCTGCAGAGATGTAATAAAAGCATTAACAAATTAACCAGTAACAAGCACAGTGATGGCAACCACCTCTGTTGGATTATTAACTGTCTAAAAGACCAGTTTATTTTGACACCATCGATGGTCACCACGTCCACAGACAAGAAAAAATGTAACATGGCGTATCTGAGAAAACTCTCCTTTGTAAGCAGAAAATTTAAACGAGCAGTGATATAGCAAGAAATCAATGGAACTGTGAGCAAGTTGGGTTGATTGGCTTTTTAGTAAAGCCGTAGATAGAATTTCCATCCTCCAAAAGTCAAAAAAGTCTCATTTCATCCTCAATGAGCCTCCCAGGCTATGTCCACGCATGCACTGCAAATCCGATTGCTATGCCAATGACCAGTGCTGGACTGACCTGGCAAGCTACCGGGAAAATTCCCGGTGGCCTGTGGCCCGATGGCCCTTGGCAGGCCCAATACGGCCCGTCCCTGTGGCCCGATGGCCCTTGGCAGGCCCAATACGGCCCGTCCCTGTGGCCCGACCCATCCAGATTTCCCGATACTAAATTTGTACCCAGTCCAGCCCTGCCAATGACTACGAATACTTTAATTTTTACCTATCAATAGGCATTTTGAAACAAAGCATTTTTTCTGTCAGTGGACACTTGCTATTTAAAATATTTTTTACTTTGATGTCAGTTTTTGTTAATTCCACGGTGAAACTCTCCTTAAAAGACGGATGTCTTGTTCGTCTAACCGTTGATGATTGAAACTCGGATAAAATCATATAATGTGACCGTGATTTTCTTAAACGAGTTCTCGCTTTCAAGATAACGACTCGAATAAAAGGATCACACGTAGAAATAGAATATTCTCGTCCAGGAAGATTATGTGCATCCTAAAACAAATATTTACCAAGACATTAAATAACTCCGTAAACTTTTATCACAATAACTATCCTAATCACCCCTAAATTAATAACTAATTGTCCTGTATTGGACTCCTCCAAGAGTGAATACTTCAAAACAACTGATAGACTTCCATAAAATTGACTTAGGTCAGATTCAGTTAAGCTTGGTGGAGAATTGGTGGATGAAGTATCCATTTCGTCGACCTAATAAAAATACATTTAAAATTGAATCATTGAGCTTTCAAACAAACAAACAAACAAACAAACAAACAAACAAATTCTCACTATGTTTGAAACAGGTGACGTGGGTCTTGAACCACCCTCAGTAGTTGGACTCATGCTACTGTAGCAAGAATCAGTTGTAGTGTTGGCGTAGAAACGTTTTCCATACACTGTCGTCGGTGGTGGATATTTTAAATCAAAACCTGGAGCGTAATAGGAAGGCAAAGGACTTCCATATTTAGTATGCACTTTTGCATTAAGTTTAGTCAATTCAACTGGGTCTCCAAATTCTGCTACGCCAAAGCTCGGCTTTTTCTCCTTCTTACCTAAAAAACAAAAAGAATACAATTCTAAAAACTTTGATTACTGAAATCCAAGCCACCATTTAGATTCCAGAAGCGAACTAGAGTGGTCAGTTCATTTCGTCGCCTAGGGATTCCAACAGAATTGTTCATGCAGCGAGGCAATTCCGCTGCTCAGTTTGCACTCACCACGCCTTAACTGGGACACAAAGCGAAACAGAGTGAAAGAAATCAAACTAACAAGCATTACGTTGCGAAAAAATGGCTACTAAATCACAGACTCCATGTTGCGTAGTAATTTTTCACTCCTGTATGGCAATGATTGTTGTTTTAGTACCCAAGAGAGTAAAACTATGACTCATTACACTCAAATTGTTCATTAAATGCAATGGTGGCCCTAGATGACAAAAGTGCAAGCAGGGTGCGGGAGTTTGCACACAAAGTGAGGGCACCAGCATGAGAATGATGCAAGGGCAGTGACAGCTCAAGTTTTTTGACAAGTCTGCTAAAAGTTACTCCTAGGGGTATCTGGTCCCAACTGACTCTCAATCGCTATATACCGGGTCGCCAGTGTGCAAGGGTGTAAGCACGTGGCCCTAGGTGGCTGCCTTGTTCGTCTGAGTGCATTTAATCTTCGCCTTTAAATTGAATTCTTTCTATTTTGTGCCAAAGCCGCTATGACTTTTCTTTGGACATAACTTCAAAAGTTTTCAGTTGAAGATATAAATTATAAGTGGGTTTTGTCCTATAATATCATTTCACTGTGCAGATGCACATTATGGTAGGTTCACATTTGTGTTCACACTAGACGGAACGCAAGAAAACTGACGCAATGCAAGCTGCTTGCGTCCAAAAACTCTTGACGTTGACGCCAATTCTTGCTTCAACTCCAAGTTGAAGTAAGCGATGCATCGCAAGGAAAGATCTTGCGGCCATCCAATCACGATCAACTCCAACTCTTGTTGATTCACGTCTGGTTGGCGAGACTTTGCCACATGCAAACAGGACGCCATTTTCGGATTCCGGAACCAGTTCTAGAACTAGATCCAATTCCAGGTATCATTGAAACCATCTGATTGGCCAAACATAACATCAATTGTTTCAGCTCTGTTCACACATGCCCTACAGTGTGAACAGACTCTGTGTTGTGTTATACTAATTTTTCCATGCATTGCATTGCGTCGCCCCTAGTGTGAACACAAGTGTAAACCTAGCTTTACAAGTTATTAGCACACAAAAGTTTGACAATATTTATGTTGCTTCCGATATTACTTGATTTGTTACATATTTATTGGTGAATAACTATGCACGACCACTAGCACGGATTCAATTTCCATTCTGTTCTCTTTTTCTTTAAACACCGTAAATCCTCTCATTTTTCGCGAATCTCTATGAAGTGCAAGATAGATTTTATTTTCCCGATAGTGCGCGAGTGCACAATAAGAGGATTTACGGTACGTTTCCTAGATACCATTACAATAGTTATTTACATCACTACATCCAAAACTTACCACTTTTCTTGTGCTTTTCAACATCGCGGTTGACAACACGATTTATAGGGCAAAACGGATTAACAAAGCAGACCACAACAACCGCAGTAATTGCTACCAGCCCAACACAGCACAGTACTATCAAGTACTTGGTCCAAGCATCTAGCTGCAGTACCATCATTCCTGAAAAAAAAAATAATTTAAAATAAATTAACAGTGATACATCAACAAATGACTCAGTTCCTTGAAAAAATCTGGCACTCAGCTGTTGGTGGTGAAAATAGTGCGTGCATGATGCCACATTGTGCCATATACACACGATAATATTAAAACACGCATGTTTACTCGTAACTCAAAATTAACATGATAAACCGACGAGATAATTACAACTTACATGTTTTTTTCACATGGTTTGGAGGGTATTGGAAAATTAAAGGCATATTTGGATAATTCCTTCAAGTGGCAATAAAATCACAACAACTAGTTTAAAAATTGAGGTTTATTGTGTGCTAACTTTGTTTCCATTCACACTTTTCCATGCAGGTGGTCTTATAGAGAAATGAGTGGGATTAAGCTATGTATTGATCGACGTCTCGTTTTCAATTCCCAGCACACTAGAGGTTCAATGACCCCAAGTTGCAGCACTGAAAAAACACTTTTGCAGTGAATAAACTCGCAAATGATTAATTCTGACGTTTCTTTAAATGCTGCTTAAAAATATATATATTTATTGCTAAAAATGTCGATAAAGTGTATGAAAATTTTTATGGTTCTACGTGGCTTATCTTAATAAAAAAATACACCACGTGAGATAGATGTTTGCGGTTCAGGGTGCACTGTAGGTGTTCTGTACAATTAGCAGGAAATGATGATGACGATATACAGTCATTAAATTTGTGTAAAATTAAACTGCAGGAAAATTTGATCAAACTGTTTTATATTTTTTTTTATATTTTATATTCTGTTTGCAGAGAGAATGCATTTTGTCGCGGTATCCAGTCGCGTTATATAACGATGGAAAAATTGAACAAAAAATATAAAACATAAATTGTTTTCCTTTTTTTTATTTGATATTTAATGCGATAACGAGTGAAAATGAAAAATATTAAAAAGGACTTCCGGTTTGTTGGGTTTCTGTTATTTCCAAAAAAAAATACAATTCTAGAGAAATCCCGGTTTAATTTTTCTTGTGATTTCACCCAATTAAATTACTCACAAGATTGATTATTAACATCTGTGTGACATTTTCGACTAAACGCATTCATAAAATCATTTAAACTTGTTTATATTTTTTTAAACCAGTCTAAATGTAAACTTTAACATGTAAAATATTACATCTGGTGCCTCAAGTATACAGAAATGTCATTAAATGATAAATTTCTCTGAACTTTAATGTTATCAACTATTTTTTCCAACGTATTGTGAGTCAGTGTGTGCGAGTCCCCAATATACATGAAATAATTTATTATTCTGTGGGTGTGTTGGCCCAATTCCATCTGCCCTGATGAGTTAAAATCAATGTGATTCTTGGTATACCTTTCAAAAAACTCCAACACAGCAAAAAGTAAAATAAAAAAAAGTATAATTAGGAAAAAAAAATAAAGGAAATTCAACTTCCTGGGGTGTTTTATCACATAATGGCTTCCATGTATATTTGGCAATTCTTTTTACCAACTAATAAACTCACAAATAATTTATCCGCAGACAATCCCAGAGGAAATGCAAACTTTTTTCCTTCAAAACTTTTCCAAATTAAAAAACAAAAATGGTCGAAAAAAGTGATTGAAAAGTGAAAACTTACCCCAGTTTATTTCCTTTCACATATTTTCATGACTGTTACATTCTGCTCCATTCTTAGACGACGTCACTGTCTTTTGATCAAAGTGTAATCTTTGCGAACAGATGGAAAAGTAAAAAAAACAACCTCCACGCGGCAGAGCTGAGTCGTCAATGATAGAATGGAAGGTGCTCCCTCTCTCGGTGTACAAACTTCAGTTGCGTCACAATTTATCTGCGGGGAAATTGTCAAATTACAAATTATTACCTCATTGATTTAGTATTAGAAATTGCGATGTTCTTTTTTCATATCGTCATTAATTGTTTCCATTCCGTGTAATTGAATCACCAGGTGTCTTGACAGCTGTTCAGTGGGCAAGAATTTGTTTTTGTTTGTTTGTTTGTTTGTGCTCTGTTTCAAATACTGAGTCGATGGATTTGTTGAATTAAATTATTCAATTTAACTCATCATCATCAATATTTCGACCGCTGGTCAGTGGTCAGTGGACATAATTGTTTAATAATTTCGTAATTTCGCAGCCAGTAGTAAAAATGAGTGCAATTAATTGGAAAGCAGTGAAAGAAAGTGTTGACACAGTCAATTAATGACCCCTCATGAAAACTATTTGCTGAGTAACTCGTAACTGCCAACGTCACGTGGTGTGGTATAGCGCTTGGGCTTGACAATCAATCAAGAGAAAAAGCGCGCCAATTTCAATCATCTCATACTAACACAGAACGAATATTCATCTCTGATGTTTTTTATTTTTATTTTATTTGTTTTATTTATTTATTTAAAACACTCAATGAGAGCACTTACAGTATTAACTTAAAATTTCTGGTGTGTTTTACTTATTAGGGGCCGTCCATAAATTACGTAACGCTGATTTTTCGATTTTTAGACCCCCGCCCCCCCCTGTAACAAGGTCGTAACAAATCCACAAACCCCCCCTAGAATATTACGTAACAAAACTTACCACCCCCCTCCCCCCCCCCAAAAAAAATTTTTGATACAAGCTTATAATACAAAATTTTACAAAAATTTAAAATTTTTACAAAAATTTAAAATTTTTTACAAAAATTTAAAATTTTTTACAAAAATTTAAAATTTTTTACAAAAATTTAAAATTTTTTACAAAAATTTAAAATTTTTTACAAAAATTTAAAATTTTTTACAAAAATTTAAATTTTTTTACAAAAATTTGAACAAATTTTCAAAAATCAAAACAAAATTTCAAAAATGTAAAAAAAAATTTCAAAAATTAAATTTTTTTTACAAAAATTTAAAATTTGCAATAATAATAAATTGAAACAATAAAAGTCAAATTTTCACTTTTTGTTGCGTAACATTTTTAAGAACCCCCCCTCCCCGTCGTAACAACCCATAACAAAATTTGAAACCCCCCCCCCCCCTCCAGGCGTTACGTAATTTACGCACGGCCCCTTACCAGGAATATTAAAGAAGAAAAGTTTAAATTTCTAATTAGTAATGTATGCCTGTCAGCTTTTAGCTCTGTACTCTAGAATAGAAACGTGTTGGTGTGTTAAGCTTGTGACCGTTGGGACTTTCACCATGTGTTTCTAGTGAAGTTATAGATAACATAATTGGGCTTGCAGCTTGCACCTGACCGGCAATCACGAGGTCTGTGGTTCAATGCCCAGGTCAAAATGAAACAACGCAGATTGTTTGTTCTTTTCAGCCGCAGTTACAAACAAGAGCATTTCAGGTTAATATGTTGAAATAGCTAATTGCGACCCCAGCGACCCACGTCAACAAGGCCAACCCTTTATTTGACGACGTAACAAGGCCACGACTACATTAGTAAGTTAGATTTTCCGTGCACAACTGCAACCTTACGGAGTCCCCTGACATATTTAGCCTTCATCTGTGCCTCATAAGATAAGCCATCTCTTTATAAATTTAGCCGTAAAACAAGAAACGCTATTTTGTTGAAAAGTGAAGCAACAATTTCTAGTAATTGAAGGAAGGAATTGGTATTTTTTACAATTTATTGCACTTTCAATAAAGGCCAAAATTCCTAAGCCCTTCGCCTAATGAACCCCCAAACCATAACACTAACATTTCAGCAAGCATTTTGTGACTGCTTGGCCACCTGGGTGACCTGCGGCACTGCCACACACCGCCATACGGCCCCAAAGGTCATCCCCTCTGTGGGTGATTGACCCAGCCTGGGGGAGGAGGGAGTGGAGTGGTGTGGTAAGAAGAGGAGTGGAGAGAGTAGCACTGGACATGGACTGAAAAGGACGTGTGTACAGTTGTTGCCGAGGAGAAGGTATTCATCAGAGGGACAGGATGTGTCCCGGGTTGGACTCTGTACCCCTCACCATTCATCACGTTGATACTCAGTGCTATGGCGGATTCCATAGCGCAGCCTCCATGAGCGGATACGCTGGTTGTAGGTGAGTACGACACGAATGTTTACTTTATTTTAGCATTATTAGGCCTAATAATAGGCTTAATACTGCTAAATAACAACAGGAATTAGAAAATCGTCTGCGCAGAATGGGATGCGCAGTACGAATTTAGCATCAAGATACCGTGCGCTGACTGTAGTGTCTTCAGTCCCCTGATTGCACTAGCGAAGACCATACCAGTCACAATTTCAATATGGAAATGTATTCGTGTTATTTCCTATTGATTCGTTGTCTGCGCGCTAATTGGATGACAGAAATTACGTGTTATGCATTGCTTGCCAACTAAGCATGTTTGTTACCTGCTGTCATCCCAGAATACTGTGCGGCTATACATTATGTGGTGCCATCGGTGGCAAAACGTATTGAACATGTGGATACGTGTCCATGTTTTCCTTGGTTCATGGTTCATCGCAGGCCGAAAAAATACTGCAATTACAAGATGTGGTCATTCTGTTCTACATTCCAGAAGATTAACTAACCCTCTAACCGTGATGAGTATTCAAATCATGTGATCTGATTATCCATACCCTCCTAACCAGGATTGGTGGAATTCAGGGACCCTTGAATCTCATTAGAAATCGCAAGACCCCTTTGTATTCAGTATTATAGATGTTATCCGCTGCTTCATTCAGTGCTGGACTGGCCCGGCAGGCTACCGTAGCCTGTCCCTGTGGCCTGGTTCGTCCAGATTTCCCGGTACTAAATTTGTTTCCAGTCCAGCCTTGGCTTCATTCCCTTAATCCCCTTTGGTCTACTGAAAGTGTGGACACAGTGTGAACAAAAGCATCACCACACTTCGTAAAAGCGGCAAATTGGCGTTTTAAGTGGGGGGAGCCGCTTTAGTTTTTATTTTATATTATAACACACTACAATATTTTCCACAAATTTCATTTCAGTCCTACTAATTTTCTTAATTTACAATCTATAACAACTAATGTGTCGTAGTGTGTATGTTCTTAATAATAAACTAATGCCTGATGGTGTATTTCATTAAACTATTTCTCATGCAAAAGCATACAGTTCTCTATGTATTAGTTTGTAAAAATAATTCTCTGCATTAATATCTTCGTGACTTCAGCTACACGACCCTTCCTTGTTTCCTAATGATGCCGCTAGTCTGAGCTCTGTTCTTCTGAGTTTCTCCATATTGTCTAAAAGGAGTTGGTTGTGGGGCTCAAGCAATTGTGCTGTTCTGTAATGTTGCCAGGCGTGCTGGAAATCTTGCTGCAATAAAACAGTCAGTAAAATTATAATAAATTTGGACACAGCTTTAAAAACTATAATAATTCTATTAAAATAAAAACCTTCAAGTGATAAATTACACCAAGATTAAGATGTGCATGAGATAGATTGGGATTCACTTGAATTGCCATTCTATAACTCTGAAAATATTTTACAAATGTGTTAAAATGTGAGTCATAATTTTGGTATTTATTCATACTTCTGCAGCAGTATCTAAGTCATCTAAATTCCTGAGAATGCTTCCATAATCAGCATAAACTTGTCCACACATAACATCATCAAATGAACAATTTTTTAAGATTTGAAGTATGTATGTTAGTGCCTGTAACAAATAATCAAGTTTTAGTTTTAATTTACTTATTATTACAGCAATTCTTCAAAGGTATTGTCTATTGGAGAAGGAAATGCTTCGGTTCAAAATGTAACGTAACGTCGCAAAAACGTAACTTTTTGTATTGGTTTTAAACGTTTTGATGACGTTTTCATCATCAAAACATTCAATGTGATCACTTTTTACAACGAAAATGGCAAAATTAGTCGTATTCATCATTAAAAGCAATGAAAACGACTGCTTTACAAAATAAAGTGTTTTTTTTTTTTCATCTGCATACCACAAAACATAAAAAAAACGTTTCAATTTTTTAAAAAAAAATTTGAAAAGTGAACTGAACTATTGGTTCAAGTTCGCGAATGTGAACTAGTTCACATGGTGATGAACGCAAACTTGAACTAGTTCGCGATTTGATGAACGAGATACAACACTGCTTATTCGGTAATCCAGCACTGACTATGTTATGTTAGAATGCCATGTAATTTTCTTCTGGCAGCAGACGTTTCCTTCTTTCAAAGTTTTAGAAACAGTTCTCACCTCAGTTGTTCTATTCATATGAAAATATAAATTAGCAAGTTGATGTATTGCTTCACGATAAGTCTGATTTTTATCAATGATTTTAAGCAATATATCTTCTGCATTCTTGTAATTTCTCTGTCTGATGAGAGCTTGAGCCTGCAGAATAAAAAAAATATATATCAATAAATTGATTTACTGCATTCACAAATCAATGCTCACATAATAAACTCGAGTTTCCAAATTTTCCGGATCTTTGGCTAAAAATTTTTCAAAAATGCTTTTTGCTTCTGAATATCTTCCCGTGTTCAAATATAAAATTCCCAAGTTGCTCAAAACGAGTGGGTGTTCTTGTACTTCCAGAGCTCTATATAAAATAATCCTATAATTCATTTTGGAATTATTTTGTAGTTTTGATTAACAACTTATCATTTACCTCTGATACAGATCCTCCGCTTGTCCAGTGTAATGTAAAATACGAAGCAAACGAGCAGCATTCACCAAAGCCATTGTGTGATTGCTCTGCAAGCTAATAGCTCGTTGAAAGTAATGCAACGCTTCATTGCCCCTACCTAAAACACAAATTTACTCAATTAATCTTTCTACTTGGACAATGATTTCACATAAAATTAACTTTTACCATATTTTTGTAAAAAGAGACCATACTCATTATAAACATCTGCATCTTTTGGATAAACTATCAATAAGGTTTGGTGTACTTGTTCTGCATTTTGTAAACGACCCTCATCTGTGTATAGTCTTGCAAGAAGTGTTGATGCATCTTTGTTGTAAGAATCCAACTCCAAGACACGTTCCAGAAGTTGAATTGATCGAGCTGGGTTCTCGCTTCTAAGCAATAGCACAAAAAATGCTTATGACAAATTCCACAAGAAATCTTACTCCCTATACTCTGTCCCGATACAACGTTGTCCTAATTCAAGCCGTATCACTGGTGTAGTGGTACAAAAAGTAGTCCATAACACCAGAATTGTTATCTAGCTAGGCAAAACAACCAATAAAAAAACTAAACCTTTGTTTACCTGCCAAATGAAATAAATATTTTATTACCAAATAAATAAAATCCATCATTCTAATCACTTTTTACACTGAAATTCATTGAAAATAAACAGAACTACTTTTCCGCGTAGTAGAGCACAGTCTAGGCGTAATCCGGCTCAATTAATTGGAAATAGGACAACGTTGTATCGGGACAGAACATAGAAGACTAACTTACTGCAATAAACTTCCTAAATTATAATGTGCGCGAAGATGTCTAGGATTGATCTCGATAGCTTTATGAAAATGATGAGCAGCTGTGCTCCTATTGGCTACTAGAGTTCCAAGATTATTATGGGCACTAGCATGACGTGGCCATAAACTAAAATAAATTTATTTTAATTTTGGATTTTTAGTTAACATTAGGTGCATTCAATTCTAGGAAAATGAGTGGCTTATTCTCCTTAAATGCCTTGCAGATGGCAGAAATACCGAAATTTTTCTTCATCATTTATAAAAGTTATGCATCATAAGTCACTTAAGCATAAGGTACCAATTGACCTCCTTATCTTCCATAAACAAGTAACTTATGCATTAAGGCCCATGGCCGGATTAAGGCTTGGGGGGGGTCCCATGAATCAGAAGCAGATTTATAAGTTCTCGCAGTTCTCGAAGGAGAAGGGCCCCATGGGGCAGCAGAGAACGCTTAATTATAAAACAAACAATTTTGCTCAAGAAATTTAAAAATAAAATTAGTTTTGGACAATTAGGACCCGTTTCGGCCGTTCTAGGTAGAAGAAAATTCCGGCCGTTCTTGTGTTAATAAAAGGCATTGATTCATAAGTGAGTCACTTCCATGGGTCACTTTAAGTGACCCATGGAAAAGGAAAAAAAGAAGACGTGAATTCTCCTTTTAACAATTTGAACGCACCTATTAACAATATTCACCTTAAGGCAATTTGATAATGTTTAATAGCTAAATCGGTGTGGTTTAAGTCTTTTTGCAAATTTGCAAAATTGTAATGCATTTTTCCATTGTAAGGCATACCATCTAATCCCGACCTGAAATGACAATTTGTATTAACCATTTACTTAGTTGAGTGTGGCAAAATGTCAGAGTACAAGCTCAAATGTGACTACAAATGTGAATATGTGATTCTAATCCTAAATGAAACTTACTGAAGACTTACTGAAAAAGAGTTTCTCTTGAATGCCACACTTTGTTTCTTATGAATGTTTTCAATGTAAAAATAGATATTAAAATAATAAACGCTGCATAGATGATTTGTTTGCTGTTTTTGCAACGACGAGATATGCGGCAAACTCCATGAACAACCAATATACTGAAACCCAGGCTGAAAGAAATAATTGAAAGCAGTTATTGGAAACACATGAGAAGCTCTGGAAGGCTAATAACCTAGGAATGTAAAGTATGCGTTCTGCTACTACAAAACCAACAGTTATGAACAAATTGCTTGCAGGGAAGAATGGAACAACGAGCAAAATAAAACTAGCAAAAATTACAAATTCTTCGTCTTCCTGGAAAATAAATAAATAGACAAATAAATAAATAAATAAATAAATAAATAAATAAATAAAAATACAAATTAAAATTAATTTTCCTACTTCTGTTTGACTGAAGATTTTCCAAAGGATAAGTAGTAGAATAATGTAAAACAGTAATGTCCACATATTTCGAAGATCATTAACATTTTCTACAAGCGGTACACTTCCCAGCTGCCAGTCATAAGATAATGTCAATGGTGAAAGTAATAACCAAAAATTAAATGCTGTTAAGTATGCATATGTCAGAAATCTGAAAAAAAATCATTAACATTTCTGTTTGATGAAAACAAAGGCACCTATACTCTAACTCACTATAAGTTGGGCCTTTCTCCCATTGGGCGAACCTCATTACTCCTAACTGTAGACTGTGTACTGCCACCTGGATAAGTAGTTTTGTATTTTAAAATTTTTTTTGATTATTATAATAGTTAAAATGATTTAAATTTATTTGTATTTTATAATGCAATGTTTTTCGATTACAATGTCTGTACATCAAGTGCAATTTTAGTGGTTTGGACTATTTTTTTGTATCACTACGCAAGTGAAATTACTCGGCCAATGAGAGAAAGGCCCAACTTATAGTGAGTTAGAGTATACTCAAATCTACTTTACCTAGTTTTAAAATGTGGTGAAAATGATGCCGGATTGTCCTGATCAGAAAATTGTGGCAACGAATTATTTAGAATTTTCATTCTGAACACAAGTAACAAGAAAGACTAAAAAAAAAAAAGTGACATCCATTCCAATACCTCTACAAAGAAACAATTTCTCATTATTATTGCACTTACTGCTGAGAGTATCAATAACACGCGTTGAGCCATCGGTAACCACATCCTCAATGGTAAAAGTTGTTTCTTTCTGTGAAAATTGTCCTTTACTGACACAATTACAATTACAACTGAAAGCAAAAGTATAAACTTACCTGCGATAAGCTTTCCATCCAATGTAAAGTTCATGACACAACATAACGCCTAATATTGTAAGGCCGTGTTCCTTGGTTAGCATAGCAAACCCACTGAAGAGTAAACTGATAGAAAGCTTCTGCCAATTTTGAGTTTTTGGGATTGAGCCAATGGTTGAAATATCAAATTCTATACTTCTAAAATGAAAAATAGTGACATTGTTACCACATATTCAGTGACGCTTTATGGCCCAATTTCTAGTTGCCACAAAAAGCCAAAAACATTTAGATATTAGGTATACACGAATCCTAGGTTTCAACAAATAAAGACAACCGTAAGTGGAAAATTCTCTAAGTTTTTTCTTGTTCAGTTGATAATTTCACCTGGGTGCCTAAACCAGGCTTATTTGTTAGTGGCTTAATAGATAATCCGGCACTGACTGGCATTACTTTTTGAGCATCTTAACTTCATGTTATAATCCCAAAAGTTTCGCTAAGACGCATTATCTGTGTATTCCACAGCGAGGAAGGCTATGTGGCTACGTTCATGTCCGACATTAACGTATTATTTTCATGACGTGCTATGATTGGTTGCGAGATGCATTGAGATACATTGATGAAAATACAAAAAAATACGAATAAAAAACGAATAAGGTTAGATTTGAGGGGTCAAGGGGGGCTACGGCCCGCCTTAACCCCCCAAATGTAAGAAAATAGAAGATAAAACCTCGAAACATAGTCTTGAGAAAACATGCGTTGAGGAAACGAACCGACATAAATAAATCTCAAGCAATCGCAGCGCATCATTAAAATAATACGTTCATGTCTGACATCAACGTAGCCACTGCCTTTTAATTAAAGGCAAAATCCATTAGTGCTAACAATCCGTGCGTTGGAGCTAAATCTCATTTGATCAATCGAGCTCCTGCTAAATAAATTACGATTTTCCCTTTTTATTTTCAACCCACGAATTTGTGACCGCCGGTTAACCAAGTGCAACTCCACCCACCTGGAGGATTTGCCGGTCCTGGAAGTCACCTCTGGGAGAGGTGCAGGCAGAACGGTGCAAGAATAAACTATAAAAGGTCTCAACTATCATTGAGAGACCAGTCTTGTGTTGGCCGTGTTTAGATTGGCCCTTCTACACTGTTGTTCACCATGGTGACGCTTACCGCTTAAGCTATACTCGAGTTGCACTCAAAAAGGCACCTCACAATGTGTACTCCAATTGGTCGAGCCAGTTTACTACTAACTCCAGACTGTATACTACTACTAGGAGAAGTAGTTTTGATTTTTATTTATTGTTGTGATTGTTATGACTAGTTTAGTTAATGTTATTTTGATTTTATTTAATAAAAAATCTTATTTCCATCATTAAAATGAAGTTTTACACATTAAAAAATGTCAAACTCATGTTTGTTGTGTTTATTGCTTACATCGTCTGGAAGTTTGAATTTTAGGCCGTTGCCTAGGCAATCGATTACAATGTCTGTATATTGTAATGCAATTTTGGTGTTTGGGTCTACTTTTCCGGATCACTACACCAGTAAACTGGCTCGACCAATGGGAGTACATATTGTGAGGTGCCCTTTTGAGTGCAACTCGAGTATAGAGTCACACTTGTGTTCACACTAGACGCAACACACGAAAACTGACGCAACGCAAGCTGCTTGCGTCCAAAAATTTTTGACGTTGACGCCAATTCCTGCTTCAACTCCAAGTTGAAGTACCATAAGCGACACAATGCAAGAAAGGGTCTCGCGGGCCAACCAATCACGATCGACTCCAACTCTCGTCGATTCACATCTGGTTGGCGAAACTTTGCCACATGGTTAATTCTTGCAAACAGGCCGCCATTTTCGGATTCTAGAACTAGTTCTAGAACTAGATCCAATTCCAAGTTTCATTGAAACCATCTGATTGGCCAGACGCATCAATTGTTTCAGCTCTGTTCACACCTCTCTCTGTTATTTTCTCCTCAACGTATCACGCCATCGGAATGACCCGCGCCCTAATAGCGTCCGTCCACCCTCACAAACCTATCTTTCATTTGTTCCTTATTTACTTACCTCAAGTAATGCATGTACGCTCCGATAAATAACAAACAGGCCAAAACATCTGCTCTGCCAACTATTCCAGACACCTAATTATTTGAAATAAATAATTAAAAACATTAGATAAAAATGCTAAAGAACATTTAAAATTTATATTGTTTTCACAATAACAAACAAAAGAAAAAATCAATGAAAATTCGCTTAAGTATGTTAATCCCTGTTATTCTAGTTTTCATCGTTAGACACAAAGTTGTTGTTGTTTTTCAACACCTGAATTTCTAATGTTTATTTTGGACTTATAAAAACTGGGTGCTAACATTTTTTTCTCCTATCGCAAGCTGAATACAATTCAAAGTGCATGTACAGAGAGAGAGAGAAAGCCATCTACTCGTGTAATGGCATCTTCAAAGAAACATTTGTTTAACTAAATAGACACTTGGAAAATAATGGAAAAATAACATTATTCAAATGACATTTGAGTCAAGTAGACAGATGAAAACAAAAAGGATTTGGGAAATGCACGTTGACGGTTCCATTTACTTAATTATTTCCTTGTTTTTACAAACTTGCACTGACTCTTCGGGGCTGCAACCAGGTAAAGTATTCATAAGTTAAAGAAAACAATAATAGACTTCCTTATTCAGCTTGACTGTCATTAATTTCTTATGTTCCTGCGCAGAAATAAAGGTGTTTTCTTCCTTCAGTATGTATATTGACTTGACATGAATTACACAAAGTGTAATTTCAGAAAATTAAGCTTTCACTCATAAGTTGTGTAATGAGTTATAATTACCAAAACTTAACTTTCCTAGCGTAATTTGCATTTTCATTTATTCTTGTCTCAGGTTGAATTTCTTTTGTTCATAAAACTTTTGTGAAAAAGGTTAATGAGTGCATAATCGTGTCATAATTACAGCAAAACTTTTGCTGACTCTGGAAACAGCCTTGCTTCAATCAAAGCAGCATTTACAGCACTTGAGACTAATATTCTTTTAAATCTTTCTCCAGCTTTACAAAAAGAATTCTACTATTTCACGATTCCTACAATTTTACGTCAAAATTAAACTGATTACCGGTAGTTTTTTCAGCACAAGCATCTCATGTCAGTCTGCAATTTACCGAAGAAAGCCAGTACCCAGGCCCACCTTTACCATTGGGCTAACTGGGCTGCAACAAAGGGGTGCCGGGCAAAGCGGGGTGCCGGGCAAAGAGGAACGCCAGGCAGAGAAGGGTGCCAGGCGCCTCCTACAAAGAGTCTTTATGAGTGTTCAAATATAAGCTGAACTTGTAGGCCCGTTCCTACACATTGTTGATAGTGTGTTTTACACACTATCAACACTATTTTCGGTACAGTAAAACCCCGATTATCCAAACATCGGTTAAGCGGACGACCGGTTATCCGAACAGCGGTGATTTTTTATAAACTTAATGGACAACATAAACTATGAAAAACAGGAATTGTAGGCAAACACCTTATCGTGGGCCCCCCTTGGCTCGCGTGCCGCTGTCAAGCGTAGGCACTGCACCCCCGATTACTACCAGAGGGCTCCAAGATTTAGGGGGCCCAATTTTCTATTATTTTGTCAATAATAAATTTTTTCACTGAACAAAGTACTTTTATATCACACGGAATGATCCAATTTCACGCTTTGAGCCCCCAGTGGGGCCCTCAAGATGTCTGGGGCCCCAAAGGTTATTAATCTCCTTCTGTATTTGCTAAACGAATTAAAATCTTGTACATTCATGAAACTCACTTAAATTTCATAAAATATTAACAAACAAAAAAACACGAGCCAATTACCATAACAAGATATTGCATCATTAAATTACCGTACTGCCTCGATTTAACGCCGGTCGTATCTAAACGCCGGCTCCTGATTAAGCGCCGGGCAAACTGAGGACGAAATGGCAATAAACGCCGGCCTTAAATGAACGCCGGGTTTGTTTAAACGCCGGGTTGAAACGTTTTTTAAACGTTTTGAGAGGTCTTTTGGTCGAAACATCGAAGAATAGCTAGCAATGAGTGGCTTTCCAATTTTTTTTTTTCGGGTAGACGCCCGGCGCGAATAATCGCCGGGCTTTGAATGAACGCCGGGGGGGTCAACTAGAAAAAATGAATAAACGCCCCGGCGTTAAATCGAGGCAGTACGGTATTACGCATTTTAAAGTTTTGCTCGACTCGCAACAAAAAGTGTTTAATAAAAAAAAAAATTGTTCGAGAACGCACAAAATTGTTAGACGCAACTTAAACTTAGTATAAATTTTTAACTTACCGCTTCGGAATGAATGGGATGAACTGCAAAGAGCAGACCCACAAGCATCATCTCCAACCAGCGCCATCCGAACAAAGTTTGCGTCAAATTGAGTAACAAAAACGTGACCAACGCATGTAGAATAACATTGACAACATGAAACCCATAAGGCTGCAAGCCGTCAATCGCCACATTAAACCTGCAAAGATAAAAAGCGCGCAAATAAAATAAACAGTTAACTAGATTAACCAGTAATCCCACGAGTTCCGGGCCGACGACACGAGATCAAATATCCATTATGGATAAATCATGTATAATCACACATTCTGACACGTAAAAATAAAAAAAATCGAATTTCTATGTGGTATGAAGTATGTTGGACGTCAAATAGATTGTTTGAAAGACTTGTGCGATGATAAAATAGTGTTAGTGCAGGTGGGGAAGTAGAATCTTTTGCTATCACTATCCCCCCCTGTCTGTGAGGTTGAAGTTGGAGTCGCAATTCGCTGACAGGGAGAGAAATCAAATGATATCAAATTATCGTATATTCTCTCAGCTGTCAACGGTTGTCGTTCAAGTCGAAAAAAAAGTTCTATGAGCAACAAAATGTAGCTTGTCACAAGAGTAAACGCAAAATGCTGGATTAAATGGCGTTTACTCTCGCCGAGTTGAGTTGTTCCGATATTGAACGTTAGACAGATTGTCAAAGTTGCTTTTATTTATTTTTTTTATATATTTTTTTTCTTTTTTTTTATATCTAATATCTTTACGTTTTAGTTGTTGTTGTACAGAAATCTAGTATTGGCATTTCGATTTTCCATTGTGACGTGCATTCAAAGTTTCGCTTTTAGCTGATCTCGCATGTTTTTTGGCTCTTAGAAACACCACAAACCATTTGAACAACTTTGACTGCAGCTGTTATAGGTTTTGGTTATAATGGAGCAAATTGCTTGATAAAAGGTATGAAAGTAGATTGATCCACCTTATAAACACGAGTGGTTTTGTATACCTTGGAATATCGGTGTGGTGGTGAAGAGCGGTGAAGTTTCAAGCAAGGCATTGTAATTGCCTTAAGTGCGGTAATTACATGATTTAATTAAATATAATTAAACTGCTCAAATGACTCGACCTGAATAGAAACCGCTGATTTAAAAACACACCCCACTGTTTCTTAATCGATTTCTTCGTGCGGACAACCTTAAACGGGACATGCGGTTAGTTGAGTGTTTAGTTCACCTTCTAAACCAACCAAACCATGCAATAAACGTGAATTTTTCTATTTCTATTTCAACACTTGTGGGAAAACGTAAAGTTGAACGGTTTTTCCATAAAATTTCCCGTTTCTTTCTAATTTTCCAGTAGAACAGTTTTAAGCCTACGAGAAGGACATCTTTTATTTATCCGTGACACTCAGCCACCAGGTGGCCATTGTAATGTTCACGAATTTGGAGAAAGAAGCACGATAGATAACAACATGTTGTTTCTACTTAGGTGCGTTCAAAGTTTCTGTTTATATCGTTTACATAAACAGCCGGTGTGCAAAAACGTGCCTAACCGTGAATATTTTTAGGCCTGTTTGTTACATCGTTTCTGCATCTCGATCGTGCAAGTACATGGTGTATAAAAACTCCTTTTTTCCAGTTCAACCGATAAATTGTGGCTGTGACCCGGTTATTTGAACACAATTTAGCATTTACTCACATTTTTGGAGATGGATGCTTCGCATGAAAGTATTTACGACACTTACAAGTCTGACCCCTCGATGTAATTTTCGAGGTGGCCATTTTGAATTTGGTTGTTAAAACTAAAACCCGGCATAAACCATTTCTAAAACAACTCCAGCTTCGTTTTTGTTTTTGCGGTTTTTGGCGATAGTTTTTGACTGTTTTTAATGACCATTCCATTTATAGAAACGGTAAAGACAAAAATTTTGAACGCGCTTAATAGCAAACGAACAAATCAAAATGCATCAATGCGATACTTTACAAGTCGACACCACGATCACCACTTAACAGCTTAGTCACGCTATTCGTATGATTCACACTGACTTCAGCTTATCATATAGCAAAGACAAAATAATAATAATAACAATAATAATAATAATAATAAAGAACATTATTATTTCGGGAGTTCGCATTTGTTAATTTCATTTTTGAATCGCTCTTTTGTTTTTTTCACCCAATGTTGAAAATGCGGAATGCAAATCAGTTGTGAATCCACCGAATGTTTAGCACTTGCAACTCTTAATACCCTCATTATTGTTTCTATTATCACTTGTAATTATTGGCATTATTGCATGCCATATTGCAGCAATTAACACACGCTTTAAAACAAGAATTTGAATACACACCATCATGCGCTAAGTTGAGTAAAAATTGCTCAATTTATTTTATCATTTTCAATCTGTGGCATGTGACACAGGGTTGAATGAAGGCGACAAACCCCTTTCACTGTACACTATTAAAAATAATTTTGTCTTCTTCAGGAACGAGGATACCATCACCAAAATTCTCACAACTTATATTTCCACTCACACATCCTCGCCTATCCATTATCAGTAGCCCTCTAGTGGGAAACAGCGGTACTAACAATTAACAAAGCCCCGCCTTAATAGGCTTGAGTGTAATCTAGATTTTTTTCTTCTTCCCATGTAGCCTATGCTGTGTTTATTACATTATTTTCAGTCATAGCACCCACCTAATAACCTACAGAGATTGCAGTGCAAGACTGGATAAATGAATTTTGTAAGCAATGCATCAGGATTGTGGTTTGCAGTAATTATGGCTATTGTGGAGTCTTTTATTTGAAGAGGAAAGTAATTTGGCTCTTTTTTCTCGCTTTCTTTATTTCCTGATACATAAAACTTGGTCTTTCTTTCCAGTTAATTGAAAAGTTTTCAAATTATGTTTATTATAATTTTCCTTAAAGATTAAATTTTTGGAATAAGTGTGTGACTATATTTAGGTGAGAAATGTGTTTTTCTTTTCCTGGTAAAAATAAGTGGGTTTCAAGAAGGAAAATTGTATGTTAAGATCTCATCTTTTTGAATCCTCCTCCTTTTCCTTCACTCAAAAAAAGTAAAGCCTATATTTAGATGGTTTCAAGGGTTTGGAGTTGCTGATTGTGGGTGTACAGTTAATATGGCCATGCTAAACCAATGGGGAAATGAAAGATGAAAGATGAATCTCAATAAAAGTCGAGATTGGAGTTTTAGAACAGGAAATGTGGACATTGCTTGATATTTATTCTTGAGGATTTATAGAATTTGAGTTGTATTGCTTAAAAAAAATATATATATTACTTCCCGTAGGAATAACGGGGAGAATCATTTTTGAAATTATCATTTCAGTGTTGTCAGTTACAAAACTCAATAAAACAGTTTGAAAAGATGGGTCAGCATTTCAAAGAGTTTGATAAAAATTTTGTAAAAAAAAAAAAAAAAAAAAAAATTTTATTGAAATTTTCAAAAGATTTTGCGAGTTTTATTATTATTATTTTTTTTACTGAAATTTCAGAAAAAAAAATGTTATTTTATAGAAACGTAGATAAACAAAACTCATACATTTTTTCTATAATTCCTTGTATGTGACCACAATGTAGAAAAAAAAATGCGATTTCAATTAAGTTGTCATTTCTGCGGGTAATGCAGCGAAGCTCCAGGGGGCAAAAAAGTAAACACACACTACAACAGCATTAAAAATTGTCCTGATTTTGCATTTTTTGACGTTTCGCAGTGACTAATCGACAAATCAAATTACCAAAAAAAAAGTACACCCTCGTATAAAGTGGCTGTTCCAATATATTTTCGAAACAATTTGTGTCTCCTTTTGTTTATAAAACTTGATCACATGAAAACAAATCAGTTTGGCCATACCACAAACTCATGATGAATTGGTTTCTAGGTGGCACTACAAACATTAGTCATCCATCATTGTCCACTAAGTGTATATGGACAGCTTTATTTATTATTAAAAACCAATCACTTACAGAGAAACAAATGATTGAGAAACCATTTTATAAAACAAACAAAATCCTTTTTCCACCCAAATTATTAATTTTTTTCGAAAAAAAAAATAAAATAAAAAAATAATAATAAAAAAATACAATTTTTCTACAAAAAAAAAAAAAAAAACTAGAAATAAAAAACGAATTTTATTTCTTACCTGAAGGTCAACACAGTAATTGGTCTGTATGATTTATGGCTATTCGGATCGGACATCGATCTCCCCCAAAAATCATTCCAGAAGAGATCCCCGATGTTGGTGTCCGGCATCACATCAGGATTGTTTTTGATCGCCGCAATGTCATCGTGAACAAAGTCTCCATCCAGCGAATTGATGTAACATAGAACGGAGACTAAAGTTGTCACCATGTAACTCAAACAAGTTAAAAATGCCATTTCAAACGAAATTAAATTAGCGGTTTAAATTTTTTTTTTCGCTTTCTCGTTGAATGCAGTGTTTGGCCACGTGACAGAACCGTTTCAGCTCAATCGTGCGTCTTGGAACGACGGTTCCTCGCGACTAGGTTTGAAGAATAGAGCAAGAGGGATGCAAGAGGTTTTATATAGAAACAGCAGGTAGGCACTAGCGGAATCTAGCGGTGAAAATGCGATCGAAGTGCGACTCCGCTCGGAAACGTCGAATTTCCACTCATTTAAACACTGAATTAATATTTATTATAATTTTAAAAAAAATATATATATATAATTTTAAAAATACAATTCTATTTTTAAAATTTTGTGATCCAAATTTTATCGTTTTAACTATTAAGAGGATGGCGTTGAGTGTGGCGGTTTTGAATTATTTGCGATGTTTTTGTCTAAACTAAAAGGAAAATGGAAGTTGTGGACATTGTACGCGCATTGTAGGAGGAAAATAAAACACTTTGAACTTGGAAACTACTGGAAAATTAAAGTGTTTCTTCTCGTGCGAGGCAGGCACGGGTTAAGTTTTAAGTTTGGGTTTATCTGACAATTCTCATCATGACAATTTTGAACATAAGAACGCTCTTAAAAGTTATTTTCAAGTCGAGACTCGGATTGCTACTCGATTTAATGCACTTCCTTAGCCTTTGACTGATGGACTGAGGAGTGCTGTTAGGTTTAAATGAGGCCTACTTTGGAGCGTGATATGCTTCAAAAAGGCAACGTATAACTACACTTCGTTGATGTGCTGATGCATAAGTTATGGGTTTGCTATTGGAAAGATTTCGAGCCAAAACGACAGACTCAGAGTGTTGCGACTCTTCTTCACTTGGCATTCTATAAATTTTTCGACACACTCAAAAGCCGACGATTTTTATTTTTTTTTATTTTATACTTAATCTTTAATTTATTTCAATTCCTTTTTTAAAACCGTCGCAACTTAGAAAATTGTGAAGTTTTTATGTGTAAGGTTAGCCATTATAGTAGAGTAGAGTCAATTATCTAAACTAATCGCAATAGCAATAGAAACAAGTCTAAAATTTTAGAAAAATGAAGATTGTTAAATATACATTTTTTTTCAATAACTACAAGCAGCCATGGTTGCTTTTCATGCGGTTGGAGGTTGGCTTTCCGCCGCAGCACGATTCGAAAACTCCGTACAAAATGTAAGCGGATCATCATCAAAATTTGGCTAAAAAATAAAGACGTTTGTACCTAGCAAACTAATGATGCTGTTTTTGGATAAAAAAAAAACATTTTCTTTTTATCTCCTAAGGTTTTATCAAGAAATCATTTAATGATTTACCTAGAATTTTTTTTTTATTATTTTGGCTTGGCCGACCTATGTAGCAAACTTGGAAATCCTTTGATTCTACTACAAGTGGCTTGGCTTGCAACTAGCTGATAAAAGATAGGGAAAAAAGATAGAAATCTTAAATGAATGGCTTTTAAATGTACATGCAACTAAACGGGGCATGAAATTAAACCTACTTGATAACAAACTTCTAAGTCCTTTTGGGATTTATTTTTATTTTTATTGTTATTGTTATTTTTTTTTTTTTTGTTAAAAATATAAATATTTTTTTTTTGGTTGAAATTGTTTGTTACCAGGCGACCAAGATTGTTTTTGATTCATTCTAGAATCGAGATTTGTTCTTGTCACTAGAGGATCCATCCCTATGGATTGGTTGACTATTCATTATCATACTTATTGGTTTTTCTGACAAGATGGATGCCATTTTGGATTTAGAAAGGTTTTAGCAGAAGTGTTGGTTAATGATCACGATTTTTCAACAAAATAAAAAAAAAACTCAAGACCCCAATTTTAAAACCTAGAAAAAAAAAAAATCCCTTTAAAAACAGCTGTTTTATTACGTGTTAATGAATAGGCCTAAATTTTACATCGCCATTCGTCACTCACTCAGAAGCAATTAACAGTTTCCTTTCACTTTGTGGTTGTCAAAGCAAAGCCCCAAAGTTAAAAATAAAACAAAATCTCGCTGTTTTAGATTTGTTCGTTGCGCAACATTTACACACTATATTGTTCTTAAACGAGTTCAAAACTGACCTGTAAAGAGTGAATAAAATTGACAGCTGTAGTCAGGGGTCTTTTCCTGAGCCAATTTATCTATCAAATCCTCTTTCCCCTCCTTTCTCCTATATTCTCCTGTTGCCGTAACAACAGAGTCTGGCTGTGTTCCAGAAAACGCATGTGACTGGAGTCGAGATATTTCGGTTCAATATAATGTGATGAGGGAATGACTGTCGTGCAATATGAAGTGAATACAATGTGAGATAGCGTAGATGCAATTTTTTTTTGCTTTTCGTCTTGAGTCTTTACCATCTTTAAAGGGGATAGCATCAAAGAAAATAACATTTAATGAGTCAACGAATAACGAAATAGACAAACTACATTTTAGATTACAACATTTAAATTTCCCCGCGTTTTGTTAGAGACCCATCATCTAATGGGGACCCGCGCACAATGAGAGGATTTACGGAGTGCTATAGAAACCCTGCTGTCACATAACTCAATAAGCTAATTTCCATAACGGCGAATATCTCGCAAAAATGACGCTGCTCGCTTGCAACGAGCAAATTTTTGCTTGTTGCTGAAATGGAAATGGTGTTTGCGTCTTATCGCTATTGCTATCACATCGCTTTCGTGCAGTGGCAAAACTTCAAATTTTCGGCTCTGCTGGAAAAATATATTTGCTCCCCCCCTTGAATTTAAACTATGGTATGTTTTTTTTTTTTTAGAATAGACATACTATACTACAGGTGGGCACTAGTTCTGCCACTGATTTAGCGAGGAATTGGCAAGACATCCATTTGGATTTCGCACATATTTTAGCCGTTGTAATGCCGCACGGTCCGTTATCGCATAAAATTTCTGTCCATATAAATAAGGTCTAAATTTCTGTATTGCAAAAATGACAGTTATAATTATAAAGTATTTATTATCGCCTTGAACTAAATTAAGAGTTAGAAAAAAAATTAGTATACAATAATGTAGTTATACCGTTCTTAAGTGTTATGATGATTATATTATGGGGAGTGTGCATCACCTTTCAATCTTGCTGTGATGGTTTTGTTACTAAATAATCTATGCCTTTAAAAAATCAGCCCATCATAAACCAGCCACGTGCCAATTTGCAATTTCGCTTTACAGACATTTCGCATTTATTGCGTACCATGAAATCATTAAAGCTAAACTTTATTCTCCATTTTACTCCCGGAAACTATATTCACATGAACCTTATCTCAGTAAGTACATCAAAAGGTTTAAATTTCCTCGAGGCAAGCACATTGTAACAATCAAGATAGAAACATAAATTTTCATTTGCCTGTTAGCTATAATAATTATTATGTCTAATGATAATTGTTTGCTCAAGTGTCAAACAAATTGTTTTTCTCTTTTTTCATTTTTTTTACTTCAGTTATATTATGATTATTATTTTTTGGTTCCAAGACATTTTTCTGACAATTCCTGATAAATTGTGTGTCAAGAAAATGTCATAGAAAGAATATCCATGTGTTATCTGTTGACGTGGCGAAAGGGGTTGCGTGTGTGTGTGTGTGCTGGAGAGACTGACTTTGGCAAGATAATGTCTGCAAGGAATGCGTTGAGAATAAAAATTGTGCAAGTACACAAAAATTATCACTAGCAGTTATCACATTCACGTCATACTTTTATATCGTGTGGAATTGATTTAAACGCCTGATTTTTTTTTAAAACTAACTTGCAGTTACTCAAGACAGCTGAGTGCCACATAATATATCAAAATTCATATCATTAATATACAGTATACTAAAATACATCAATTGCTGTATTTCAAGAAGAAAAATACAGCATTTTCAGGCTGTAATAATGTCATTTGCAATGTTGAAATTAAGTGCTGGTTGAGGAGCAGTGCAGATTCGCGATGGTTTGTTTAAAGATGGCACTGGACAAGGGCCAGAAAGCGCTCCAAACTCGCAGGTTTGTCAATAATCAGCATGGTGAACTGTGGTAGATATAGAACAGGCATTTTTAAAGCAAGTCACCATGATGGCACTATGGTACAAGGTTTTTGTTCCACGATGAAAAAGTTGGTGCTGGCCGGTTGGCCAGGAGGTAAACTGGATCATTTGAGTCCCAGAGATCCATACAAAAGATAGGTGTGACTGGTTCCCTGGAGTGGACCTGGGAAAGTTTCTAGTTGACAACTCCAGGCAGGAAGAGTGATTTTAGAGAGAAAGAGTTAAAACAACGTTTCTAACCTCATCCAAGGTAATTGTATTTTTTTTTTATATGAAGAAATGAAAATTTCTGTCATTAGGTTCAAAATATCCTGGACGGGCACACAATTGTGAGTGGCGGTCGGTCGCCTCATGGCTAGGGGAGGACCATGGGGCGTTTGGACACCATTGCAGCAACCCAGCAACCCAATCCAACCGCTGACCATGTGGTCGAGGACCCCATGGGCAGCATGGTTGGTTAGCATTGCCTGATACATTGATACAGCATTTCGGACTTGCGAGCGATCTCGCCTCATGTTGTGATGCCAGTCTCTAGTGCTCTCACAACCAGTCACCATGGGACTGGCGATTGAACTGTCTCTAAGATGGCGGTCAAACCACAAAAAGACCTTGATTCAATCAGGACGCAGCTCCAATGATATGTCGTAGGAGCTGCTGAGGATCCTCTACTTAATGTTGCCAGTGCCGACTGGCAGTGGCTAGTTGGTCACAGAACTAAGTCTAAGAGGACAACACCACCAACACTATTCATGTGACGGAAGTAATAACCAGAATAAACAATACCACAATAGAAAACACTTCCAGGAATAAACAGTACCACAATAGAAAGAATTCCCATCAAGAGATGGCACTAAAAACACAATATACAATTCCCTCCCCACGTAGTTCTATGTTGCAGCTCGGAATCTTTTTTGAGAAGATCAGAGGTTTTATTAACCACTATTCTGAAGGGTTAAATAAAGCGACAGTTGGTGAGTAATCAAGTAGGATTGGATCAGATGATCTAGATCGCATCTATTGAGAGAAGATAAAACTCTCTTATTGTCAATGTCTCACTACTTTGTTGATACAAAGGCCCTGATCGGGTGATCATCTCAGCTAATCACAACACACAACAGAAAATTGAGTTCTCCTTAGCAACAGATATGGCGGCCTAGAAATGTTAGTTGAAGCTCTGTAATGTATCAGCGCCCTCTTTCAATGAAATGAACAAGTTATTTAAACTCTAAATTCTCGAGTATCTCAGTTAAAAATATAATAATTGCTGTAATTCAGGTACAAATACAACAATTGCTGTAATTCAGGTACAAATACAACAATTGCTGTAATTCAGGTACAAATACAACAATTGCTGTAATTCAGGTACAAATACAACAATTGCTGTAATTCAGGTAAAAATACTACAATTGTTATACTCAGGTAAAAAATACTACAATTGTTGTATGTCATGTAAATTACAATTAAGATCAATCTAAGATATAACTAAGCTCATCACCATAAAACAACAATGCTCAACCAAAAGTCAACAAGGCTCAACTAAGACAACAACAAAGTTCAATAAACTGTATAAAACAAACATAGCTACCCAACTCACAACAATGCAGCGCAATATATCAAAATGATGTGTTAATGGACAATTTAGTGTCTTTAAAACAAACTCAAACTACAACAATAAATAAACAACTCAAAACTTTTTTCAAGAACCGATAACACACTTTCTTTTGTTTTACCCCATTTTTATAACTTTTCTTGCATCATTGTTCATTGGACTATATGTAATTCGCCTTGACTGTAAAAGACTTTTTCTGTTAATCACATTAATTCTTTCCTGATTGGTTTCCCTTGTATAAATGGGCGCTCAGCCGAGAAGTTTTCGCATGCCTGGAGATGTATGGTCAAGCAAAATGAAGGGCTCAATAAACTCTAATGATAAGATAACTACTATTTTCATATTATTATTATTTTTTTAAATCCAACACTCTTCTGTCTAAATTAGCATTAATAGAAACACTTAGTTGATGTCACTTTTTTTTTTTAAAAAAAAGAAGTAAAAAGTTGTTATTTCTTTGTGGGAAAGGTTAAAAAAAAAACATTTTTTTTCTGAGTATCAGGTTAGAGCTAAAAATCAGTTAAGTTGACACGAGATTTTTCACCATCTCAAAAAAAGTGTGTAGAAATTTTAATTAAAGTATTTTCTTCAGACAGCTCATAGATTAAGAAGGTTAATGAGAAATTTTTACGAAAAAAAAATTAAAACTAAAAAATTAAAACTAAAAAAAAGATTGTACCAGTTTAAATTAATTTTTTAGCATTTAAAAAAAAATTGGTAACAAACTTCTATTTATAAATCTCTTCATTCATTATCTGGCGAAAATTCAATGGTCTAACACCCGCCTTTAACCCATATTGTTGAGAAATACATTGCAATTATATTGCAATGTATTGCAATGTATTTTGAAATGCATTAGGTTTCACGAGAATGCATTTTGTAACAGATGCTATTGGATTGCAAATGATAATACAATTTGTAAAATGTGTAATGAAATGAGTTTGCAATACTATTATTTGTCAAATATGAATGCAAATGTGAAAGCAACTGAGAAAATATACAAAACTTGCAGGATTTTTAAGAAAATGTACAAAACTTGCAGGATTTTTAAGAAAATATACAAAACTTGCAGGATTTTTAAGAAAATGTACAAAACTTGCAGGATTTTTAAGAAAATGTACAAAACTTGCAGGATTTTTAAGAAAATATACAAAACTTGCAGGATTTTTAAGAAAATGTACAAAACTTGCAGGATTTTTAAGAAAATGTACTGTCACGGGCACGTCTACCCGCCTATTTTTATTTTAGAATAACCCAATCTTATTTCTTATAATATTTTCTTGTTTCTCTCACTCGTGATGATTCATCTCGCTTACTCATCTTCAGTTAATGAATGCGCAATCTGGATGATGCGCATATCATTATTTCTACAATTGAACTCCTATTTTCACCTTTCCACCCCCTTCTCTAATTGATCTGACCAGTCACATGACTGAGTTTTCTTCTTTCCAATCATCCTAAGTTTAATCACTTCTTCTTATGCTCTCTACTGGATAACACCATTCTCCTTTAGTAACATCTAGATTTAGTCCTCTATTATTTGCGCCTTCAACAAGCGCTCCTACATCTAACCCTATTGCGCTATTTTCAATGCCGACATCTTTTATATTATCACTGCCCGATGATATCCCCTTTCCACTCTAGGTTCATATCATCGTGCTTTCATTCTTTTATGCCTACAAACACCCGTCGTAAGCAAGGAACTGTCCAATATAAATTATGTTAGTCAAACGCGAGTATTAGGTTTCCTGAGTTTCTGGATGTCCACATTTGAAGGAAACAACGTTTAGGGAAATCTACGAACTTTGCCCATTACTATTGCGCGAATTAGTTTTTGCGCGATATTGTTTAGAATTAATTATACCAACAGAATTAATCGTGACAGTACAAAACTTGCAGGATTTTTAAGAAAATACACTTAAAAACCTCAAAATCTTGAGAAAATTGTTAAAAATGTCAAAATCATGACAAAATTCTTAAAAACGTCAAAATTATGACAAAATTCTTAAAAACGTCAAAATTATGACAAAATTCTTAAAAACGTCAAAATCATGACAAAATTCTTAAAAACGTCAAAATTATGACAAAATTCTTAAAAACGTCAAAATCATGAGAAAATACATGTAAAATGTCAAAATACATGTAAAATGTCAAAATACATGCAAAATGTCAAAATCATGAGAAAATACATGCAAAATGTCAAAATCATGAGAAAATACATGTAAAATGTCAAAATCATGAGAAAATACATGTAAAATGTCAAAATCATAAAAAAATACATGCAAAATGTCAAATCATGAGAAAATACACCCAAAAATGCCAAAATTATCTTTACTACTCGTATGATTTTTATAATTTCTGTACAACCTAATCCGTTATAACAACCTTTCTTCGTTGTTAAGAACTCTGGCTATTACCAACGTACCATTTTTTGCTCCACCGACCCGTACTTAATTCAACAAAAGGCTACACATTTTGGAATGCATTAAGTGAAAGGCAATATATCGTAAAATATATTTTTGAACCATATGGAAAATTCCGGTTGGAAAAACGAAACGGAGTCCGAGCCGTTTCAGTTAGACCATTGAATTTTCTCTAGTTGTTAAAATAAAGTTATTCTGCATTGAAGAATTTAAATAGTATCTTTATTATCAGTTACAACTGTTGTATACTGCACATTTGCATCCAAAACATCCATCGATCCACGTGTTCCTTCAGCCTTTGAAAAATGCAAATCTCTGCATCAATTTGCAACAATTATGTCTCAACAAAATTGCAATTTGTTTGAATGGCATTTTCAGGGACAACTTTTATTTACATTTCAATTTAAACTGCAATTTGTGGTTATTTGTTAACCGCTCCTTGAGCAATCAGAAAACCTTTTATCAAACTTCCTGAGTAGCACCCCCTAGTGTGAAAACCAAACACTCCAATTGTATACTTTTTCAAGTGCTTGGCTTTTGGCTTTGTAATTATTGCACCCCTTCAGTCACTTGTTTCCTGAATTTGACATCCTCAACTCAATTTCTAACAAACATCCATAAAATAATGTTTTTAATTTTTTTTATCCTTTACAAAAATAAAGTAAAAAAAAAAAAACATCTTACACAGCATTCTTAGTCTTCTTTCCTCAACTACTTTATACAGAGACATCTCATTAAATCTCTTGTAGATTTCAACATAATCCTGCATGTAAATGACACCTAACAAAGTGCTTATTAAATCTGCCACCAGGTGGGCAATTGGTTGTAGAAGAGGTTTTATGCTCAATCAACCTAATGGTTTAGATTAGTTCAAGTGTTTGCCAGATTAATGACATCATGTGATGTCACCATAACTCATATAAAAATTAATTTTTCCTTTCCCTTGAAGAAACTTTTTAATGTATGTTTGTGATAATTTTAATTAAGAGAAAGAAGATGATGAATTATGGGACGAATGCTGGTTTAATTATGTAGGAATTGATTTCATTCGGTCTGTTTTGTGTCAACATTAAGTGAAATCAATAGAAGGTGTTCAAACAATAGCGAAACCAACTCAAGTGTCAGCACATTAGGTTAGAGTTGACATTAAGTAGGTGGCTAATCCTCGAACCACAAAATGCCATTAAAGTGAAATGGGCTGCAGTCAAATGACGGCTCGAGTTTAATCTAGTAGTAAAACCTTAAGACCATTGGTCGTAAACACAATTTTGAGAGGGCTGCTGCACACACCTTAATTGAATCAAGAGAGTTAGTTCAAAAGCCACCTGCACAGCCATACTGGACAGGACACAAACACTCGCACATCTAATACATTTCACTCAAAAGCGAACAACCCCTGTTGCCGGAAAAAAACACTCGACTGCCTGGCTTGAGCAAAACCTCGAATACCATAGGAAAAGCTTGATTTTGATGCTATTAATAATGCGTAATCAACAATTCACCAACACAACAGTTTGATGCACACACATTTAACGTGACAATTGTCAAGCTTCTTGTACACAAAGAAATAAAGCAACAATGCTATAAATCACTTTTCTTAGTGAGTTTATTGGTGTTTATTTACTCTAATTTAGCATCGTTAGGCCTTATGTTAGGCTTAGCACTGCTAAATAATGACTGGAATTGAGAAATCGTATCTGCGTTGAATGGGATGCGCCAACTACTATTAAGTTTAATTTTAATTTTTTTCTATTCATATTATTTCCTTTAACACTTTCCATTTTTGAATAAAGGAATTTATAGAAAGTGAAGGGAAATAGTTTAGTTTGATAATAAATGATTAATTATACAGTAAAAAAAAAAGAAAGTGACGAGGAAAATACTTGCTGCAGCTAAAATCAGATAAATTTACCACGAGTTCTGTCATTTGTTACAATTTCTTTTGTGCAAAAACAACTAAATGAAGGTATTGTGTAGTATACGCCTTCGTCTGTTCTTAAATTGTACATAGATATTTACTTATTTCTTTATTTATTCTTAGATTTTATTCAAAATTTTGTCTGTTTCGTGTGTGCTGGTGTTGGCTTTAGTAGCAGAATCTGAAGATTGTAAACCATGTCCATTCTGTCCAAAACTCGAGTGCAAAGAAGGATATCATCGTGTGTTACCGCCACCCTGTGGATGCATATGTTGTGGATGTCCAAGCTGTCAGATTGATACGGTGGATTAAGAAATATATCGTACACAACCTGTTCTCAAACCGTTCATTGAAAATAAAGCAAAAGTGATACTTTATGGAGTAATTATTGTGTCAAAACGAGGATGAAAAACAGGATACAAAAATGTATCAAACACCAATTTTTTTAAAAGTTAATTACAGGAAATTAGAGCAATAGAAATGTACTGTATAAATAGTTTTCCTCGAACAAATTCGTGTGTGAAAATTATTCTTAGAAAGATAGCAAAATGAAGGTATGGTTGGAAACAACGTCACTAATTTTCAAATATTTATAAATTTGCATAAATCTAAATGATATTGGCGACTTAATTTGTCCTTTAATCATTTTACTTTTATTTGTTTGATTGTTTTTAGGTTCTTTTTCTAATTTTGTTTATCTCGTGTGCGATGCTCTCATTAACATCATCTTTTCCTATTGAGTGCGTTACCGGTAGGTGTGCGATAGCTTCGTGTCCAGATTCGTGTCCAGATGGGTATACACTTGTGCACCACACTTGTCCTCCTTGTGAATGTTGTGCATGTGCAACTTGTCAGCCGCTGATATTACCTTAATATTACCTTAAGAAATATTGTATCGTACTCCGAGTGTTTGAGTATTCTGATCAAAAAATAAAGTGAAAGTTACATTATGTTCTTGTACTCGTATTTACTCCTCTTTTCATACATTTACAAATGACTAACTCCGAGACCTGGGCTGTCTCAAACCCAGATTAAGGCGGGAAAGACTTGATCCAGTACAAAATGCATTTTTCACATAAAACAATATCTCTACATTTAAAGATTGCTGAAACCAAAAAATCCGATCTGGTTTGATGTCTTGCAAAGACAACAGCTGAGCCCAAATTCACCGACAAATTGCAACTTCTATACTCGAGTTGCAATCAAAAAGGCACCTCACAATGTGTACTCCCATTGGTCGAGCCAGTTTACTACTAACTCCAGACTGTATACTACTACTAGGAGAAGTAGTTTTGTTTTTTATTTATTGTTGTGATTGTTATGACTAATTTAGTTTATGTTATTTTGATTTTATTTAATAAAAAATGTTATTTCCATCATTAAAATGAAGTTTCACACATTAAAAATGTCAAACTCATGTTTGTTGTGTTTATTGCTTACATCGTCTGGAAGTTTGAATTTTAGGCCGTTGCCTAGGCAATCGATTACAATGTCTGTACATTGTAATACAATTTTGGTGTTTGGGTCTACTTTTCCGGATCACTACCCCAGTAAACTGGCTCGACCAATGGGAGTACACATTGTGAGGTGCCTTTTTGAGTGCAACTCGAGTATAGCAGACCTTTAGTAACAAAAATTACCTTTTAGCAAAATACATCACCTTTTTGGGAAACACGCCAGTTATGATGTACGTAGAGATAGGATGGCCTGTCTGGCACAATTGTATTTATTTATTTATGGCTTGAACAAGAGGATTTTACCAACCCCTTATACTAGGGGTGTCCACACTTTCGAAAATATTTTTTAAAATAAATTTTAGTGTTTACTTTCTTCCGACAGCAAACAGCATTAAAATTAAGATTATTATGCGAGGACATGCTGTAAACTGAATAACAACTGAAATCAGGAAATCAGCTCATCTGCGCAGAATGAGATGCACCAACAATTAAACTTCATTTATAGACTACATACCTATTAATTTTCCCAATTCATTATTTCCTTTAAAATGTACCAATTTTGAATTTAAAGAAAGTGTAGGGAAATAGTTTAAAAATAGTTTTAATTTTCTTCTATTCATATTATTTCCTTTAACACTTTCCATTTTTGAATAAAGGAATTTATATAAAGTGAAAGGAAATAGTTTAATAATAATAAATGATTAGTTATGTAGTAAAAAAAATAAAATGAAGAGGAAAATACTTGCTGCAGCTAAATCGTATAAATTTACCACGAGTTCTGTCATTTGTTACAAATTCGTTTGTGCAATAACAACTAAATGAAAGTATTGCATTCGTTTATTCCTAAATTGTACATAGTTACTTATTTATTTTTATTCTTACCGTAGATTCTATTCCAAACTTTGTTTATTTCGTGTGTGCTGATGCTGTCTTTAGCAGCATCTGACGATTGTCAACCGTGTAAACCATGTCCACAACTGTTATGCAGAGAAGGATACCATCTTGAGTATCCCCCACCTTGTGATTGCAAATGTTGCGGATGTTCATTCTGTCAGATTGACTCGGTGGATTAAGAGATATATCGCCTTCAAACTATAAACGTTTGACTTAACCTATTCTCAAACTGTTTATTGAAAATAAAGCAAAAGTTACTTTATGTTTTTACGTTGTAATTATTGCGTCAAAATGAGAAAAAGTATCAGAATGCAAAAATGTATCTCAAACACTTAAGGTGTAAACACAAGGGAGCGGCTAAAATTCCAAAGCTTGCTAGTACAAGTTTAAAGAGGGAGTCATTTACAAGCTCACTTGACCGGCTTTTGGCTTACCAGCTTAACTGGCAATCTCAAGCTAGCTATGTAAGCTATAGCTAGCTGGCTGCCAGAAATTCCCGACAAAATCTTCTCCAAGAATTTCCTCACGATTCTGATTGGCTGTCAAAGTCACATAACCAAAACACCAGCAAGCTTGAAGCTGATAAATCAAACTCAGTTTGATCAGAGCGGGTGAGTACAAGCTCGCTTCAAAGCAAAGCTTTGAATAAAAACGCAAGCTTGTGTTTGCTCAAGCGGCAAGTTTTTAGCCGCTTTTTCAAGTAAAAGCAAGCTTTTAAATTTTACCCGCTCCCTGGTGTTTCCACCTTAAGTTTTGTACACTTAACGACAGGAAAAATATCATCATCATCTGTTTCTATTAATTGTGCAAGGTGTAGTCTACGTTAGCTTGTACACCACTAAATGTGGTCAGGGTAAGGTATCGCCTTATTGAACCAACATGTCCTGCTTGTGGATGTTGTGGATGTGCATCTTGTCAGCCGATATTACATTAAGAAATATTCTCCCCCCAAAAAAAATATAGATAAAAAACAACAGCAAAAATTTTACAATTTGGAGAACTTTTTGTTGCGCCATGAGAGGTAGAGAGACCCGTGCTTTGAAGGGTTTATAGAGGAGAATGTTCTTTCTTTTAGTGTAAAAACCATTGAATTCTGTAATAAAAAAAATATTGGGATTTGTTGTATCTGTAATTTGGGCGAATGTGAATGTGGTGCCCACTGCAGCCAAGTCGGGATTCCCAGAATCCCCGGATTGGATGCCCTAATCTTGATGCCAACTTGCGCATCACATTCGGAGCATGCAACTCTGCGCAACGCATTTAACATAGCGATTGTCAAGCTTGTTGCACACAAAGGAAATAAAGCAACAACATTTTGGTGCCATGCTATAAACTGAATAACAACTGGAATTAGGAAATCCGCTTTTGCACAGAATGGGATGCACCAATACCAAACTTCATTTATAGACTACATATCTATTAATTTTCCCAATTCATTATTTCCTTTAAAATGAACCAATTTTGAATAAAAGAAAGTGTAGGGAAATAGTTTAGTAATAACTAAATGATTCATCATTTAGTACAAAAATAAAGTGAAGAGGAAATACCGGTACTTGCTGCAGCTGTGCAGCTTAATCATATAAATTTGTGAGTTGTGTCATTTGTTACAAATTCGTTTGTGCAATAACAACTAAATGAAGGTATTGCATTCGTTTATTCCTAAATTGTACATAGTTACTTATTTATTTTTATTCTTACCGTAGATTTTATTCAAAACTTTGTTTATTTCGTGTGTGCTGGTGCTGTCTTTAGCAGCATCTGACGATTGTCAACCGTGTAAACCATGTCCACAACTGTTATGCAGAGAAGGATACCATCTTGAGTATCCCCCACCTTGTGAATGCCAATGTTGCGGATGTTCATTCTGTCAGATTGACTCGGTGGATTAAAAGATATATCGCCTTCAAACTATAAACGTTTATTGAAAATAAAGCAAAAGTTACTGTATGTTTTTACGTTGTCATTATTGTGTCAAAATGAGGATAAGCATCAGGATGCAAAAATCTATCTCACACACTAATTTTTGTAAACTTAATGACAGGAAAACAATCATTATCATCTGTTGCTTAATTGTGCAAGCAGGGGCGGATCTAGCTTTTAGCAAAAATCACCTGTTAGTAAACTTGCCCATCACCAGACATCGCAAACCAGTTATTTGAACCGTTTTGTCCAATTAGAAGTCAGCGTGACGGATTGAGAAACAAAAATACCAAAATAATTTGTAATTTGCTGTATAAAAGCAAGAGAAACGAGGAAAAAAGTTAAAAATTTGTAAAGTTTTACAATAGATGACAACCGACAACTAATTCTGTATAAAACAACACAATGAAGGTAACATAGTATGCTGTTAGGCCAATTACCTAAACCTGGCACATATGTATTTATATATTTATTTTCAGATTCTTTTTCAAATTATCTGCGTTCTGACTGTAGTACTCTCATTAACATCAGCTAAACATGTCTGTCTGCAATGTTTAAGTAAATGTGAGACCGCTCCTTGCGATGTTGGCTATCGCCTTGTGGAACCAATATGTCCACCATGTACTGGGTGTTGCGGGTGTCCAAAGTGTGAGCATAACACTTGAGATGAATTAGTTGAACAAAACTCAAAACTAATTTTGAGTTATTCTGTTCACAAAATGAATAATGAGAATAAAGCAAACGTTTCTTAATGTTTTTACGCCTTATAATTATTGCCACAAAGTCCGTATAAGAACAAGTTACAAAAATGCGACCGATTTACGATCACGAGCAACACAGTTGCTAAATGGCCCGCGCTTAGTGCAACTCCACCTTGCCAGGAGGAATGGGATGAATTAATGCGCCTAAAATTCACAGACGAGCATTGAAAACAATGAACGACGGGGCGCACAAAAACAATCGCATCGGGCGCTGATCGACCTTGAGCCGGCCCTGTCAAGACTGGACCGATTTATTCATAAAAACAACAAAAAAGTTAATCTTGCCCATAAATTAGCATAAAGACCGCAGAGTGGCGCTGCCACTCCCAGTGACGCTTAGTGAATGAGCTGTTAAAGCATTCACCCTTTTGTACTACAAGTAGGTTTAAGATAAAGAGAACCAGAACAAGAAACAACACAAAACAGAACAGGTGCTCAAAACTTTCGTGAAAACCATAAGAAGAGACTGAAGATATTGTTTGTGTAACTAGCTGCTAAATCAAAATAGTACTTCCAAAGAGTGATTGTTTCTCGCAACCCGCTGAGACTCAGTCATTTTAACCCTTTCCGTGTCGACTATGTTTTGCATTCACAGGTCCTCAGAGTCAGGCAAAACGTATACTAGTATTTATGGGTTTGACAGTGAAAAGGTTAAGGCAAATACGGATATCGAAACGCCATCTTTGATTTCTCCTGCAGGGCCCGTGCGACACATATTTCCACCTGAGGCGAGCAAGGCATATGCCGCCCTTTTGAACAGAAAAAAATAATTTTTTTTTTGTTGGAAAAAAATCGGATTGTACACTCAAAGATACCGCCCCTAGAAATATGCTCCCTAAAACAACCGCCTCACTGCCTTACCCCTCGCCCCCACCCTGTCCCCGTGTGACGGTGACGTCCTTTATTATTATTAAATGATAGTACCAGGGATAGATTGTGTCAAGTGAATGGAGTTAGAGATAAATACAATACTAGTACAAAATGGTTCTCAATACACTACACTTTATTGGTTACCGGATATAATTATCGTAATAATTATTTCGGCCAATACAAATAAAATACTAAATTATATAAAGTACAAACGCCTGTTGGGAGATTATGGAGGCGCCAATGTTCTCACTGTGTAGCGCAAGAAAGCGACACGTTTTGGTTTTGCCCCAAACAAAACAACCGTCTTCCTATAAACTTGTAAATGTTTGCGTAGGATTTCATCCAAAGTTCCTGACTCAACCGCTGCATCCCAAAAGTCGTCATCTACCCAAAGCAACCGTACAGCGTCCCTGTCTTGATCGAACGTGTAGCGTGCGCAATCGCGCGGGATTAGGGGATCCAATCAGCAATGAGTGTGGGAAAAAACGAAGAAATCAAGAAATTATTTTCCAGAATGGAGTGCACCAACTATATTTTCATTTGTAGTCGTACATGTCTACAGTATTTGGTTTCCTTGTTATTTTTCCTATTCATTATTTGACATTTCCCGTTTTTGAAAAATGAGAATTTATATAAACTGCAAGGAAATTATTTCGTAATAGTAAATTATACATTATTTATTAGACAAAAAAGTGAAGAGGAAAATACTAGCTGTAGCTGTAATCATATAAATTGTCTGCAAGTTCTGTCATTTGTTGCAGTTTTTTCGTGCAGTTAACAACTAAATGAAGGTATTGTATAGGCCCTTCTTACCGGTATACAGATAACATCTTAAATATTAATTTATTAATTTATAGATTTTATTCCAAATTGTCTTTATTTCGTGTGTGCTGGCACTGTCTTTAGCAGCATCAACTAGAAATTGTCAACCGTGTTTACCATGTCCACTACCGAATTGCGCAGAAGGATACCATCTGGCGAGTCCACCTCCTTGTGGATGCAAATGTTGCGGATGTTCATTCTGCCAGATTGACTCGGTGGATTAAGAAATATATCGGATAAAAACTGCAATCGTTTAATAACTGTTCTCAAATCGTTTATTGAAAATAAAGCACAAATCACTTGAAGTTTTTACGTTGTAATTATTGTGTCAAAATGAGGATGAAGAACAGGATACAAAAATGTATCAAACACAATTTTTTTTAAAAAGATTTAAAAACTCTATTTTTCACATCAAACTGAAATTATTTCCGATAAAAATGCATTTTTCCTCCTGTCAAATCATTTTTTTTTTGCTTTAAAAGGCACACTTCAGGAAAAATAATCACCTGTTAAAGTAAATTTGCCTATCAACAAACATGCTAACTCGTTTTGACCAATCAGAACACAGCGTGACGGATTAAGGAACTAAAATTTCTTGGATAAGGTTTGCAGCATAAAGGCCGGAGAAAAGAGGAAAATCAACAGAAACTGGAAAGTTTTACAAATGATAACTGATAACTAATTTGTATAAAATTACACAATGAAGGTATGTTGTTTGCAGAAAACCTAGCACAAACGTATTTATATATTTACTTTCAGATTCTTTTCCAATTTATTTGCGTTTTGATTGTGGTACTCTCATTACCATTAGCATCAGTTGGACGTTTTTGTATACAGTGTTTAATCGAATGTGAGGACGTTTCGTCGTGCGATGATGGCTATCACCTTGTGGAACCAATATGTCCACCATGTTCTGGGTGTTGTGGGTGTCCAAAGTGTGAGATTAACACATGAGATGAACAAAACCCAAAACTCATTTTGAGTTATTCTGTTCACAAAATGAATAATGAGAATAAAGCAAAAGCTTTTTAATGTTTTTCGTCTTTTAATTATTGCAACAAAATGAGAATAAATGAACAAAAAGGTAGAAAACTGGGACCGGTTTCCAAACACGGGCATCACAGTTCCCGAATGGCCCGCTTAGTGCAACTCCATCAGACCAGAAGGAGTTTCTAGTTCCGGAAGTCACCTCCAAGAACCAATAAGAAAGGTTCAAGTAGATTGGCGAAAGAAAGAAAGAGAAAGTTTGCCAACGATTATAGGCCGTTGCAAAAAATTGCGTCTGCAATTACAAGCTGTGACTTTTAATTGAAGAAATACAGTCCATTGCAGTTCAACCAGAGTCAATAAAACTTAGCTAGTAAAGTTACATCGCTGGGCAAGTTCGGGACAGGCTAAACACCGGAAAAATAATAAGTTTCCTTAAAATTTTTCTTATTCGTTATTTCCTTTGATATTTTCCGCTTTTGAATTTATAGAAACTGCAGGAAAATAATTTCGTAATAATAATAATAGTTTATTGAAAATAAAGCAGTACTAATGCTGATACTACCAAATCCACCAAAACCACCAACACTGCAGTTTGAACCTGGTATTCCTGGTATGCCTGGTATGCCAAATTCAAACTACCCATCACATTTTGCGCACACATTTAACCTGATGATTGTCAAGCTTCTTGCACACAAAGCAATAAAGCAACGATATTTTGGTACAATGCTAACAATCACTTTTGTTAATGAGTTTATTGTTGTTTATTTACTCTATTTTAGCACCATTAGGCCTTATATTAAGCTTAACACTGCTAAATAATGACTAAAATTGAGAAATCATCTGAATGGGATGCGCCAACTACTATTAAGTTTCCTTTTTAATTTTTTCCTATTCGTATTATTTCCTTTAACACTTTCCATGTTTGAATAAAGGAATTTATACAAAGTGAAGGAAAATAGTTTAGTTTGATAATGATAATAAATGATTGATTATAAAGTAAAAAAAAAAGAAAGTGACGAGGAAAATACTTGTTGCAGCTAAAATCATATAACTTTACCACGAGTTCTGTCATTTTTTACAATTTCTTTTGAGCAAAAACAACTAAATAAAGGTATTGTGTAGTATACGCCTTCGTCTTTGCCCAGATTGTATTTTTGAATGTCTGAAAGTTGCGTGCGGTGATGGCTATCACCTTGTGGAACCAATATGTCCACCATGTACTGCAAGTGGGTGTGCAAAGTGTGTTATTAACACATGAGATGAATGACGTGTACTAAACTGTTCATAAAATGAATGATGAGAATAAATCAAAAGTTTTAGTTTTTAAGTTGTAATTATTGTGTCAAAATGAGGATAAAAAACAAGATACAAAATTACAAAAGTTAATTACAGGAAAACAATTACAGCAGTGAAAATATCCTACATAAACAGATTTTCACGGCCAACTTGTTAGTCAAAAATATTTTTAAAAAAGATTGCAAAATGAAAGTATGCTTAGACACTTATGTCACTAAATTTAAAGATTTAACAGTTTATTTATAGAATTGCAAAAATCTGAGTGATCTTTGTGATTTAATTTGTCTTTTACTCACGTTACTTTAATTTATTTGCTTGCTTTTAGATTATTTTTCTAATTTTGTTTATCTCGTGTGCGGTGCTCTCGTTAACACCATCTGCCTTTATTTGCGCGATTGATGCGAGTCCATACGAATTTTATGCGAGTCCAAACTTTACAAAGTCGAAGGAACGGTTGGAAGTTGACTTGGAACAGGGGGAGTTTCCTATTAATTTGAAAGGCGTGGACGGTGAATTCAATGTTTCCTTATAATTTTTCTTTTTCGTTATTTCCTTTGACATTTTCAGTTTTTTAATAAAGGAATTTCGTATAATAATAATAATAGTTTATTGAAAATAAAGCATTAATAATGCTGATACCACCAAATCCACCAACACTGCGGAGTGGGCCTGGTATCTTGATACCAAATTCAAACTACGTATTACATTTTGCGCACACATTTAACATGACGATTGTTAAGCTTCTTGCACACAAAGCAATAAAGCAACGATATTTTGGTACAATGCTAACAATCACTTTTGTTAATGAGTTTATTATTGTATATTTACTCTATTTTACCACCATTAGGCCGTATATTAAGCTTAACACTGCTAAATAATCTGAAATAATGTGAATGATAATTGCGATTTAATTTGTCCTTTAATCATTTTACTTTTATTTGTTTGTTTGTTCTTAGGTTCTTTTTCTAATTTTGTTTATCTCGTGTGCGATGCTCTCATTAACATCAACTTTTCCTATTGAGTGCGTTAGGTGTGCGATAGCTTGTAAACCACCAGATTCGTGTCCAGATGGGTATACACTTGTGCACCACACTTGTCCTCCTTGTGGATGTTGTGCATGTGCAACTTGTCAGCCGATATTACCTTAAGAAATATTGTATCGTACTCCAACTATTTGAGTATTCGGATCAAAAAATAAAGTGAAAGTTACACGATGTTCTTGTACTCGTATTTACTCTTCTTATCTTACATTACAAATTACTAGTACTGACACCTAAAATAATAACCTGGGCTGTCTCAAACCCGGATTAAGGCGGGGAGCCTTGATCCAGTATAAAATGCATTTTTCACATAAAAATTAATGTTTTTGTCCAATAAACATTCTCCCCAAAAAAATAAAATAAAATAAAACACAGCAAAAACTTTACATTAGATGACAACTAATGTGTGAATATGTGACCAGTTTTCAATCACAGGCAACAGTTCCCAAATGGCCCAATAAGTGCGAGGAGATGCTGATTCCGGAAGTCACAATAGGTAAGATGCAAGCAGAATAGGGCAAGAGTGGATTAAAAACGAGAATAACTTGGGTTGGACAACCGGTCCAGATAGGGCCACAAGGGTGACGAGTACTCCGCGCGGTATTAGTTGGCGCGGCATTCAAATCCGACCCAAGTCATCTTGCCGTAAATCCATAGTATCAACAATCGCGGCGCCGCTATTGTTGATACCCATGGTATGGGTTGGCGCGGCATTGCATAAACCAAGTCAGGTTTTGATGATCTGGCGCGGCACGTTTGTATGACGTGACGCGGTGCTGAGAGGAATCTCCCAACGTGGACTCGACCAACTTAAGTCTGGTAATGTAGCCCTCGTCTTAATCGACCATCTTTTATCTGCTGATGATGAATGCTAGGAATGATGGTGGCCAGTGTGGGGAGACCCGCAGCCCAACGTATCCTTGGGGAGACGCCATATTGGGTTTGTGGGATTAGAAACACGTTTCAAACAGGACTTTAATCCCTGAAAACGTCTTTGAGTTGGGGTGTCGAAAGTGATGGCGATTGACAGCTTGTTGACAGGAAAGTGGGGGTCGCAGTGGTAGGGGGCAGACAAAACGGCCGCGCTTCTTCATATTCGTGATATGGCGTATCGCGGCTGCCGCGCCAACCCATTTAACGGGTATGGCCTAGCGCGGCGCCGCTAAGAGTAATGATACTGTAGGACACTGACTACTAAATAAACTGAATAAAAGGTCATACACCATAAAACAATATCTCCACATTTACAGATTGCTGAGACCAACAAATCCGATCTGGTTTGATGTCTTGCAAAGACAATAGCTGAGCCCGGATTCAGCAGCAAATTACAAGTTCCAGCAAAGCTTTAGCAACAAAAAATACCTTTTAGCTAAATGAATCACACTTTTGAGAAACACGCTGATAGGTAAATTCCTACACTGGCAAACGATGATTACTCTGATCGTTCCAGCCTAATGATCAGTCTAATCGTTCTAGGTTATGATCGTTCTAGGTTATGATCGTTCTAGCTTATGATCGGTCTGATCGGTGTAGCCCGATGATTGATCCGATTGATCCAGCCAGATTTGGAGAAGTTTTTGTTGCGTAAAATTTAACTTCCTGCCATTTGAAAACTGTTATGTATTTCCAATTAAGCGTAATAATGCTACGAGATATGTAAATAGCTACTAATTGTTTCGGGCGTTACTATGACGATATGTGTACGATTCGCAGAATGTATGATTTTGGCCTAAAGAATAAACGTGTGTGTTTGTGAGCAACCAAATCGGATTCGAGACTTTTACCTTAAACTTAACAAAAACTATGAGGAGTCGAGATTTGTGCTTTTCATGGTTTATAAAGAAGAATGTCCTTTCTTTTAGTGTAAAAACCATTGAATTCTGTGATAAAAAAAAATATTGGGATTTGTTGTATTTGTAATTGGGGCGAATGTGAGTGTGGTGCCAACTCCAGCCTGGTCGGGATTCCCAAGATCCCCGAATTAAATGCCCTAATCTTGATGTTAAAGCAGTCACCCTACCCTCTTGTACAAGTACCTCCTAGGTGTAAAGAGAACCAGAACAATAAAAAACACCCAACAGAACAGGTCCTCAAATATTGTTTGTGAAACTAGCTGCTAAATCAAACTAGTACCTCCAATGTGTAATTGTTTCTCACAACCCGCTGAGACTCAGTCATCTTAACCCTTTCAGTGACGACTATGTTTTGCATGCACAGGCAAAACTTATATTTACGAATTTGACAGTGAAAAGGTTAAAGCAAATACGGATACCGAAACCCGTCATGGGGGAATATATCGTTCTCAAACCGTTCAATGAAAATAAAGCAAAAGTTATACTTTATGTTTTTACGTTGTAATAATTGTGTCAAAATGAGGATAAAGAACAGGATAGAAAAATGCATCAAACACACCAATTTTTGAAAAGTTAATTACAGGAAAACAATTACAGCAGTAAAAATGTACTATATAAACAGATTTCTACGAACAAATTCGTTTGTCGTTTGTAGAAAGAGCAAAATGAAGGTATGAAAAGTTTTCCTCAGTGATATTTCTGATTTAATTTGTTTTTTAATCTTATTCTTAGGTTCTTTTTCAAATCTTGTTTATCTCGTGCGCGGTGATCTCGTTTACATCATCTGTTCCTACTATTTGTGCAAGATGTATGTATGAGTGTAGACCACTAGAACCGTGTAAGGATGGGTATCGCCTCGTGGAACCAACTTGTCTTCCTTGTAGATGTTGTGGATGTGCAACTTGTCAGCCGATATTACCTTAATATTAGCTTAAGAAATATTGTATTGTACTCCGAATGTTTGAATATCAGAAAATAAAGTTAAAGTTATATGACGTTTTTTGTACTCCTATTTACTCTTCTTACGTTTACAAATTGCAGACTTTGACCTGTGAGACATAAAATAAAAACCAGGGCTGACTCTTGATTCCGATTGAAGCAGGGACCCCTAAATCCAGTAGACCAGTACAGAATGCATTTTTCACATAAAAATACATGTTTTCGTCCAATAAACATTTCACATGAAAATGCATGCAAGTTTTTGCATAAAAATATATTTTTTTAACTAAAATAAATTTATTTCTCATAAAAATGCATCTTTCCTGCTGTCAAAGCATTTTATGCTCTAAAAAGCACGTTTGAGGTAAAATAATCACCTGTTACACTTGCCTACCAACAGACTTCGTTAACTCGTTTTGTCCAATCAGAACACAGCGTGACGAATGGAGGAAATAAAATTTCGTAGATTCTTAATAAGATTTGCAGCATAAAAGCCAGAGAAACAAGGAAAAACAACAGAAATTGCAAAGTTATACAACAAGTGATAACTGACAACTAATTTGCGTAAAACTACACAATGAAGGTATGCTGTTTGGCCGAAAGCCTGGCACACATGTATTTATATACTCCGTATTTATTTTCAGATTCTTTTTCAAATTATTTGCGTTTTGATTTTGGTACTCTCATTAGCATCCGCTGAACGTGATTGCCCAGTGTGTCGTTATGAATGTCCGAATGTTTCGTGCGAAGATGGCTATCACCTTGTGGAACCAATATGTCCACCATGCAGTGGATGTTGTGGGTGTGCAAAGTGTAAGATTAACACACAAGATGAATGACTTGTACTAAACTCAGAACTAATTTTGAGTTAATCTGTTCACAAAATGAAGAATGAAAATAAATCAAAAGTTTCTGAATCTATGTTTTTACGTCTGATAATTAATTGTGACAAACTGAAGATAAAAGAATGAGAAGAAACAATAATATGGCCGTTACCAAGAGTTGTTTCTGGTTCTGGAAGTCACCTTCACGGAAAAGGCTTGAGACACTGACCACAAGACAAACTGAATAAAAACATCTGTCTCATATTTCACTTTATTATGAAATATATACAACAAAATACAAGCAGGGATTTGTAATGCAGGGAAGCATTACACATTAGACTTCTAAACCCTGCCCCTAATTAAACGATTACTTCGGTTAGTTTTTTAAAATATTGTTTTTTTTCAAATTTCCCACCCATTTGTCCAATTTTCTTTTCATTACATTACATTACGTTTCGGTCACGGCTTCCGCCAGGTGGCGCTCCGGTTTACTTAAATTTCGCCGTAATTTGCTTTTCTCGCCTTTATAACTATATTTCATCCAAAAAGTAACGACGCCATCGTTTTCAGCGCTAAATTTCACGTAGGAAACCTTATTTAATCATTCAAATTGTTCAGTTTTAAAAATCAGTCTTTTTCAAATTTCCCACCAAATTTGCCATGCGGTCACCGACTTTCGTGGATCGTAACGGTACTTTTTCTTGATCAAATTGAAAAATAAAATATACAGGCAGGTGCAGATTTCGATTTCCAGTCGAATGAGACTGGTTTCAAAATTTACAAATCTCATTTCGAGATAGAAATCAGCATTTTTTGGTTCGCGACGAACATTTCTGCTTCCATTATAGCTTACGGGATCCGCCAGGTGGCGCTGTTTTCCATTACATTTCGCCGTAATTTAGCATTTTCTCCCTTCCAACTATATTTAATGCCAATTTTATCATTATAATTGGAAAGTAGACCAAAAACTGCACCAGAAAAGTCTACTTTCCAATCGTCTGATTAATTTTTTAATTCATTTTTTTGGGATATTGCACAAACCAGAAGTACCGGAAGTAGAAACATTACATTCAGGTCACGTGACCGGACGTTGAAGACGGACGGACGGACGGACGGACGGACAGAACCGTTTCATTAGACTTTCTAAACATAGAGTTTAGAAGTCTAATAACTGCTGGCAAACGTTTAGCAACAAAAAATAATTGGTAGCAAAAGAAAACCAACTTTTCAGTGAAAAAGCAATCAACAAATTAAAAAAATCCAGTAAACACTCTTGTGAGACAAAAGAACGAGACGAAGCGTTTGGTTTGACGGCGTTCGATTGAATGCCACACTTTTATTCAAACAAAGGAATAGAGAAATGGGTCAAAGGGGTTTCCCGAGTGGACCACGGGCAAGGAGTCAAGGGTCAAGTGCGCAGACGATGGTGGCGCCGGGGTGAGGTGGGGGCCAGCAGAGTCACAACTCTGTTAGTACATTTAGCCGTCACCATACAGCGCTAAACAGTTTGTGTCCAATTTTGACCAATCAGCGAATGAGAACTCAGTGTGACGAAATAGTACATGCAAAGCAACATAAATGCAAACTTCGGCAATAAACCACACTTTTTACAACAAATTTGCCTGAAACAACAAAATGAAGGTACGCACCTCCATAAACCAGTTTCTATGGTCAAAATGGCGTTTAATGGATATGATGTAAATTGAGAGAGCCTGGACTGAATATCAAAACCAATTAAACTTAAAGTTAAACACACAGGAAAAGGAATACGGGTAATTAGTAAACCATGACAATACTGTTCTCTCAATTACATACGTAAACCGTACACGCTTTCGTAGTTAAATTATTTATTTATTTATTTATTTATTTATTTTCAGATTCTCTGTCAAATAGTCTGTATTTTGATGTTGATACTCTCATTAGCAATACCTCTAGTTTGTCCAAACTGTTTATTTATATGTGAGGACCCCCAGTGCGATGATGGTTATCACCTTGTACAACAACCATGTCATGGAGAACCTTGTTGTCCCTGTTCACATTGTGAAATCGACAAAACTCAATAAATTGTATCAAACTCTGAACTTCACATTGAGTTATTCTGTTCACAAAATGAATATTGAGAATAAAGCTAAAGTTACTTAATTTTGTTTTAGTTTTTACTGTTCTTGCATTCAATACACATTGTGCACGTATATCTAGCAGTTAATAATAAAATTTTAATTTTAAAAAAATAAAAATAAAATATTGTGTACACAACAAACATTTGAGTCATGCTATTCACAAATCCGTCCATTTAAAGTTAATTTTATGCCATGATGAGGAAATGAGGAAAATTGAACATCCAGTTTTTTTTTTAAAAAAGTATTAAAAGTCAATTTTTTATACAGTGTATTTTTTAGAATGTATTTGTTCTATTTTTGACACTTTGCATGGTCATGACTCCTCACTACTAAGCCATGGAACAGCTTTGTGAGGACCAAACTTTGCGATTGGACCGATAACTGTAATAACCACAGAAAATCTACTTGGAAGCGCTGTTGTAAAGCATTCCGCCGCAATTATCGAATATAAGCCCTACAAACACGTGTCATTAGTAAATAAAATAAATATAAAATTCAAGGTTACTGCGACCGGCCAGCACCAAATTTGCGCGACCCAAATTTGCGCCGTCTTTATTTTGGCTCAAATTTGCGCCGGCCCAAATTTGCGCGATTCAAATTTGCGCCAACCCAAATTTGCGCCGACCCAAATTTGCGCCGACCCAAATTTGCGCCGGTCCAAATTTGCACAACATACGTCACGACTGACCGCCAGGGCGCGCCTTGGGATATCCTCAACCCCCTTTGCGGGGTTTCTTCATTCGTCGCCCTTCATTTAGTTGCCTTTTATTTAATTTCCGACCAATACTCAATGGAAGGAGAATTGCTTAAAAAAAGTGGTAAGGTTAGGTTCGCGGGGGGTCAAGGGGGGGCGCTAGCCCCCCCTTGTTAGGCATTCTTAGGAATACGAGAGGCGGACTCAGCCTAACAGCGGCGGCGACGAAACGTTCTGCGCATGCGTCGAGCTAATTTGACCACGCGCAAATTTGGGTTTGCGCAAATTTGGGTCGGCGCAAATTTGAATCGCGCAAATACGGGTCGCGCAAATTTGATTTGCGCTAATCTGAACCCTGCCCACTGCGACATTCGTTTGTTAAAAAAAACTACTACGCTATTGTGACAAAATGAGGATAACAAAAGTATCAAGCAAAGCATACCAATTTAAAAAAAGCAATTTAATTACAGGAAAACTATTAAATCGTAAAAATAAAAAGTATAAATATTCGCGAACAAACTCCTAATACAATTACTGTATTTTGTAGGAAGAAAGCAAAATGAAGGTATGATTGACACTAATTCCCAAATAATTATTTATCTATTTATTAAATCACAAAAATCAAAAATTATATTTTTTTTACCGGTAGATTCTATTTCAATTTTTTTAATGTGATGCTCTTATTAACATGATCAGCTGCTGTGAGTGTAACGTGTGACTTATATTGTGGGCCGCCACCTGCATGTGTCACAGGTATCACCTTGTGGGTCGACCACCATGTCATCCTTGTGGATGTTGTGGATGCAAAACTTGTCAGCCATAAAGCCGTGTAGTAGATTAAGAAATATCGTACAAATACTCCAAACATTTGAGTATTCTGATCAGAAAATAAATAAAGCTAAAGGGATTTGGTTTTCAAGATTTACTGTCTGAGTCCTAAAACCGATGTTAGGGCCGGTTTCAAATTTTTTCTAAACATTAATGTACTGGTATATTCAAAATATTCTGTTTTATCAATAAAAAATCTTGCCAATTATCTTTATATCCTCAAAATCTATTGTATTGTATATTAATGAGATTTATAGTTTATAGCAATAATAATAATTATATTAATCAACCTAATCATAATAATATAAATAATAATAAAAATCCGCAAAAAAATTAACGAGTAAATACGCTGTTAGTTCACTTAGCCGTCACCATACAGCGCTAAAAAGTTTGTGTTTCATTTTGTCTAATCAGCAAATCAGAACTCAGACTAACGAAATAGTATATGTTGTTATTTTGTGTCACCTGGTCCAATGTATTTGAAATCCCGTATGAGGGTCTCCCACCGCCAGGGGGAGTTGTGTGACTGTGCCACTGACCTATCACGTGACTTCCGGTGACGTTGCGGGGACGTGCAGATCGTTGCAATAACGTGCGAGCTGAATAAACGAAGGATATCAGCAACAATCAATGCCATCTCCTCTCATTGAATTCCAACAGTATATGCAAATCAGCAGAAATTAAAAACTTTCGTAATAAACCACACTTGATACAACGCGAGTTTGTCTGAAACAACAAAATGAAAGTAAGTTCTCTCATCAACTAGTTTCTATGGTCAAAATGGCGTTTGAAAGACGCTCGGATATGATGTAAATTGATAGAGCTTGGACTGAAGTCTGGCCATGTATAAACATAGAAAGCGGGATTACGTGTCCCATATGCCCCGAAATCAATTTGAATTTAATCGCCATCGGATCAATAATTGCACATAAAAATTAGCTTCTAAGCATAAAAATCAGGATATAAGTTTAAACAATTAAAAAACCTTTAATAGAATGTATGGAAAACTAGAAGAACCAAATAGTGCAAATAAGAGGAAATTTAGAGAGAATTACTAAGTTTAATTCAAAATAAACAATTAAAATAAGAACCAGTTAAATTGGCACACATGTATTTATATACTCCGTATTTCTTTTCAGATTCTTCTCCAACTCATTTGCGCTTTGATTGTAGTACTCTCATTGGCATTAGGTTGACATGTTTGCCCAGTGTGTAAGAAAGTTTCGTGCGAAGATGGCTATCACCTTGTGGAACCAATATGTCCACCATGCAGTGGATGTTGTGGATGTGGAAAGTGTGAGATTAACACATAAGATGAACGACTTGTACTAAACTCAAACTAATTTTGAGTTACTCTGTTCAAAAATTAAATAATAAAAATAAATCAAAAGTTTCTGAATGTTCTTACGCCTGATAATTAATTGCAACATAAAAGAATAAGAAGAAACAATAATTTCACCGTTACCGATCACGAGCAACAGAGTTCCCAAATGCCAAGAGTTGTTTCTGGCCCCGGATGTCACCTTCACGGAAAAGGCTCGAGACACTGACCACAAGACAAACTGAATAAAACCATCTGTCGTGTTCAAAAAAACTAGATCCTCACTGTACGCTGGCAATTAAAATTGTGAATAATTTCATATTTCACCTAATCATGAAAGCATGACTGAAGACAAGGCTGTATTATCACCTCTTGTGTTTCACACATTGCTCGCTCTCAGACCCAAAACCGGCAGAGTCCAGTTCCAGTTTTTAAATCAAACACCAGTTTTCATTAAAAAAAAATCACTTTAGAACAAAAATAAAATTTACCAACAAAATTTAACTACCGGCAAATTTTTAGCAACAAAAAATACTTTTTGGCAAAAGAAAACCAACTTTTCAGTGAAAAAGCAATCAACAAATTAAAAAATCCAGTAAACACTCTGTTAGTACATTTAGTCGTCACCATACAGCGCTAAACAGTTTGTCTCCAATTTTGACCAATCAGCGAATGAGAACTCAGTGTGACGAAATGGTATATGCAAAGCAGCAGAAATGCAAACTTCCGCAATAAACCACACTTTTACAACAAATTTGCCTGAAACAACAACATGAAGGTACGTACTCTTAAGAACCAGTTTCTATGGTCAAACCAGCGTTTGAAAGACGCTCGGATATGATGTAAATTGAGAGAGCCTGGACTGAAGTCTGGCCAGGTACACATACAAAGCGGGATTACGTGTCGCATATGCCCCGCAATCAATTTGAATTTAATCGCCATTGGATCAATAATTACAAATAAAAGTAAGCAACTAAGCATAAAAACAGGATGTAGCTTTAAACAATTAAAAAATCATTAATAGAATCTATGGAAAACTAGAAGGACCAAATAGTGCAAATAAGAGGAAATTTAGAGGGAACTATACTTTGTCTGACCTTTAGAATAGAGAAAAGTCCCAATGGTCGAGGCCTTTTCACTGGTGTAGTGATACTGAAAAGTAGAACAATACATCAGGTTTTAGTAACAACACAACAACTACCAGAGTTATTTGACGACATTTTGGAATCATTCCAGGCAAAACAAGCAACAACCAGTTCAAATGTTGTTTACCTCCCGGAAAAATTAACCAATAAAGTGTAAACTCAAGCAAATTAGAGTAAAAACAGACTACACATTAATTGCATGAAGAGAAAAAACATTTTATTAGTTAGTATACACAAAACCACTAAACTTAAAGTGATGGACTAATCAAATTGGAAAAATTCAAACAAAAAGAGAACTATTTTCGCTTGTGGGTTCACACACTCCACCGTTAGGAGTAATGAAGCTGGAGTTTACTCTATTATTAAGGTCAGACAGAGTATACTAACAAGTAAGGTTAATTCGAGATAAACAGTTAATATCATAACCAATAAAGTTTAAAGTTAAACGCACAGGAAAAAAAATACGGGTACAGTAATTAGTAAACCATGACAATACTGTTCTCTCAATTACCTACATAAAACGTACACGCCGTCGTAGTTAAATTGTTTATTTATTTATTTATTTTCAGATTCTCTGTCAAATTGTCTGTATTTCGATTTTGATACTCTCATTAGCAATACCTCTAGTTTGTCCAAGATGTGCACGTTATTGTGAAGAGCTCAAATGCGATGATGGCTATCACCTTGTAAACCCTGAATGTAATGGAACTTCTTGTTGTAGCTGTTCATATTGTGAGCGCGACACAAATGCATAAATCGTATCAAACTCTGAACTTAATATTGAATTATTCTGTATAATATTGAAAATAAAGCAAAAGTTACTCAATTTTTTTTTAGTTTTTACTGTTCTTGCATTTAATACACATTGCTCACATACATCTATCAGTAAATAATAAAAATTTTAACTTAAAAAATAAAAAATAAAATACTGTGCACACAACAAACATTTGAGTCATGTTATTCACAATCAGTCCATTTAAAGTTTAACTTTATGCCTCATTGCATCAAAATGAGGAAAAGTGAACCGCATCTAAAGTATGATACACAAATTTTTTGTAGTGTTTTTTTTAGAATGTTTTTGTTCTATTTTTGACATTTTGGATGGTCATGAGTCATGACCACCCACTTCTAGACAATGGAACGACTTTGTAAGAACCCAACTTTGCGTTTGTACCGATAACTGCAAAAACCACAGAAAATCTAGTTGGTAGCGTTGTTTTTAAAAGATTTCGCCGCAATTATGGAATATAAGCCCTAGACACCAGCCGTTAGTAAATAAAATAAATATAATATTCAAGGTTGGCGCCATTCGTTTATTAAAAAATGCGAAAGTTACTATTGCGACAAAATGAGAATAAAAGAACAGGCGGCTATAAATTTAAAAAAAAAAATTTATTACAGGAAACAATTAAATCTTAAAAATATACAGTTTAAATATTGTGTTTTCCAATTATTTTGCAGGAAGACAGCAAAATGAAGGTATGTTTGACACTAAATCTGAGATATTTATTAATTTTTTTATATTAAATTTCAAAAGTCAGAGTGATATTTGTTTATTTCTATGTTCTTTTCTTATTTTGTTCATTCGAGTATGCTGCTCTCATTAACATCATTAGCTGCTATTACTATGTGCAATATTTGTGGACCATCACCTGTGTGTGGTCCTGAATATCAGTTTGTGAGCCCACCATGCTATATCCAACACGTGGACGTTGTGGATATTTTTTATTTGTTTAGACCAATTAAAATACTTTGTGTATATTTACACTTATTGCAGCAAATTATTCAGTAATGAAATTTATAGTTTATAGCAATAATTAACTAATGATAATAAAATTATAATAAAAATTCACAAAAAATAAGCGAGAGTATATAATCACAGAGTATAAGACTGTAAAGGAAAAGAAGCAGAAATTGTAGAATTTTGCAACAAATCACACTCTTGTTACACATTTGTATTTATTTATTTTCAGATGCTTTTTCAGATTACCTTCATTTTGATAGTGGTATTCGGATCAACATCAGCTGGTGTTCCATGGTCATGTCCACAGTGTTTAAATCCATGTCCGAACATTAAGTGCGGTGATGGCTACTATGCTGCGAGACCATACTGCGCACCATGCACTGGGTGTTGTTCATGTTCAAAGTGTGAGCGTTACCCACGATCCCCACGATGGTGGACAAACTTAATCAATCTCATAAAACGAAAGTTATTTTGAGTTATTCTGTTCAAAAAATGAATACAGAGAATAAAGCAGAAGTTACTTAATGTTTTTATCGTTTTACTGTTCCTACATTTACATAAACTGCACATGAATCTCAGTAAATAATAAAATTCTTCACGCATGTGAGGAGGAACCCATGAGCCAGGAGTGAATTTACAGATTCTCGCCGTTCTCAAAGGAGAAGGACCCCATACAGCGGCAGTTATTAATATTATATCTTTATTGTTGTATAAAGGTATGATTGGTGTCTCAGGTGTATTTCCCAATGCGATGGCTGGGTTACAGCCATCCCTAACAAGACCGCATAGCACGGTGGCCATTGGCCGCATAACACCCGTGGTCGGATTGCTTCTTCGGCCGCGTCGTCGCAACGTCCATAAGAATATAAGACGAACGAGGCTTCATGGACTCTCAGGTCCCTGTCGGCGACAGAGTCGCCACGCCGCTTGATTGGGTCCCTATCATAGTCAGTTTAGAGAAGCAATCACAGAAGCGACCGTTCGCCTTGCTGGCTAGAAGAGAACTCTCTTGGGCCTCTGCGGGGCCCACCACTTCCGGTTCCCGATTGGTCGAACCAACGACCTGCAGCTCCACCTGGTTGCGAGGGACCACAACAGACTGCACACGAGAAACACGAGGTGCGCGAGAGCTGCACTAAGTGCCTTGTATCGTAGGTGAGCGATCAGCCTGCGAGGGCAGCTGGTCACACGCAAGCATCCGTATACAACACGATACGTGTCTTACAAAAAAGCAAAAATTGATACGTACATGTTACGTATCGTCAAAATTAGATACAAATCACCATTTTTTCCCTGGAAAATGGCGATTTATGCATTCATTTCTGAATTTCAGAAAATATACATTTATAGCCAATTTCGGCTTTTTATCGAATAAAACTAATTCCTATGCATTTATGCATTTATCCTAGGCCTAATCATGACAACAGAGTTCCCAAATGTCAAGAGTTGTTTCTGGTCCCGGAAGTCACCTTCACGGAAAAGGCTTGAGACACTGACCACAAGACAAACTGAATAAAACCATCTGTCTCATTTACAGTCGTGTTAAAAAAAACTAGATCTTCACTGTATGCTGGCAATTGAAATTGTGAATAATTTCATGTTTCACTTAATCATGAAACCACTGAAAAAAGGCTGTATTATCACCTCTTAGTTTCTGGTATTCCACAGTTTGCTCGCTCTGAGATCCAAAACGAGCAGGGTCCAGTTTCTGTTTTTAAATCAAACACCAATTTTCATTCAAAAAATTCACTTTAGAACAAAAATAAAATTACCAACAAAATATAACTACTGGCAAATGTTTACCAACAAAAAATACTTGTCAGCAAAAGAAAACCACCTTTTTAGTCAAAAAGCAATCCAGGTAAACACACTGTTAGTACATTTAACCGTCACCATACAGCGATAAACAGTTTGCTTCCCTTTTTGACCAATCAGCGAATGAGAACTCAGCGTGACGAAATACAACTACATTTCAAAAGTTTAGAAAGTGAGTGAAAAATTCACTCACTTTGTGAATAACACCAAAAATATGACTTAAAAGTTAAGCAAAACCAATTTATACCATCAGATATGAATAAAACAATTATTTTTCATCTAAAATAACTTATAGTTACATATATTTAGTTATATAGTTTAGTTACAAATCTAGATTTTCAAAACATCACTTGTGTCAAAAGTTTAGAAAGTTGAAAAAATCATTTCATAAGTTTAGAAAGTGCAACACAATTCCTTTATTTCGACTTGAAAATAGGACATTACATGCAATTTTGTTTAGCATTTTGTTGGATGGCCTCTGGATCGCATGACTGCCTTCAATCTGCGAGGTATTGTAACATCGGGCAAAGCTAAGTTAACAATCGCGACATTTGAATCTCATGGCTGCATCTCAAGAATAAAAAGAGGAAAACCAATGAAATTTTAACTGAATACTGGTCCAACATTCTGCTTTGTTCGCCTAAAATTTTATGACAATCTATCAATTAGTTCTAGAGAAAAAAATTATTTTATGAAGTGACATCAAAATTTAAGAGGCAAAAGTAAGTTAACAAACTCTGTTAACCATCGCGAAACCTTACAACAATCTCTTTTAATGCTTTGTTGGCCCTCCTGTAGCTTGTACTATTGCTTTCAATCATTCAGCCATACTTTCAAGCAATTTTAGTAACACTGTTTTAGACATACTTTACACCCAAACATCAAGCAAAGCTAATTTCAACTATGGAACATTTTTTTCTCAACTCTAGAGAAACTTTTTGGTTCAAATCAAGAAATCATCTCATAACTGTTCAATTGGATTAAGTTTCAAATAACTGAGAAAGCCATTGAAGATGTCTAATTTTTTTTGGTGTGAAATATTCTCACGCAAATTTTGATGTATATTTTTTGTTGTTATCCTGTTGCTACAACCAACCCCAATATTTGTTCATTCCTCAAGATTTCTTTCTAAATTGTCTCTATAAACATTAGTATACATTATTTCTTCGATAGATTGGAGATTTCCAACCTTTCGCATCCCCAAACCAACACTGAACTATTTTTTCAGGGCAGTCACTTCATAAAATAATTTTTTTCTCTAGAACTAATGGATAGATTGTCATAAAATTTTAGGTGAACAAAGCAGAATGTTGGACAAATATTCAGTTAAAATTTCATTGGTTTTCCTCCTTTTTTTCTCGAGATATAGCCATGAGATTCAACATGTCGCAATTGTTTTGCCCCCTCCTGTAGTGTCTACAATGCCTCGCAGATTGAAGGCGGTCATATGAAGCAGAGATCATCCAACAAAAAACTAAACAAAAAAATTAAAATGTCCTATTTTCAAGTCGAAATAAAGGAATTACGTTGCACTTTCTAAACTTATGAAATGATTTTTTCAACTTTCTAAACTTTTGAAACAAGTGAGGTTTTGAAAATCTTGATTTGTAACTAAACTATATAACTAAATATATGTAACTATAAGTTATTTTAGATGAAAAATAATTGTTTTATTCAAATCTGATGGTATAAATTGGTTTTGCTTAACTTTTAAGTCATATTTAAGGTGTTATTCACAAAGTGAGTGAATTTTTCACTCACTTTCTAAACTTTTGAAATGTAGTTGTAGTATATGCAAAGCAGCAGAAATTGCAAACTTCCGCAATGAACCACACTTTGTGGAAACTGGCGGTTTCCAAAGTGAAATAATTTAGTTGAGTGTTTTGACCACCGTGGCACAAGTGAAAACTTACTTGTGACCCGGATTAAATGTATTCTTGGAATTGGGGATTATCTTAATCCCTTTGCTTTATATACTCAAAATTGAATAAAATTATCACTGTCTTTTCAAATGTAACCTTGTCTACATCGTTTCTTTGAGTCTACAACAAACTTCGATCCGAATCCGACTCCATCCGTCGTTTTAACAAGTTTTAGGAGTGTTTCATTTATACAAGTTGCTCGTGCAACGTCTCATGGTGCCGAAACCCGGGAAACATTTTTGAAAACGAACCAGAACGCGAAAATGGACGATTTGGCAAGAAGTCGTGCACAAAGGGAAACACAAAGAAGAAGCGTGCGTGCGCTTTTTGAGAAATTGAAGAAAGAAATGGCCGAGGATCCCCTCAACGAGGTACGATTATTATGCATACAAGCCCAACTAATCACAAAACGTTTGAAAATCGATAAACTGGACACAATAATCGCCGACGGGATCACCGACGTGAACGAGGTGGACCAAGACGAATTCGAAGCGGAAGAACTACAAGACGAGATGACCGCCGCCCGAATCACACTCGAAGTCGCCTTGAAAGAACTCGCGCAAATGAAACAAACACCACCACAACAACCACCGCAAGTACCACTCGTAAATATACCACCAGTTAACCCTCTTTTCGTTCCACCTGTGCAAAACCCAAATCCAGTCCAACCACAATGCGCAGTGATGAAACTGCCGAAGCTCGAGGTCGCCAAGTTTAAAGGCACACCAGAAACCTGGACGAGGTTCTGGTCAGATTTTGAATTGAGTGTCCATAATAACGCTTCTTTGCCCAAAACAGCCAAATTTGTGTACCTACGCTCGTTAGTTGAAGGTCTTGCAGCGAATGCAATCAGCAGACTGACTGTAACCGAGTTAAATTACGACACTGCCATTTCTCTCCTCACAAATCGATTTGGGCAGAAGGAACAAATTGTCGGTGCACACATGGCCAAACTACTCGAAATGCCATCCGTGAAACGAGTAGAAGATGTGGCGGCCCTACGGAGACTCTATGATTTCTGCGACCTGCATGTTAAAAGCCTCGAAAACCTCGGAGTACCGACGGAAACCTTTGGCCCATTGTTATGCCCAATACTCGCGCGTGCTGTGCCAACCAGCATACAACATGATTTTGCACGTCCACGAGGAGATGCACCTTGGGTTGTTAAAGAATTTTTGGACTTTTTTAGATTCGAAGTAGCGATGCGCGAACGTACGGAAGCCGCCGATAAAACCAGTAAACCACAGCAAGAATCGACGGAAGTCCCGAATACCAAAAAAGAAGAGGTGAAGAAAACCAATTACAAATCTAATAATCACAGTTCCGCTTCAGCCCTTTCCAACATCGTTTACAAATGCACATTTTGCGAAAAGGAAGATCACAAGAGTCCGGACTGTCCATTGACGGTCGAGAAGCGGAAAGAAGCGTGTTTCAAAGCGCGTCGCTGCTACAGATGTCTAAAGGAAAATCACCAAGCTCGTCAATGTAATACCCGATTTAAATGTAGGAAATGCGAGCAGAAACATCACACGTACTTGTGCGATAAGGAAGACAACAAAAAAACGGAAACAACTTTGACTTCGGCCGTTCAAGAATCAACAAATACGGAAACCGTGATGTTCCTGCAGGTCGTCGTGTTGGAAGCCAACGGAAACAACGAGAAGAGAAGAGTCCAATGCTTCTTGGATGGGGGATCCCAAAGAAGCTTTATAACTGAAAAACTGTCGAGAGAACTGCAACTAGAGAAGATTGGTGAGCAGTCAATCGCCCTCTTGACTTTCGGATCTACTGAACCAACAATTGCCAAACGGAAACAGGTGAAGTTAAGTTTGAATAACTGTGAAAATAGAAATTGCAATTTAGAGATCAAAGCGCTTGAGTCGCCCTGGATAACTCCGACATTACGAGGAAAACCTGACGAACGAGTATTGGAAAAACTGAAGAAATACAACATCAAATTGGCTTACGACAACAGCGTTCACAGGGACGACGGCGTTTCCATCTTAATTGGCGTCGACAACTTTTGGAGAGTTACAACGGGAAAGCAGCAATGCATCGACGAAAATCTCATGGCAATCGAAACCATATTTGGATGGACGTTGCACGGCTCAACCGGAGAGACTGAAACAACCGTGTCGTCTTTAGTACGGGTAAACAAGATTTTAGTTGCCGATAATACAGATGAACTTTTAGAAAAATTCTGGAACTTGGAATCGATTGGGATTCGCCACGAGACTATGGAACCGGGAATCGATGAAGTGGACACGTTGAAACGATTCAAAGAGCAGATCGAGTGGGTAGATGACCATTACGAAGTGGGATTCCCGTGGAAGATTGATCGAAAGGAATTGAGCGACAATCGAGATGTTGCAAAAAAGCGTTTGTGGAGTTTAATTAACCGTTTTCGGAAAAATCCCAAGTTATATTTAGACTATAAAAAAGTGATCGACGAACAACTCGCCTCCGGAATCCTGGAAAAAGTTCCGAAGAACTCGAAACCAGACAACCCGTATTATATCCCTCATCGACCAGTAATTGACGAAACTCGAGCCACAACAAAGCTAAGAATTGTGTATGACGCGTCGTCACACGCAAAAGGATGTTTATCGCTAAACGACTGTCTGAGTAAGGGTCCAAATATGTTACCTCATCTAATAAACATTGTTTTGAAGTTCCGAACCGGCAAATACGGCGCAATCGGCGACATCGAGAAAGCCTTCCATCGAATACATCTCAAGACGGACGAACGAGACGTCACACGACTTTATTGGATTGAGGACGGGTGGAACGGTGAAGAGTCGGTAAAACTAATTGAATTACGCCAAACTCGAGTTCCATTTGGGACAGGACCCAGTCCATTTTTACTAAATGCAACAGTAAAAGAACACGTCGACAAGTTTGAAGACCAATACCCGGACACATGCGACAAGCTGAAAGAAGACTTGTATGTGGACGATTTTGTAACAAGTATTGACAATTCGAACAAGTTAATTCAAATTTATGATGAGAGTCGTGAGATTTTGCAAGCCGCGAACATGAAATTAACCAAATGGAAGTCGAATGATGTGAAATTACAAGAGAAAATTATACGAGATGACCCAGATTGTGACGTGACAGTTTTTCAAAAGAAAACTAAGGTTTTGGGGGTAGTTTGGGATATTGAGTTAGATAAATTGGGATTAGACATTAGTGCATTGATTAACGAGATTAACTTGACCAAATACACCAAGAGATTTATTGTAAGAATTACCGCCATGATTTTTGACCCGTTGGGAATGGCAAACCCTTTTGTGATAACTGCCAAAATTGTTTTTCAGGAACTTTGGAAATTAAATGTTGGGTGGGATGACGTCATTCCAGAATATGTGAAGATAAAATGGAAAAATTGGTATGTTCAGATACCCTACCTCGAAAATTTAAATTTAGAGCGCAAATTGTTAAATTGGGGAGGAAATTGTAGGAAAAGGATTCACATCTTCTGTGATGCCAGTCCGAGAGCGTATGGCGTAGTAGCCTACACTCGAGTTCTGGACGGAACAAATGCTGTTAATGTTGATTTTATCATTTCCAAGTGTAGAGTGGCGCCTGTAAAGGAACTAACATTACCAAAGCTGGAACTGATGGGCGCGCTACTGGCAACAAGACTGATTCCAACATTGAAAGCGACTCTTGGGTGTGAGGATTTCACAATTTGGACCGATTCCAAGATAGTTTTGCACTGGATCCGCGACACCAAGAACCGACCAGCGACATTCGTGTACAATCGTGTACGAGAAATTGTCGAGAATACATCGAGAGACGATTGGCGCCACTGCCCTGGAAAGGATAATCCAGCCGACCTGGTTACGAGGGGAGTGAACGTAAAACAGCTCACCGAAGAACCATTTTGGTTGAAAGGACCGGCGTGGCTTGCAGACAACGAATCGAGATGGCCAAATGAAGACGTGAACGTGAATCCAATCATCGAGGACGACGAAGAAGAAGTAAAAGTGACATTAATAACAATTGCAGAACCAGACATCGATTACACTCGATTTAGCACTTGGAAGAAATTAAAGAGAGCCACCGCTTGGACGTTTCGATTCATAACAAATCTGAAAACGAAAACTCGAAATGGTGAACCGTTAACAAACAACGAACTGAAACTAAGTGAACAATATTGGGTGAAATACTTGCAGCAAACCAACTTCGGAGATGAACTTAAACAATTAAAAAACAAAAAACTGTTGCAAAAAACCTCGCTAATATTTAAACTTGCGCCTATTCTAGATGACAACGAAATAATTCGAGCAACCCACAGATGGCAACTGGCAGACGTGCCTCGAGACGTTCGAGAGCCCTGTATTCTTCCTCATTCGCACCCGATTACCAAACTAATCATACGTGGTGAACACGAGAGATTACTCCACGGTGGACTGGCCGACACACTAGCCAGTTTTCGAGAGCAGTTTTGGGTATTACGAGCGCGAAAAACCATCAAGAGTGTGATCAACAAATGCGTGCAGTGCAGGAAAGTACAGGGGCGGCTGGCTAAAGAAAAGTGGGGTTTACTGCCTGTGGATCGAATTACACCTTGTGAACCTTTTGCAATTTGTGGTATTGACTTTGCCGGACCTCTCTACACCAAGTTAGGGGCAAAAACGTATATTGCGCTGTTCACATGTGCAGTCACGAGAGCAGTCCACCTTGAGTTGGTTTCGAGTTTGTCCACCGAACGTTTCATAGATGCAATGAAGCGTTTTATTTGTCGGCGAGGAATCCCTAAAACGATATATTCCGATAATGCGAAGACATTCATACGAGCAGATAAGGAGTTGAATTTATTTTTAAAAAGTTTGCCAGAAGACCAGTTTCAGGGATTCGTTACGGAGAAACAAATTAAATGGAAGTACATAGTTGAGACCGCACCTTGGTGGGGCGGTTTCTGGGAGCGCATGGTGCGTTCCGTAAAACTTTCATTGAAGAAAACGATCGGGAAAAACTCGCTTGACTACGAAGGACTTGTTACGATTTTGGCAGAGGTTGAGGCCGTTGTAAATTCGAGGCCTTTAACCTATGTGTATGATAATCCTAGTGAGCAATTACCCCTTTCCCCTTCTCATTTTTTAATAAGAAGACGAATATCATTCCTGCCAACACTACAGAAGTATTCAACCGGCACGGGATCGAAGGAAATTGTTTTGAGAGCGTGGAAATATCGTCAGACGTTGCTGAGTCGGTTTTGGGATCGTTGGACCAAAGAATACCTCATTGAGCTTCGACAACATCGTGGAAATACAAGTCAAACGAAATTTGATGTTGGCGACGTTGTCATCATCGAAGACCAGAACAAACCGAGAATGACGTGGAAGCTGGGCCGCATCACCTCCGTGAAGGAAGGACGAGACGGTTTGATTCGCTCCTGCGAAATTCGGATGTCGAATGGAACTCTGCTTCGAAGACCCATCCAGAGACTGTGCAACCTCGAAGTAGAAACCGAAGTTCCAGTCCGCCGGGACGGGGGGACTGTGGAAACTGGCGGTTTCCAAAGTGAAATAATTTAGTTGAGTGTTTTGACCACCGTGGCACAAGTGAAAACTTACTTGTGACCCGGATTAAATGTATTCTTGGAATTGGGGATTATCTTAATCCCTTTGCTTTATATACTCAAAATTGAATAAAATTATCACTGTCTTTTCAAATGTAACCTTGTCTACATCGTTTCTTTGAGTCTACAACAAACTTCGATCCGAATCCGACTCCATCCGTCGTTTTAACAAGTTTTAGGAGTGTTTCATTTATACAAGTTGCTCGTGCAACGTCTCACACTTTTTACAACAAATTTGCCTGAAACAACAAAATGAAGGTAAGTACTCTCATGAACCAGTTTCTATGGTCAAAATAGCGTTTGAAAGACGCTCGGATATAATGTAAATTGAGAGAGCCTTGACTGAATTCTGGCCAAGTATAAACATACAAAGCGGGATTACGTGTCCCATATGCCCGGAAATCAATTTGAATTTAATCGCCATCGTATCAATTAGGGGCCGTCCATAAATTACGTAACGCCTTAAGTGGGGGGGGGAGGGGTTTTGAATTTTGTTACGGGTTGTAACATGGGGGGGGGGGGTTCGCAATAATGTTACGTAACTTATTTTTTTTTTGAAATTTTGAAATTCCGAAATTTTGAAATTTTTATATTTTTAAAAACTGAAAATTTTACTTTATAAATAATTGCTATTTGAGTTATTATTCTTTATTTTTGTATAAAATTGTATAAATAGTCGTTATTAAATAAAAATTGTATCTATATTTAGTGTACCGTATATCAAAATTGGGGGGGGGGGGTGGTTAGTTTCGTTACGTAATATTCTAGGGGGGGGTTTATGGATTTGTTACCACCTTGTTACAGGGGGGGGGGAGAGGGGGTCAAAAAGTTCAAAAATTAGCGTTACGTAATATATGGACGGCCCCTTATTGCAAATAAAAATAAGCTACGCTTTCGAAGTTAAATTATTTATTTATGTATTTATATATTATATATTTATTTTCAGATTCTCTGCCAAATAGTCTGTATTTTGATGTTGATACTCTCATTAGCAATACCTCTAGTTTGTCCAAACTGTTTATTTATATGTGAGGACCCCGAGTGCCATAATGGTTATCACCTTGTAAAACAACCATGTCATGGAAAACTTTGTTGTCCCTGTTCACATTGTGAGATCGACAAAACTCAATAAGTTGTATCAAACTCTGAACTTCACATTGAGTTATTCTGTTCACAAAATGAATATTGAGAATAAAGCTAAAGTTACTTAATTTTTTTTTTAGTTTTTACTGTTCTTGCATTCAATACACATTGTGCACGTACATCTATCAGTAAATAATAAAATTTTAATTCTAAAAAAATTAAAACAAAATATTGCATACACAACAAACATTTGAGTCATGCTATTTACAAATCAGTTCATTTAAAGTTAATTTTATGCCTTATGGTATCAAAATGAGGAAATTTGAACATCCAGTTTAAAAAAAAAAAAATCAAATGTCAATTTTTTGTACAGTGTATTCTTTTGAATGTATTTGTTCTGTTTTTGACACTTTGGATGGTATACTTCCTGTATGAGTTTTTTTTTAGCTAAATGTATAACCGCTAAAAGGATTTGGTTTTCAAGGTTTACTGTATGAGTCCGAAAACTGATGTTAGGGCCAGTTTTAAATTTTTTCTAAACATTAATGTGCCGATATAATCAAAATATTCTGTTAATCAATAAAAAATCTTGCCAATTATCTTTATATCCTAAAAATCTATTTAATTTGTTTATACCAATTAAAACACTTACTGCAGCGTATTGTGCATTAATGAGATTTATAGTTTATAGCAATAATAATAAAAATAATCAACCTAATCATAATATAATACAAATAATAATAAAAATCTGCAAAAAAAAACAGTAAATACGCTGTTAGTTCACTTAGCCGTCAACATACAGCGCTAAACAGTTTGTGTTCCTTTTTGTCCAATCAGCGAATCAGAACTCAGACTAACGAAATAGTATATGCAAAGCAGCAGAAATTGCAAACTTCCGCAATAAACCACACTTGCTACAACAAATTTGTCTGAAAAAACAAAATGAAGCTAAGTGCTCTCATGAACCAGTTTCTATGGTCGAAATGGCGTTTGAAACACGCTCGGTTATGATATAAATTGAGAGAGTCTGGACTAAAGTCTGGCCAGGTATCAACATACAAAGTAGGTTTACATCTGCTCCAAAAATCAGTTTGAATTTAATCGCCATCCGATCTCTAATTGCGTATAAAAATAAGCTACACTAACCATAAAAATCCGGATATAAGTTTAGTTAAACGCACAGGAAAAGGAATACGGGTAATTACTAATTAGTAAACCATGACAATACTGTTCTCTCAATTACATACGTAAACCGTACACGCTTTCGTAGTTAAATTATTTATTTATTTATTTATTTATTTATTTTATAAATATGTATTTGCAGATTCTTCTTCAAATTATTTGCGTTTCGATTTTGGTAGTCTCATTAGCATCAGCTAGAATTTTTTGTCCAGCGTGTTTTTTTAAATGTCCGAAGGTTTCGTGCGATGATGGTTATCATCTTGTAAAACCAATATGTCCACCATGCACGGCTGATGGGTGTGCAAAGTGTAAGATTAACACATGAGATGAACAACTTGTACTAAACTCAGAACTAATTTTGAGTTACTTTGTTCCCAAAATGAATAATGAGAATAAAGCAAAAGTTACTTAATTTTTTTTAGTTTTTACTGTTCTTGCACGTACATCTATCAGTAAATAATAAAATTTTAATTCTAAAAAAATTAAAATAAAATATTGTGTACACAACAAACATTTTAGTCATGCTATTCACAAATCAGTCCATTTAAAGTTGATTTTATGCCTTAATGTATCAAAATGAGAAAAATTGAACATCCAGTTTTAAAAAAGAAGTATCAAAAGTCAATTTTTTGTACAGTGTATTCTTTTGAATGTATTTGTTCTATTTTTGACACTTTGCATGGTCATGACCCCTCACTACTAAGCCACGGAACAGCTTTGTGAGGACCCAACTTTGCGATTGTACCGAGAACTGTAATAACCACAGAAAATCTACTTGGAAGCGCTGTTGTAAAGCATTCCGCCGCAATTATCGAATATAAGCCCTAGACACGTGTCATTAGTAAATAAAATAAATATAAAATTTAAGGCTGCGACATTCGTTTGTTAAAAAATGCGAAAGTTACTATTGCGACAAAGTGAGTAGGGCCGGACTTAATATAAGCAAAATAAACAGCTGCTTAGGGCCCCTCCCCACCCATCGGTGGTCCTGGGCCGCTGGAAAACGTCGTGTTAAGTGCAGCAAACTGAATAACAGCAAAATCCAAAAAAAATGCATTTCCGAAAGAAATCTGAAAAACATCTGCATTTCCCACAAAAAGATGTCGATAACTGAAGATTATTTAAAATTAAACTTTTTTTTGGGTGATTGGGACCCCCCAAAAAAATCAGCAAGATGAATGTATGCCTGTTTGACATTAAATCGTAGATATTTATTTATTTATTTATTTATTAAATCACAAATGTCAGTGATATTTGTTAATTTCTAGATTATTTTTCAAATTTTGTTCCTCTCGAGTGTGGTGCTCACATTAACATCATCAACTGCTATTTGTGCAATCTGTGACACCACCTGTGTGTGGTCCTGAATATCACCTTGTGGGTTCATCGTGCCATCCAACATGTGGATGTTGTGGATGCGAAATTTGTCAGCCTTATAACCGTGCAATAAAAAAAAATCCAAATATTTGAGCATTTGAGCATTTGATCAAAAAAAAAATAAAGAATATGATACTTGGTTTTTAAGTTTTACTGTTCCTAAAAACCAGAGTTGAATTGCCTTGGTCGGTTTTCGTTGAACATTAATACCAAAAGTTAAATCTTTGGCTGTGCAACTTTGGGAAACGATATTAGAGTCGGTTCCATTTTTTAATTAAATATAAATATTTATTCAAAAAATTCACTTTTTAGCAATAAAAAAATCGTGCCAATTATCTTTTTATTCTCAATATATTTTTCATTTGTTTATACTTTGTGTATATTTACACATATTGCAGCAAATTATTCAGAGATTTATAGTTTATAACAATAATTAACTAATGATAATAAAAATAATAATAAAAATTCGCAAAAAAATAAGCGAGACTACATAACACACAGAGTATAAGACTGCAAAGAAATAGAAGCAGAAATTGTCGAATTTTACAACAAACCACATTCGTTTCAACTAAAAAAAATGAAGGTACATGTACAGTGTACTGTTCGCCCGATTACCTAAACCTTATGCATTTGTATTTATTTATTTTCAGATGCTTTTTCAGATTACCTTTATTTTGATAGTGGTCTTCGCATCAACCACAGCTATACCTTTTTGTCCATTGTGTTTATTTCGATGTCTGGACATTAAGTGCGCTGATGGTTATCGCCTTGTGAAACCATACTGCCGACCATGTTCTGGGTGTTGTGAATGTTCAAAGTGTGAGCGTTACCCGTGGTGACGGAACATATTAAATTGCATAAAACGCAACTAATTTTGTATTAATCTGTTCACAAAATGAATACAGAGAATAAAGCAAAAGTTAGTTAATGTTTTTACTGTTTTACTGTTCCTACATTTTCATATACTGCACACGAATCTCAGTAAATAATAAAATTCTCTACGTATGTGAGAGGGAACCATGAGCAAGAAATGAATTTACAGAATCCCGCCGTTTTCAAAAGAGAAAGGCCCCACGCAGCGGCGGGGACCCTTTAATTCCAAAAAAAGTTTTTCTTCTCGATAAGCACCAATCAGACGTCAAAAGCGGTTTGTTACGCGCCTCGGGATTGGTCGGGAGACCAATTGTTGTTTTGTTAGCCCTAATCTCCTTCGCGGCTATTTTTAGACAAAGCTAGTGGTAAATTCTCAGTGTAATACCCCGCACATTGTATTTTGCTAAATATTATAAATAGGTTCGAAGTTGCGACACCCGCTTATTGAAAACAAAGCGTATGTTACTATTGCGAAAAATAAGGATAAAAGAACAAAAGGAACAAATTGTATCAAACACTCCAATTTTTTTTAAAAAAATACCTAATTACAGGAAATTAATTACATTGCAAAAATATGCAATATAAATAGTCGCGAATAAACGACTTTACCATTATTTTGCAAAAGGACGGCAAATGAAGGTATGATAGACACTAAATCTCAGATATTTATCTATTTACTAATTCACAATAAAAAGTGACATTTGTTTATTTCTAGATTCTTTTTCAATTTTTGCTTATCGCGAGTGTGATGCTCTCATTAGCGTCATCAGCTTGTGTAACGTGTGATTTATATTGTGGGCCACCACCTGTATGTGAGCCAGGGTATCACCTCGTGGAACGACCACCATGTCATCCTTGTGGATGCTGTGGATGCGAAACTTGTCAGCAAAATTACCGTGGAATAGATTAAGAAATATCGTATAAATACTTCAAAAATTACAGTATCCTAATCAGAAAAAATAAATGCAGCTAAGTGTATTTAGTTTTTAAGTTTTATTGTTCATACATTTACACACTGCTCACTCTGATGCCATGTTCACACTCGAAGTGACTACTACAATTTGACGTCACAATTCTAAAACACCCTCATACCGTAACGCTACTGATCTTGGGGAAATTCAAAATAAAAGATGGATGCCAATTCAATTTTTAAGGTTACTTTCGGCCTTAAAATAAAGTACTTTTAAATGCTGCAAAACTTAATACAACACATCAAAAAATAGAGAATAAAACTACCTTTCTTCTAAAAAGTTTACATATTTCTAGCTCTATTAGAGCTAGAAATCTGTAAGTGTGAATGGTCTTAAATAGATCATTTACACTTGAAGAAATTAGACTTTCTAAAAGTCGCAACTTCTACAAAAGTAGTACAAGTGTCAACTAGGCATAAGACCTAAAACCGATGTTACGGTCAGTTTTAATTTTTAACTAAACATAAATACCGTACTGCCTCATTTAAACGCCCGGATTCATTCAAACGCCAGGCCCATTTTTAACGACGGGCAGGCGTACACAAAGTGGTTTATAAACGCCGGCCTCGTATTAACGCCGGGTTTCAAATTGGCGCCGGGTAAACGCGGAAATGGCCAATTATGTATCCATAACGTTTTAGAAGTTTCGGAAATTGAAGCTATTGCAATTGTTGGCACTTCCAATCCGGGTGCCTTCGGTGTTTCTGATCACTTATTAGCTCAATGAGATGTGTAAATAATTGCAAAATATAAAAACAAATTTATTTCCATGAAGAAATATTTTTTTGCTACTTTGTTTTCTCGATAACTTATTTTTGACTATTTTTCTAGTTAAACGCTTGGCTCGAGTAAACGCCTAGTATCAAATTACCGCCTGGCCGTATGCCCAAAAAAAAATTAAACGCCTGGGCGTTTAAATGAGGCAGTATGGTATACAGGGTGAGTCAAAAGTGTAAAAACACCTTTTTTTTCTTGAAACGGAGTGAAGATATATCAATTCTACTGATGTGATCAAATAGAAAGTTGATTTGGGTTATTCAGTGGTGACCTTAAATTCTTCAAGGTCATTCATTTTGTATTTTTTAAACCGTTTAAGTAAGATACAGCAAAAATTCCAATTAACAAGTTGTAGAGCACTAAGAAACTTTTGTAGTAATCTTAACTTAAATTCAATGTGCTGAGAATGAAGTAGGTCGTGATAGCCTACCTTTCTAAAAAGTACGCCGTAATATTAAAAAGTTAGAGAACCCCTGACCTAGGTCATCAGTTCTGTTCTGGTAATGTTGCACAAGCACAGTCTGATGCGCAGACAACAGTTTTCATTCCCTCGTTTGAAATAATATCAACCTAAGCTCAGAATTAGTTTCGGGTCAACTGAACTAGAGAACTGACAACATCATACTCCCATGATTCTTTGTCTTGTTTAACAAGACTCTTGTCAACACCCGATATTGTGATTGTTATTAAACAATGATAAATGCCCAAAATCCACTCAGCGCACTTGACTTTTAAAGAATAATGTAAAAAAAAAAGTCCAAACATTTGAGTATTCTGATCAGGAAAGAAATAAAGCTTAAGACACATAGTTTTTAAATTTTACTGTTCTTAAAAACCAAAGTTGAATTGCCTCGGTTGGTTTTCGTTAAACAATAAACATTAATTTCAAAAGTGACTGTTCAACTCTAGGAAATAATATTAGGGTTGGTTCCAGTTTTTACTTAAATTTACAGTAAATATTTATTCAAAAAGTTCAGTTTTTAGCAATAAAAAAATCATGCCAATTATCTTTATATCCTTAATATCTGATAATTTGTTTGTACTAATTAAAACACTTCTTGCAGCACATTGCACACACTAATGAGATTTATAGTTTATAGCAATAATACACTCATTATAATAAAAAATAAATAAAAATCCGAAAAAATATAAGCGAGAATATACAACGGCAGCATTAGATTGCAAGCAAAAAGAAGCAGAAATTGTACAAATTCGCAACAACGACGTTCACTACAACTAAGAAAATGAAGGTACATTATACACACAATAACCTAAACCTTACAAATGCACTTGTATTTATTTACGGTATTTATTTATTTTCAGATTTTTTTTCCAATTATTTTTATTTTGATTGTGGTAGTCTCATCAGCAGAAGCTAGAAAATGTCTACGGTGTTTAATTAAATGTGCGGACCCTAAGTGCGATGTTGGCTACTACCCTGTAAAACCAAACTGCCGCCCATGTTCTGGGTGTTGTGGGTGTTCAAAGTGTCAGCGTTACCCATGGTTGAAAAGCTTACGTCGTACGAAACGCTACTAATTTTGAATCAATCTGTTCACAAAATGAATACAGAGAATAAAGCAAAAGTTACTTAACATTTTTTGTGTTTTATTGTTCCTACATTTACACACTCCGCACAAAACTCAGTAAATAATAACATTTTAATTTTATAATAAAAAAGTTCCAGAATCAGAAAATGGCGGCCTGTTTGCATGTGGTAAAGTCTCGCCAACCAGACGTGAATCGACGAGAGTTGAAATCTATCGTGATTGGTTGGCTGCAAGACCTTTCCTTTCGTTGCATCGCTTACTTCAACTTTGAGTTGAAGCAAGAATTGGCTTGCATTGCGTCAGTTTTCTTGCGTTGTGTCTATACTCTGGCCAACTGTAACTTCGGCCTATTTCCCATTGATGAGCCTTTTCACTGGTGTAGTGACACCAAAGAATAGATCAAAACACTGGCTGACATTTTGAATGCTGTCCAGTCAAAACAACCAATAAAAAATATGGAAAATTGTTTGCTTTCCAGAAAAAGCAAGCAATAAACTTAATGAACATGAATCGTGAAACAAACCAACATGATCTTTATTTTATGACTTGAAGATACATTTTCTGATAAAATAAAAACAATATTACATCATTTCAATGATAAAAATAATAAAACAAATTTAAAACCAAACTGAACTATTTTTCCTGGTGGTAGCACACAGACCACAGTTAGGAGTAATGAGGCTCATCCAATGGGAAATAGACAGTTTTCGCATTGGCATGCGCGCCACCTAGCGAGAAAATTTAACATTTCCCAAGTAGGTAAAAAACCATTTCCGGTTGTTGATTCGTTCGTGTAGTATTCGTGTTTACGATGGAATACAAACAATGTCAACCGTCCGAAACCCAACAATCTGAGAAAAAACCTAAAGGTCATGTTGTGTGCTGAATGCAACAACAATGCCCAAAATTTTAATAAAAAGGTTACTTTTCACAAATTCCTGCGACAAGAAACTATGGTAGTGAAAATTCAAACGCGCTTCGCAACCTCAACGTGAACAATATTATTCCCAACCATAACCTGTCACACTTTGTCGACAATTCTCCGCTTTCACAGTCTACTGGCATTGGGTCAAGAAGAAGCGCTTCGACGCCAAGAAGTCGTGGCAGGGACAGGCGTTCGAGCACTCGGACGGAGGTACGAACTCGCCGCCCGTGAGTTTGACGTAGTGTTTGAAAGTGAGGAACTTGTTCCACCCGGATGTCGAGTACGACGACGACTGGCACGTTCACATTCAGGATGCCATACTCGACAAGTGCCAGCGGATTAATGGAATCGTTCACATTAAGGTGGACACGGCATCGACTCGCAGTCGGCGAGACACGGCGTCGACTCGCAGTCGACGGGACACGGCATTGACTCGCAGTCAGCGGCCGCGCACCGCAAAGCAAACGCGAGTGGCGCCCAAGCCCGAACGATTGCCGAGTGGTGAACGGTGCAGAGCAACGAGAAACAACTGCACACAAACAAGAACACGTCATCCAAAGAGCAAACGAGCGCTTCCGATAAAAAATGTGCAGTAGGTTTGTGTCTGTGTTTTTCGTCAGTCGACCGTCACCGGTCGAATGTCGCGGCCGTCAGCAGCGACGGCCGCAACAGTCGACGTCCGACGGACGAGACAGTCGACACCTGACGTCCGACGGACGCGACAGTCGACAGCTGACGGCCGCGACATTCGACAGCTGACGGTCGAAAGCCGACGGCTGACGGCCGCAACATTCGACCGGTGACGGTCGACTGACAAAAACACAGACACAAACCTACTGCACATTTTTTATCGGAAGCGCTCGTTTGCTCTTTGGATGACGTGTTCTTGTTTGTGTGCAGTTGTTTCTCGTTGCCTTTTGCCTTCCTGCGCCGTTCACCACTCGGCAATCGTTCGGGCTTGGGCGCCACTCGCGTTTGCTTTGCGGTGCGCGGCCACTGTGTTGCCGCCCAAATCCGAGAGCCAGCGACGTCAGCTACTAACCAGCTTGTTACTGCAGCTTTTCGACAAGCTCCTGCATCGCAGGTTTTGTGAGAATCTTGCATTCGTGGAGATAAAACACGAGCCTACCGAGCCGGTAGTAGTGGCGATTCGCTCCGCTTCTACTTCCTTTTCTGCGAGCAAAACAGGTTGAATTGAATCGAAAAATTGGGAAAAAACTCTTGAAAATCGATTGTGTTTCGCTTTAAATCTCACACAAACTCTGAAATCTTTGGCTATTTGCACACCTACTACCTACTACACCTACTACTATTTGATAACTTTTCAACCAGCCATCGACTTACAAGACATATGGTCTGCAATTTGTGTAATTATTGCCAAATTGTTGTCCAAACAATCGATTTATCGTCTAAAACGGTAGTAGCGGTGGTATGGTGGTAGCAGTGGTATGGTTTGTTTACCTACTCGAAGGCTTTCGAATTTTGCCAAAAGATGGCGCTGCATGGTGGCGCGCATGCGCAAATCCTAATGCGAAAACTGTCTATAGGCCCAAGTTACAGTTGGCCAGAGTATAGTGTGAACACATGTGTGAACCTAGCTTTAATGACTGTGAATGCATGTAGTTTCTCTGTCTGTAACAGAGTTAGAGTGTATCCTGTTTATACCCATAAAAACTACTTGACTTATATTATAACACTTATTACAGAACAGCATTGTACACTATAAAACTATTCTAGTTTATAGCATAGGATACAACCTACCAAACACTCCAATTTTCTTGCTGCTTTATTGCAAAAAAATAATTGTCATATAAGAAATTGTGCAAAATTCCACAACCAAAAAACAACAAAATGAAGGTATAAGCTTACTCCAAATCCTAAACTTATAACATTTACGACACATGTGTTTTTAAGATTCTGATTCAAATTTTGCTTCTTTCGAGTGTGCCATTCTCCTTAGAATCATCACCTATCATTTGTCACAAATGTGCACTTGTTTGTAGAACATTTCCATGTCCTGATGGATATCACCTTGAGCAACCATCACATTGCCCCCCACCCCCTTGTAATTGTTGCAAATGTCCACATTGCCACCGTGACAAAGAGGCTTAAGAAATCATATCAAAATGTTTCTGTACACAAACTAAAAACTGGCAATAAAAAGCTAAATTTTACTCGATAATTTACGCCTTGTTGTAATGTGTATTCCTATATTTCCATCATCGAGACTTCTTTTGAGGGCTGGATTAAAGTTTCGGGGGGGGGGGGGGGGTCCGGGACACTCATGATAAGGAGGCCCATGAATCAAAGCAAATTTATAAAATCTCGCAGTTCTCAAAGGAGAAGAACCTCAGAGATTGGAGCCCCCCAAAAAAGATGCAAGAAGGGGCCCCCTCAGACCAAAAATCCACTTGTAACATGAATATTCGGTAATGACATCTTCACAACATTTTCGAGCAAAAAAAAATGCATTTGCTGGCGGAAAAATGCAATTTTAGGGAAAATAAATTCATTTTGAGTGGAAAAAATTGCATTTTTACACAAAACTGCGCATTTTCCGGTGAAAAAATGCATTTATAGACAAAAACATCTGCCCCTTGCCCCCGTCCGCACTTAATCCAGCCCTAATGCGCGTTCATAAAATTTAATTTCACAGCAAGAAAAATAAAATCAGAAAAGATGTTTATCGATACAATTATTTTTAGATTCAACATTTATCCATCACTGTCAAAAATTAGTATTTTTCCTGTTTGTTTAATGTCATCAATTTCTATGTATTATTTATTATTGAATTTTTATCAAGAATAAATTTCAATAAGTGCATTCAAAGTCTTTATATTTTTCCTGTTTTTGGTGTTTCGATAAACAAACAGAATGGTCAATAAAACCAGCTAGAAACCATCAGCAAAAACACAAATGACAACAACAGTAGTTTTTGAAGTATTTTATGCCTCGTTTTAGTTTTTAAAATCAAATTCAAAATGGTAGAACTACGTCTTTCTCCGCACTAGGCGTAGAGAACGAGAAAATGACGAAGAGAACAAAAATGTAAACAAAAAATATAATTAATGATGGCAAATGTTTGTTTTCACTCATGTTTATCTGAAGGGCGTGTCACCTGCTTAAGTCTTGTTTAAAAAAGGAAAAAAAGAATAAACAAGACAAACTCGACTACAGCTTTTGTTTGTGTCCTCAGCAAAAACTAATTGACAGGACTCATGTTACTTTGGAGCAAATAGTCAAAAAGACAAAAATCCCATAAGCCGATTGTCACTTTTGCTGACCAACGATAAGCATCGCATTGTCATTCTGGTCACCCCCATTCTCCAGTCAATTTGTAGCAATTTCTGACAAGAAAAAACTTGCATCACGGGTTAAATGCCAGTTGTAATGCAATGTGCAAACGCATTCAACGCGGTGTTTGTTTTCAGTCAAGACCTCCAAGACCTTTGAAATATTTATAAGTATTGACCGGCCCTACAAACTTTTGCATAAAACACAGGAAATTTAAAACGCGAAACTCTACAAAACTAAAAAAAATAAAACTTAGAAAAATCGAAATTTTTTATTTTTTTTTATTTTTTAAATTTTTTTTTTTAACTTTTCGAATAAAACGAACGTTGAAATCTAGTTAGTGGTGGGTGGCAATTAACGTTGGCCAATTATCATTATTTTTCATTGTGGCTCGAAGCTCACGAAGCAAGTGAAATGTATTTATGGTCTGTCTTGATTGGTTCGTAATGTTTGCCTCAAAGCCGAATCCGCTATCTCGTTCGATGTATTAAATGATAAGAAATTTTTATATTTTATACCGACTCGCACTCATCACTGGATCCGCATAAAGCGAGTCGTTAGACAGTTTCAATCACGTTCCACAAAAACTTTCCCTGTCGGCTTAAGGCCCAAAAGGTCAATGTGAGCAATGCTGGTATTTTGCTGCCATGCAAATTCTCGTGTTGAGTTTTAATTAATTTGCCCGTCATTAAGAGGCTACAAGGGCAATTTGGAGTCAAATCAAATCCTTCGGGTCAAGGGTCAAGAAGTTAGAAATTTTTTTTTTTTGTTATAAGATTTATTATAAAATTCTGGCGTTGTAGACTTGAATGGCGATTGCAAAATCGAGTGATGGGATGAGAGGGAAGGTGAAGCCATCATTTTTTTAGGGATAAAGGAGACGTGAGATAAATATCAGGTCATTATAATGTTATGCACAACTCTTGAGTAGCTCCATTTTTAAAATCACGTCTTTTTTTTTGTTTTTTTTTTTTATGTAGTAAAATTTGAGGATTTTATTGGATATAGCAGCGTTTCCCAAACGGTGAGGCGCGAGCTGATTTTTGGTGGGGCGCGACGCATCGCTCACAAAATTTTTTTTTTTTTTTAATTTTAACAATCAACATATCTTAGTTATCTTATCTTATCTTATAGTTATAGAATAGTGCACTTGTCTTGTCGTCTAGAAGAGTCTATTCTATCTAGATTCATTTTGATTTTGATTCATTTTGATTTTCATTTAGATTCATTTTTGAAAAATTTAATGCACCGGTAGATTAAGTGGGGCGCGGAAGATCGCTTTGCTTAAAAATGGGGCGCGATGCTAAAAAGTTTGGGAACCCCTGGGATATAGTGTTGATTTATATTGGAAAAATTTGGATATATATTGGAATAATCCGAATTTTGATTGGAGAAATCGAAATTTTTTATCGTGAAAATCGGGATGTTTATCGGAAAAAATTAGGATTTTCATCGGAAAAAATTTGGAATTTTACCGGAAAAATCGGGATTTTTATCGGACAAATAATGAAAATTTTTATCAGAAAATTTGGGTTTAAATCAGAATTTTACCTTTTTTTTAAACAACTCGGCTTTTCATTGCATAAAAATTCGGATTTTTATCCAAAATCTTCGAATTCTTCTTTGAGAACTTTGAATTCTTAGATGAAAACTTCGAATTCTTCAAAGAAAATTTCAAATTCCTCTTGTAAAACTTCCAAATATTTTAATTATTAACTGAAACAATTCATTTCAGAGCAACAAAGAATCACTAAATAAATTGTCTTTTTCCACGAGTCAATTAAAAATTACACCTTCCTATCAAAAATCAATACCAATCGACCACACTGTACAAAAAACCAGCAACACAAATAAAAAAATAAATAAAAAACCACTCCACAGCCTCACCCCAACACCATTTTATAATTTCAAAACTCAAAAACTAACCACTCCTAACTAACAACTAATCAAATCCCAACTTTTCACAATTAATTCCAACAATACACCAACTTGCCATAAAACTTTCCATCCGCTAAAAAAAAACCAATCTCTTTCCCTCCCCCCCCCCCCAAAACACCAAAACAATCAACCAAAACAATTTTTAAAATTCCCTTTTAAAAAAAAAAAACAAAAAAAAAAACCCATTACCATTTGTCCTTAAAAGTTTGACTCCATACTACACTCCATAAAATAAAATGTGCTCAAAGTCCTCGCACTGCCATTAAACTCCATTTTCCCCCATCTTAACATTTTCATTTGGTGTTGATCGTTATTGTAAACAACGACCCAGTGGAATGTTTAGTATATAGGCCGCGAATGCGAGACTCATTTGTTTTGATAACGCGTGTCGTCTCAGATCATAATATTTCACACGAGCATTTAAGTGTTTATTGAAACAATAAAGAGCTGATGAGAATTGATTGCAGTTGCAGCAATAGCAGCAATATTCCTCGTGTAAAATTGACGTGTCAATATTTCGATATTGTAGCAAAACCTTGATGACAAATTGTTTCGTTGCGCACGATCGTGTGAAACTGATCCACGAGCGCGCACAGTCGATGCGGCAGCATTTTTGTCCCGCGCGCGGGTGGCTGTGCCGCAACACTCGTATTATCTTTAATGAACAGATCCACGTAATTTAACGTAATAAAGTCAAAACATGACAAACTTTTGTGTTTAATTACGCGCAATAAATTTGCGATTTGCCTCATTTCTCATTGCATTTAAGTGGCGCCCTTTTATCTAAATCTTTTAAATCTTCTTAAATGGAAATTGTGGCACGCTTAAAACGTGATATTTGCAAATGTCGCACTCACTTTCATTTTCACATCCTATCAACCATCACATTCTCGAATCTAAAGCCTATAGCCCTTTTCATATCGGCAGATGGAATTATTTTAATTGCTTTACTCGCGACAATTACCCTAAAATTAGGCTTATTTGATTACATTTTTATTACATCTTCAACACTTGTTCTAAGCAAATCTGCATGTAGCCAAAAAAAAAAAGAAATCTGACTCTTACACTAAAGTTTACTCCGTATTTTTTATTAACTATAGTTCGCGCCCGGTATCTTGATGCTAAATTCGTACTGCGCATCCCACTCTGCGCAGACAATTTTTTAATTCCAGTTGTTATTTAGCAGTGTTAAGCCTAATATTAGGCCTAATAAGGCTGAAATAAAGTAAATAAAAAACAATAAAAGTAATTTACAGCATTGAAATATTGTTGTTTTATTTCCTTAGTGTGCAACAAGCTTGACAATCGCATAGAATGTGATGCGCAGTTTGAATCTGGCATCAAGATACCGGGCGCGAACTGGAGGGGCCCCAAGGGTTGACGACATTATTTGTCAGTAATTAATTATTTTATTTTAAAAAAAAGTGCAGTTTTTGCTTAAATAGTTCATTTTCTCGTATTTGTGGGTTGCCGTCTACTCTAAAACACAATAATATTAATAATAATATTGCTTATTGCCTAACAGTGTAAGAGCACCCAGGGTAACAAATAATAACATTCCACAGAACTTTAAACAATAACACAAAAGCAATTGCTGTATATTAGATTTACAAGTGGTGTAGGAATAAAACAAAGTTTAATATCGCTCAAATAACAGCAAAAAAGGTCCACATCCAATAAATAGCAATTCCATAACAAAATGAAATTTCTATAGTGATATGCTGTATCTTATTGCACACGTAATTATCTAAAAATTTGAAATAAGCAGTGTTGTATCGAACGCAAACTATTAGTTCGCGAACTAAGATCGCAAACTAGTTCACTTTTAAAAGTGAACGCAAAAAACAAAGTTAGTTCACATTTAAGAGTAAACTTGGAACGAAGTTCACGTTCATCATGTTTGATGATAAAAACGTCGCAAAAACCTTTTTGAATCGGTTTTAAACGTTTTGATGAAGTTTTCATCATCAAAACATTCATTTTGATCACTTTTTACAACGAAAATGGCGAAAACAACCGTTTTCGTCATTAAAATCAATGAAAACGAAAAAAAAGTGTTTTTTTCCATCTGCAAACCACAAAACATAAAAAAACTGAACTATGGGTTAAAGTTCGTGAACTTGAACTTAGTTCACTTTGAAAAAAATTGTAGTGAATGTGAACGTGAACTAGTTCACAAGGTGATGAATGCGAACTTGTTCGCATTTTGGTGAACGAGATACAACACTGGAAATAAGTGTCATTTAAAATGATAAGACTATACTCAAAACCACCACAACGTTGACCTATTTCAGCCGGTTTATGCCTACCTGTGTACTGTGTTTTACTACAAGAAAAAGTAGTTGTGTGTCAAGACCTTTGACAATGTTGGTAATCGATCCCAATGTCTGGAGTTCGATTACAATTCTGGTGTTTTGGGCTACTTTTTTGTGCCACTACACCAGTGAAATAGGTCAACATTGTGGTGGTTTTGAGTATAGCTTATCATCTTTAAATCAAACTGAAGACTCAAATTTACTTGAAAATTGAGTCCTTCAACATTAACTTCCTCAACTGTTGAGCAAAAAGACAATAAACGCAAAAGTAGCCACAGCTGAATAAATTTCCCTAAAAGTTATTAATTTCTATCTTTTTTTCTTTCTTATTGAACAATACAAATTTCCAAGTGAAAGTTTTTCTCATTTTAAACCAGAAGATTAATAAACCATGAAGAAACTAATGGACAAAAAAATGTGATGATTAGTACTGAATGAGATATTGACCTGCGAATTGCCTATTCCCAATCCAATGTTGAAAACATGGTCCAATAACTAATTTATTTTACCAAATTGACACAAAGAGAAAGAGTTAGCAGAACGCCACTAATCATCCGATGTTTTCTTTCAGATTTTTTTATTGTCACGGTAACAGTTGTCAGCTTGCAATTACTAATTCATTGAGATAAATAGATGGTCCAAGTAGAAATCTTTATTCTTATCTTATCCACTGTTCCGCACGATATAAATGGGAACAAAGTTGCTATTCCCGTAGGAAATTGCAAACACGCGGCAAGTGTGCCATCCTTAGGGGCAGGCCTGCTTGAACGTGTATGGCATGGTTTGGTTTGAAACACGTTTGTCACTTATACTTAAATGTCGTACACCAGCAAGCAAAGTACAAAGAAAGCTTGTTTGCTTCATTTTTGCATTGTTGTTTCACTCATGGTCACGGCACACTAAAGAAAGACCGAAAGAAAGAGAGATTCCAAGTTCAAATTGTTGAATTAACAGTAAGTAGTAAGAAAATTTATACTAGTCAACCAATAGAAAAAATAAGAGAATGTGACCTGTGATGTTCGACAATTTAAACTAGACCGATTCTGATTGCAAATTTTGGAATATCATCGCTACCGATTATCGGCAACAGAATATCGGCCAATACCAAAAAAAATACCGAATTATTCTTGTATTGGTATAAAACTAAACGTGCCAGTATAAGTGAAAAACCTTTTTTTCTTGGTTTTTTTTTTTAAAGAGCCCAGATCAATAATTATATTGGATTTTGGGTCTAAAATTTGAATTTTATTGATATTCTGAAGATTATTACTAAAATCTGGATAAATTTATACAAATTTCCTACATTTTGGACAACTAAAAATGATTTTTTTGGTTGTTTTGGCTAAATTCTTTTAAAAAAATTCGTCTTCACCTACATCGGCACGCCGTTAAAAACGGGGTTTATCAGCATGTCGGTATAACTCGCATTATACCAGCATGCAGCTTAATGTGAGGTATCCGATATCAGAAAATTCCAATATAACAGCCGATTGCTGATACCGGTCAAAGTCAAACTGAAACAATTGCAAATTTATACTAAATGGATGCCACAATGAGAGAAAGTTGGTGATTAATTGTGATTGGCTGTTACCAAAGAACATTCTTGCACAGTGTGAACAACAGCTTTCTTGTTTTCTGCTTTTTTTCTTGCTTGTGTGAATCAGCTTGTATATATACAGTAGGCAATATTATATAGTTAAAATTTCTTACCTGGACTATAAATGTTCTTACTGCTAGTAAATACAAGATGCACTTTCCCCTTAAATCTAACCGCAGTACGACTTCCCAACAGCTAGCGCTGAAGAAATGGCTGTGTTTCATCTCTTAAAAAAAGAATTGGAAATTAATAATTTACGATAAATTGGCACTGAAAATAATTAACTTACTTGATACAAACTCCTAAATATTCATTCGGAACTTACACAGTCTCCAAAAAAGTTAATAATGAAACTATTATTCTAAAAAGGAGAAGAAAAATCCATGTAAAATTAAACGATTTACAGTAGAATTGTACAGCTTTTGCATTTTTTCAGTAAATATTAAACTAACACAGATTATGATCACAAATCTAAATTAAACATGAGTTGAGTGTTTCATTAAGAAAAAAATAAACTTGGGTTTTGAACAATGCAATCCAAAAGATGACACTTGTAAACGGTTTGGCTGTTTCTGCACTTCTCATTGGTCGATAACTAACCAGGAAGATTACCAAGGAAATTTGAGTCAGACAAAGGGTAGAAATGGAAATTTCATTTCTAATCATGTGATTGTAAATTTGATGTATAAAACAACGTGCTAAATGATATATTTGGCGTCTAAAAATGCAGTAAATATAAATTTGGTGCCTAAAAAGGCGCTAAATTATAAATTTGATGTCTTAACAAGTAATAACAACGAAGTTTTGATGTTGTTTGATGACACCGAAGCATAGAAATCAGATGTCGACTGCTGACCAGCTCACCACTCACATTGATCAGTGTGTAGAAGTTGAAGAAGTAGAAGAAAAACAACAACATCGATTGAGCATATTGGAAGATTCTTGGACGAACAAACACAACATGTCGTAAAAACTTGAAGGAAAAAACTTTAGTAACCGGTTCGGTTCATTCCACACAGCGACATCTATTGTGAATAAACGTAGTAGTAGTAGTTCACATTTTCCCACACCAAAGAATTGTCGCTTCGTGCCCAGTTGCACTGGCTCTAAAAATGCATGTTTCTATGGACACGATGATAAAATCTGGCTTAGGGTTTTTAATTTGTACAGAATTAGAAATAGTTCCGAGACACAATATTGAATCTTGAGAAAATATGATTTTATTTTATAATAGGTCAGAAAAAGAATAACATCTCTAAATAAATCTATTATCATTCAAACTAACCACTTTACATCCTTCGTGATTAATATTATTATATACAAAAAAATCTCGACTACACAACTCATACGATCAAATTGTTAAAATTTCCTGTTGATCTACGACAGATTCCGTTTGAATCAGTTCAGGTAAAGTATCGTCCACCTCATCGTGATTAAGGTTTTCAAATCTGAATAGAAAATTAATTTCCATAAAGATTGTAAACACAATATTGAGCAATTACACTAAGCGCATTCAATCAGACTCAAGAATTAACACTATACTCGAGTTGCACTCAAAAAGGCACCTCACAATGTGTACTCCCGTTGGTCGAGCCAGTTTACTACAAACTCCAGACTGTGTACTACTACTAGGAGAAGTAGTTTTGTTTTTTATTTATTGTTGTGATTATTATGACTAATTTAGTTTATGTTATTTTGATTTTATGTAATAAAAAATGTTATTTCCATCATTAAAAATGAAGTTTTACACATTAAAAAATGTCAAACTCATGTTTGTTGTGTTTATTGCTTACATCGTCTGGAAGTTTGAATTTTAGGCCGTCAATCGATTACAATGTCTGTACATTGTAATGCAATTTTGGTGTTTGAGTCTACTTTTCCGGATCACTACACCAGTAAACTGGCTCGACCAATGGGAGTACACATTGTGAGGTGCCTTTTTGAGTACTACTCGAGTATACACGATCTGCTAGTTGGTTTGGGGGTTTCTAACATGGTTTTCTGTCAGTTTCCAAACTTTCAGACACCTACCTCTTGCAGTTTTAGCGCTGCGCCAAATTTTATGTATAAAATGCACAAATTGTGTTCAAAAAGTACATACCGTATTTTATTGATTAAGAGCCGCGGCTCTTATTCAAAACTGCCATTTTTGTCAGCAATTACAATTTCGGTTTTTCGTGTATCGAGACGTTCGTGAGGTTAAATGCGGAAACAATACCGTACTTTTGCAAAAAATACGGTATTCTTGGTGTCTCAGCCGTGGCTACTATTCGAGGGCAACTCTTAATCGGTAAAATACGGTATCTCGATATCCAAACATTGCTTTGAAACTCATGGCACGCGTCAAAATAAGATTTTACACGAGATTCTCGTGTTAAATCTCCTACAAAACGGCATAGCGCGATCATGTTACGTTTTATTGAATACGCCTACTGCAAAACCAAATTTGATCACTACTCAAAACTAAACCTGAGCAAGATAACATACCAAATGTGCTACATTTTTAATATCTACTGACAAAACAGCTGAATAACCGCAGGATAAGATTAAAATTTGAAATTACAATTTAAGCCGTCTGGTTCTACATGGCTCACACGACGGTTTTTTGGGCTTCTTACCGAGACCCCGCGCTGCACTTTCAAGAAAATTTGATGATTTTTCAATAAAAAATTCGTTTGGGACCCCACTAATACTTTTTTTTTTAATTTGGGGCCCATAAAAATCAAAGGCACTCGTGTTTACATTTTTCTGAATAGATAAGACAATAAAGCTCGACTTTAACCCCTTGATATCTAAGTTTTTATCTCCATTGGTTTATCATGGAGATATAAACCGGATTAAAGCATAAAATTTACTTTACAACGAAAAGTTGACATTTCTTACCTGGAGTATGCATGTTCTTGATATTTCAAAGTTGAGTTTTTCAATTGCAATCTTAGTGTGGAATAAGCCACAAATGCATATAATATTGCTAAGATAATGAGCAGAGATCCTAAATATGAATTGACTTTAATAGAATTCCTTGCAAATCAGTAGATTGATTAGAATTTTTCTTACCACCAATATCTAAGAGAATCCTTTGTGGATTTATAAACATAATAAATGCTGCTAGTAAATACAAGATGCTCTTTTTCCATAAATCTAACCACAGCACAACTTCCCAACACTGAAGAAAAGGATGTGTTTCATCTCTATAAAAATAAAATTGATTATAAGATTAAAAATTTACTGCGGATTTTTCACTAGACGCATTCATAAAGTAGACTAAACAGCATTTTAAACAACATATTTAAAGCTGCTTTAAAACTATTTTTCTCGATCAAACTTCAAAAATGGTGGCTAATTTAGTCTGTGAGCATGCGCACAACATTAAAACAACAAAACAAGTTAAACGTGACTATGAATGCGTCTACTGGATATAATTAACTCACGTGATGCACACTCCTAGAAATTTATTCACAACCCATGTAGTCTCCAAAAAAGTTAAAAATGAAGCTACTATTCTGAAAAAAATAAATAAATAAAGATGTTTATTACAAAACTTCAATTATGTGTGCACGGTAAACATTAGAAATGCCATAAATTGTAAGATAAACATAACAGAATTGCGTAATGTTTACAAAGGCTCGACCAACTTTAAGACATGCGAGTAATGACTTGATTAACGGACCATAACAGCTTAAACATTGAATTATGGCGTTGCTTGACGTTTTACTTACTAAAAATAAAGGTGGGAAGGGAATGCAAAGTCAGGACCTAATGTTGACAATAATACAGTACAAGCAAGTCAAGTTGGTAAAGTCCGCAAAACTGGCAATAAACTTCCGATAATTTTGAGATGTTTTATTTACATTTAACCACATAAGTGAGGGCAAAATAGGTTTACTTACATGACGTATATTCCTAACATGTAACCATGGTAAGTAACTTCAATTCCTATGCCCCAAAGTCCTACAAAAGAAAAATTGTGATAAAAATTGCAAAATAAAAATCATTAATAACTTAAAAAAAATTACTTCTAAACTTCAGAAGATAAATAAAATTCTAAACTACAATCTACAAAACAGTTTATGTCGACACTAACAAGCTTTTTTTGTCTGGAACTGAACTGGAAGCTGTAAATAAATTACCAGATGTTGTTGCACACATCTCAAAACAAAGCAGCCATTTTTATTTCCTGATTTTTTTTTTTTCAATTTATTTTTCCGTCTGAATTATTCTGATCTTTCAGTTTTTTCAGTCACAAAATTTTTTAGTCGGATAAAATAAATTGATTTTTGAATGGAGAGAAGAATTCATTGAAACCAACTGCCACATTGTAATGCTGCTGCCATCTATTGAGTATTACAATGATTAAATAAATAACTTCGAAGTTTAGTGATAGTTTACAATTCATCACTGAAAAATTATCAATTAAAGCAGGCAGATTATTTTTTTAGGCGAGCTGAAGTAGGTTTAAAAAATTTGAGACAAAAATACATCTGTGTTTACCTATTGTCGTTATAATGCCCCATAGCCGACATACAGGTTTGACGTAACAAAAATGCAGGCACATTTTCCAAAGGTATTGTTCATGTTTTATCGTAAAATTATCACTCATCCTGATGACATACGGTCCAACGCTAATTTTCACAACCAGTTAAATGGGTTTGCTGCATTGTGATTCTCACAATCTCTTACGAAATCACCTTGGGTAATTTAACACTGGATAAAAATAGATGGCTGCTCACTGTTCGACTCGCTTAGCCTTTGCATGGGGTTGCCATCTTGCGAGAAAAAGTATGGAAAGAATTAAATTATTATTATTAGTTTATAGAATAAAATTTAAAATTTAATAATAAAAAGAAACAAAAAAAAATGTGCGGGATTTTAGTGGTGTTATTAACTTGGAAATTAGGAATCAAAATTTAAATTTAAGATGAAAAGTACACACTCACCTGGTGGTGTCATGTTACATTAAATATTAAATTTCTTTGTTTGTATTGCTTTGTTCTGAGATTACAAATTCAATCAAATCCGACAACAGACAATGCTCGCCCTATATTTGACAATCCCTAATCTAATAGCTTAACAGCTTAGTTGCTATGACTAACGTACTTACTTGAGTGACAAGGTCATTTTTAATTTCCTTTCCAATGTTCCTTTCTGTCATTCGGGATTATATTATTGATACAATATTTATACTTAATTTCACACAAAAAAATACGTTTTGCAGATGTTTTTAAGATGTTTCAGCCATTTTTAAGCCATTTCAAATGTAATTTGGATTATTTTGAGTAGGAGAAAAAATTGTTTGGTTGGGTGGCATTTTGGACATTGTCTCGGCTCTCTAAGCAAAAATAATGGACTGAGTCGACAAGCAATACGATTAAATCACACAAATCTCTCCGGAATACACTATGAAAAACTTTACTTCATTAAGCCATCGATGCAATTGTGCATATGACATTTCTTTTTAGTGTGAAAAATAAAATAAAATAGTGTATAACAAGATATAGTTATAAAGTGTGCCTACTTTAGCATAAAATCATATTAAAATACCCAGAAATTTGTGTTTTATTTCATTAAATTACTAAATTCAGATACAAAACTACAAAACGTACATAATAAACAAATTTCTTTCAATAATGCCACTCCATCGTTGTCAAGATTTACAATGTGCAATTCTTTCAGTTGGGCGGTGTGGGATGTTCTACAGAATCAAAGAAAACAAGTGAAATTTCAAAAGATTCAACGAATTAAAAATATGTAATAACTTACCACATTTCTCGTACAAATATAAATCACATTGTAGAATGCAACTAGCGTAATTATGGCGAGCCACAGCAGAACAGGCAGAATAACAACTCTCGCAGTTCACATCACCTTGTATTAAATATCCTCTTAAATTCGATATTGCTTTCTGCAGCTGCTTACGAGACATGACTTTGCAGCACACGAGATTCAAATAAAGCAAAAAGAAAAGAAATCTAATAACCATTCTGTTGGTTTTAATCATCAGAGAGCCACAATAACTTTGTTTTAATATATATAATTACAGTTTTTACGACATCCGTTTGCATCTTTTTATTACTTTAAATTTCAATGAAATTAGAGAAGTTGATTGATTAGTTCGAGGAAGCCTGACACATTCGGTAAATCATATCAACAACATGACTGTAGAGCATTTCTTTGGAATTCTCGAGCCAAATCAGAGAACTGTGCGACGCTCTTGGGTCAGGCAGTATTTCTTTTGCAGCTAGTTTCTGGATTTTTCTACTCAGCAGCTCCACATCGAGTGGGTTTGCTATGGGGTCATTAGCCGCGTGGTAAATCGCAATGGGTGTATAGATTTCATCGATATTATATTCTTCTGCGTAGGGCTATAAAACAAAAGCAATTAATTTTCTAATCGTTTTACTGGGAAATCTGATTTATTTTTACCCTTTTGTAACGCAATAAATTCCCAACTCTGCCGTAGTCGTACCAGGCCAATTTATTATTCTTCCATAACTATACAATAGAAATAAACGATTACGTGTCAATCAAACAAAATTTATTCACCTGGCCAAAATGAGCGGCATTTTTCACTGAAGTTCCTGAGGAAAGATGAGCTGTAAAAATTGGAACTCTAGTCTGATGAATAAAATTGTATCGATTAGAAAATTTAAATAATTGTGAGGAGTTCATCATATATTTTACATTATTGCGAATTCCAGTTTCGTAGCCTCCCATTACTGCTAAAGAATATTCGCATATGTGTGGATCAGAACTTGGACATATTTTTAGATGCACCATTAGATTTAATTCGTTGATCACGTGGTAATATGGTTTATGGACCAACTCGTGACCTTGCTGAATTACTTTGAAGTTCTTTATTTGAGGTAAAAACAACAAAGTGCTGGTATACTTAAGACTAGCAATCGGGGCTAGTGCAACAAAGCCTGCAATCTGAAAATAAACATGTTGACATTAGGCTTGTACATGTACACTACAATAAACTAAACATACACAAACCTTTTCATTATACTCCAAATAAGACGATAACAAAGCAAACCCCACTGTTGTTCCTAGTGAATAGCCAACATAAATTAACTGATTGGTTTGACTAATTTGTAATATGTAATCAATGGTAGCTGCTAAATCATAATGAGCATGTTCATCTATGCTACAATAATTGATATATAAAATAAATCAGAGCAGATGTGAGATATCTATACATAAAAGGCTGTTTTATCTGGCATTAGAATAAACGGCAATGTTCTCCACAATAAAACATGAAAACCAAAGTTTAAGAGGGGAGTTACTGTAAGAATTATTGGTTTGTTGTGATCCCATATGTCCCTGCGATATTTGGGTGAATTTTAATATGTATTATACATAATTTGGGGATTTTATGTAAATGTTGCACGTATTTTGTTTCATCCTTGCTACTGCTCTCGGCTGTTAGAAGAAAGCCGTTGTTCGTTGCTTAGTAACGAAACTGCCAAACATAAAACAGCTTTTAATTATATACCTGAAATCCCAGAAGTGTTTGCTGTCATATGATGCATTTGAATGAGTTGTGTAGGCATTACCACGAAAATTGCCTAACCACACATCAAACCCTTCATCAGCCAAAATAAACGCTGAAACAAATAAGTGATAGATGTTGATATTTGAAATTTGTAAATCGTCAATTGTTTTACCAAGACTGTTATAGCGGTTATCGACCCATTGAGCAGAACTAGCAAAGAATCCATGCATTAAAAGCACCGGAAGTCCGCGACGGAAACCGTGTTGGCCATAAGGAATTCTTTGCACTCTTAAAATATATTCATCTGGGGTTCGAATGTCGTGCACTTCATTCTTATATCCGTATTTGGTGATTAGTTCTGACTATACGGATTAATGGCAGACGTTATTAATGTGTTTTTTAATTTTTTTTCTCAAAATAGTGCAAACTATAGAATATAATTAATAATTACCGTGTCCAAGAGTGCTTCGTCCCAAATAGCAGCAATTTCTCGATATTCGTTTGGTTTGTAGTCTATACGAAGCACATGTTCGGCAAACCATTCTGCTAATGTTCCTCCAATGCCGAAATACGCGTAAGTGTGAGTGGTAAAGAGCAAAATCAAGAAAATCGGGATCAGTTTTCGCATTAAAATATTCAGCACCATTTTTGGTGAGATGTGTGCAAGTCAATAACCTGGATTTTTACAGATTTTTATCTGCATTCAGTTGTTGTCAGATAGGAATTGCTCAGGCCCACTCAGCTTTGAAAGCCAATCAGAGATTGATGTCGTGATAGTGATGTAATGTAATTATAAATTATGAATTGAGATGAGTCAAAATACTGAATTTGTACGGTAAATTGATTTTAATTCTTCAAAATCACATACAATTATCGTATATAAATCCACCCTGTTGCCAACAATGCTCACATGTCGTCGAACTGAAATAAGTAAAAAAAATTTAAAACATTTAAAAAAATCAGAAAAATTAGAAAATAAAATCCAGTATACTTGAGAACAAAGAAGAGGGTAAGTTTTAATGCCCCCATTCATGTCATTTATTGTTATTTGACGAATTTTTGCGGAACATTCGTTGTAAGCATTAACTGATGGCAAATTAAAACATGAATCGTTTTCTTGATTTTTATCAGCACTGCGTAAAACGAAATTAAAGAGATGGTTTTGATGAATTCTGGGTATTTTCACTTACTTGCAATGTTTTTTTCGCCACTTAGCACCACCTGCAATTGCCACATTCACGCATCTTCTTACTTCCACCCCCATCTCGTGAATACTTTGCTTGCGTTTAGCCATACATTGTTCCAATTGCTCGTTGAATGACAGAAGTGGGGACAATTCGTAGTCGTATAATTCGTTGTCTGTCCACATGAATAATAACACGGCTGTAAATAAAATATTAAGATGGGTCTATTCCTTTTGTTCAATCGAAATTATAATTTTTAAAAATTTACCAATAATTAGTGTAATCACTGAAAAAAAACTTACAATCACTGAAAAAAGATTATATTTTCAAACTGGGAATGTGTTGGAAATATAACGGAAACGTGAATTATTCAAATTGTATACAATATCAAATTTTCATGATTTTTTCAAAACTGAAAGCAACGGTTTTCAAACAATAGGCATGAAGTACAAATGTTGAAACCGATTCCGTATTTAATAAATATAAAATTTTTTATTTCTATTTCTACGTTGCCCTAACAAACGATTTCCATAAATTTCACAAGCTGAAAATATAAGACGTGTTATTAATGAATTTCTAGACTTGTTAAATAAATGGAAATATAATATTCCAAGCCTAAGCTACTGTAAGTTAGCTTTCCGTACAAAATTAACAATCAGTTCAACTTTACATAAAATATTTCACATTTCCTTTTCATATATTTTCCAACTGAAATTTTTCCAATTGCACCTATGACTTTCCAACAAGTTTTTTTTATCAAAATCCAAAATTTTTTACGGTTACCGGTAACCATTTTCATCCTGCGTGTACTTATCTTAATTGAGATAAAATGTTTAATAAGATTTTGTACCGGATCTTAGGTAATTTAATTGGCCAATTAAACTGTGGTTTTATCAACACTAAAATTTTAATATTACAGATAATAGTAAATATAAACTCAGTCAAAAACATCCATTCGTTGTTCTTTGTGTCACTCAATTGTTACCATGATAGTAATGTAATAAATAATAAATCATGAATTGAATTGAGCCGAGAATTAAATTTATAAATCGATTTTAATGTACAATTATCGTATACAAATTTACTCTGTTGCCAATAATGTTCACATATTGCCTAACTGAAATTACCAAAGAAAATAATTTAAAAAATCAGAAAAATTAGGACATAAAAAATTCCAGTATACTTGAGAACAAAGAAAATCGTAAAATTTGATGCTTCCATAAGTAATATTTAATTTTACTTGACCATTTTCTTCGGCACATTCATTGAACACCTTAATTGGTGTCATATCAAAACATGGCGGATAGGCTTTATGATTTTGTTCACCACTAGGTATAAAGAAATTAAAGAAATCAGTTCATGTACCGGTAGCCATTTGAACCAATTTTCCAAGTAATTTTAATTTTCTTTTGTTCAACATAAAAATAAAAATTTCAAGCCATCATTTCCCGATGGGTGATTATTTTCGACTCCTGGTGAAAAAATAATCCTGGTCGAAAGAAAGAATTACCGGACCAAAGAATTTCTGGTTCGAAAAGAATTACCGGTCATAAGAATTACCGATCCACACTCCCGTGTGTGTGTGCCACTATTTTGATGAGTATTTTCACTTACAAGCAAAATTTTTTTTCCCATGCCTTCCTAGCTCTAAGTGCTTCGGTCAAGCATTTTTTTAGTTCCAGCTTTAGTGTGTCAAGAGTTTGTTTGCGTTTAGCCATACATTCTTCCAATTCCTGAGTGAATGTCGGTTTTTCTTTTACATGTTCAGCCCGAACGACTAAAACCAGAGCTGTGAATAAAAGATTAAGATGAGTTTTTTCATTTTGTTCAATTCAAATAATTTTGAAAAAATTACTCAGAATTATTGTAATTATTTTCATCATGCTTGTAATTATTATCTTAATTGGGATAAAATACTTGATAGAATTTTATACCGGATCTTAGGTAAATTTTATTGGCAATTAAACTGATTTTATTGACATAAAATCGAATACCGTATTATAAATAAATAGAAGACAGAAAATTCGGATATTCACTTACCTGGAAAACTGTGATCATGTAAACGTAGTGAGTGACATCATGGCTTCTGGATTAAGGGGGCAATGACCAATTCTTCCCTTTTTTCCAGGCTTGTAGAACAACTAAATTAACAAAGAAATAAAAAAAAACATGACCACAAAAATTACAAGTATATATAAACATACTTTTAACAAATGTGTGAAATCACCCAATGCTGGAGACTCAATTAATGTAGACAAATATGGCTGACAAGTGAGTGTCAGGTGGAACCACAGTCAGTAAACCAGCTATCAATGAATTTTATTTATTTATTTAAACTGAATTAATTACACATTTAAAATTCTTTTCATACTTAATTATTGTAATCACTGTTCGAAGCAAGTAATGCCAAAGCAACCAAAGAAAATACATTTTCATATATTTTCCAACTGAAATTCTTCTAATTGCACTTATGACTACCAAAAATTTTTTTTTATCAAAATCCAAAATTATTCTCATCCTGATTATACTTATCTTAATTGGGATAAAATGTTTAATAAGATTTTGTACCGGATCTTAGGTTATTTAATTGACCAATTAAACTGTGACTCTATCAACACTAAAATTTGAATATTACAAATAATAGTAAATATAAACTTAGTTTAATATAAAACATCCATTTGTTGTTCTTTGTGTCATTCAATTGTTGCCATGATATTAATGTAATAAATAATAAATCATGAATTAAATTGAGCCGAGAATGCTAAATTTATAAACCGATTTTAATATACAATTATCGTATACAAATTTACCCTGTTGCCAATAATGTTCAGATTAGTTTTATCTGAAATTACCAAAGAAAATAATTTGAAAAAAAAAGAAAAATTAGGAAATAAAAAACTCCAGTATACTTGAGAACAAAGAAAATCGTAAAGTTTGATGCTTCCGTAAGTAATATTTAATTTTCTTTGACCACTTTGTATGGCACATTCATTAAAAACAGTAATTGGTGTCATATCAAAACATGGTGGATAGATATCATGATTTTGTTCACCACTGTGTAACAAGAGATTAAAGAAATCAGTTCACGTAGCCATTTGTACCAGTTTTCCAAGTAATTTTAATTTTATTTTGTCTATAAACAGAAAAATAAAAATTCCAAGTCATCAATCATCATTTCCCGATGAGTGATTATTATTATCCCGGTGAAAAAATATTCCTGGTCGTAAGAATACATTCTTCCAATTCCTTAGTGAATTTCGGTTTGTTTTCGTCGTGTTCATGTTCAGCCCGAGCGATTGATAACACAGCTGTGAATAAAAGATTGAGATGAGTTTTTCCATTTTGTTCAATGCAAATAATTTTGAAAAAATTACTCAGAATTATTGTAATTATTTTCATCATGCTTGTATTTTGGGATAAAATACTTGATAGGATTTTATACCGGATCTAATGTGAATTTCATTGGCAATTAAACTGTGATTTTATTGACGTAAAATCGAATACCGAATTATAAATAAATAGAAGACACAAACTCAGTATAAAACATCGATTTGTAGACAACTAATTTACATTACAATTTACAGCCACATCAAATTAAGTGCTGACACTAATTGCTCGTACAGATTAGATCGTTCAAGATTCAACCACAAGATATCGTTCTTCAGTCCCATTTTGTGCGGATAGAGAAATTTAAAAACAGCGTGTTTAAGTTTATATTTAAGCTTGCGCATTGACAATGGATGTTCATCAACAGACATCTCCGTGTCGCTGTAGAAAATAGCGATTGGTGTTCTTATGTCAGAAAACGTGTAACTTGGCGGTTTACTCTAAAAAATATATATGTATTTATATAAAATGAAATTAAAATTAAATATGAAATAAGAAAGAAATTTGACACAAACCTTTCCGTAACGTAGAACGTTTTCTATTCTTCCGTAATCAAATTTAGCCAGATCCCCCAATTTTTTAATCTGAACAAAAATAAGAAAAATTAGTACATTTGTAACCTGTATTTAATCATTGCTAAATTACTTGTGCAAAATGAAGTGCATTTTTTCTTGAAGTTCCATAACAGCACTGGGATTTTAATAAGGGTTCTATTGTTTTATTCGGTAGAGCTGGACTGTATCCAGTGTTTAATGAAAATAAAACATGACAAAAAAATGGCTCTCTAGGTGGACACAGTGACATCATGGTTTCTGGATTAAGGGGGCAATGTCCAATTCTTCCCTTTTTTCCAAGCTTGTAGAACAACTAAATTAACAAAAAACAGATTAAGAAATGACCATAAAAAGTACAAGTATCTAAACATACTTTAACAAAGGTGTCATCACCCAATGCTGGAGACTCAATTAATGTAGACAAATATGGCTGAGTGTCAGGTGGAGCCAAAGCTAGAAAACCAGCTATCTATGAATTTTATTTTTTTTTATTTAAATTGAATTATTTACATTTTTAAAATTCTCTACATACTTTATTATTGTAATCACTGTTTGAGGCAAGTAATGCCAAAGCAACAGTCGTTCCCATTGATATCCCAACATTTAATACTTTAGCGTATTTTGTGACACTCACTATGTAATCTATAGTGGCTGTTAAATCATACTCAGCGTGGTCTTCCCAACTATTGTTTAGAATATCTTGTAATACATTATATGTCAATAAGTGCATTCAAAGTGTGTGTGTTTAGTGCTTCTATAAACAGAAAAAACACCAGAAACTGCCAAAAACAATCATCAAAAACTGCGAAAACAGAAACCTTACTTAAAGTGGTTTTCAAGTGATTTATATTCTATACAAGCTGGTTTTAGTTTTTACATCCAAATTTAAAATGGCTGCCACACATCTGTGGCCAAACTTGCAATTGTTATAATAATGCTTGCAGATATAGCACCAAAAAAAAAACGGTAAAGCCATAATTAGAGGCCATTATTCATTAATTAGGTGAAAATGATAGAATTTTAATTGCCATTTACTTGTAAAACCCCAAAACGAAATAAACTCACATTGAGCATGTTTTAGTTTAGGGGCTCCCAAACTTTTTAGCATCGCGACCCATTTTTAAGGAAGGCGATCTTCCGCGCCCCACTTCATCTACCGGTGCATTAAATTTTTCAAAAATGAACTACTAAAAAGAAAAAAAGAAAGAAAAAAAACATTTGCATACAATTTTACATAAGTTTGCAAAAAATAATTTTAGTGCACTATTCTAGGGGGGGGGGGGGCGTCATGTCTACAAGTTAGTTAGATGCCATCGCGCCCCACCAAAAATCAGCTCGCGCCTCACAGTTCGGGAAACGCTGTTTTAGTTTATAGAAACACCAAACATTGAATGAATGCACCTGCTATTTATTTTTTTTTACCTGTAGTCCCAAAATAAGTCTTCGTCCGGCGATAAACTAATGTGATTTGTGTAAGGATTTCCTCTAAAGTTGATCATCCAGACATCAAAAAATTCATCAGCCAACATAAATGCTAATGCAATTCATTTTTAAAATGAAGAAAGAAAAATTTTCTTTAAAATTGTTTACCTAAACTATCGTATCCATTGGCCACCCAAATTCCAGAATGACAACCAAGACCATGTAAAAGTAAGATTGGAGTCCCAGGTATTAGATTCTGCTGCCCATTTGGTATTCGGTGCAGCATAAGGAGGTAGCCATCTTGGGTTTGAATGGTGTGATTTTCAGCATTGTAACCGTATTGTCTAATCAAATCGAGCTGAAATGTTCACAGTTGAGACTTTCAATAGAAAACTTAAAAGGGATTTAGAACTCACCACATCGGTCTGTACTTCGGTCACTTTTGGATTGTTTAGCCATTTGTTTTCTGTATTGTCCAACAAAATGTGCTTTTTAAACCACCTGTGCAATGATCCATTTACCACAAATTTATCACCAAGAGTTAAGATTGTTATTAAAAGGAGTATTAGTTTTGCAGGCACTTTCATCTTACTCATGTGACTGTGTGTAAAAACAACAACAAAAGAATTCTATTTTATTGTTTTGCTTTTTTTCCAATTGCAAAAAACACATGTTGCATTGTTTTTAAAGATACTAGATTGATTTATGTCTTCTAAACAATGATTCTATTTTTGTATTTATTTTGGGAATCGCCATATGCTTTTTAATACTGTTAAAACTTTAAAAATGTATGTATGTAGGTTGTGAAGATTCTTTCCACTTCAGGGTGAGCCAGAGAGACCTGATAATTTTGAAAATAGAATTACTCTGTGACTAATTAATATTTTTATTTGAAACTAAAACCATTGTACAGAGTTTGAAATGCCACTTTTATATCTGAAAATTTATATCGCTCAGAAGCCTTCCTTTGCCCCGCTTCCGCACAGGCATGCGATGATGTGTCGTCCATTGCTCCATGACCACTGAAATGGCGTTGGTAGAGGTATTGCTTCCCCCAGCAATGACTACTCTATACTCTATACTCTACTCTTGTTCGACTCAAAAGGGTGCCCTTCTCCCATTGGCCGAGCCGCATTACTCCTACCTCAAGTTTGTATTACCACCACTAGGAGAAGTAGTTTTTATTTTTCTTGTTTTGTGATTGCTATTATACCATTTAAGTTCATATAATTTTGATTATTTTTATAAAAAAAATGTTATTTCCATTTAGGAAATAAAGTTTTATGCACATATAAATGTGAAACTCATGTTTGTTATGTTTATTGGTTACTATGTCTGGATAGTAAACAATTTTGAATTTTTGGCAGTTGCCTAGGCAATCGATTACAATGTCTGTACATTGTAATGCATTTCTGGTGTTTGGGCTTTGGGTCTACATTTTTGGATCACTACACCAGTGATACAACTCGGCCAATGGGAGAAGGGCACCCTTTTGAGTTGAACAAGAGTATACATTGGTGGTTCGCAGCTCCCTGGCACGATTGAGGAGATGCAAACTCCACATTTTGGTAACACGGCACGTCGCTAAAACATGACTGCCATTTTGCAGAATAAGATTTTTGTCGACATTAAAACAACCCAAATTATCCATTTTTCACAAAATAACAGTAATTACATTTTCAAAATCATCAGGTTTCTCTGGCTCACCCTGTATTAGAAAGTTGGCTTAACTGTGTCGCATTTGGCACTAATGACATCAAGTTGATGTTTTTTATCCAACCATCATATGAATTTCGATATATTCAGGTGTAAAAGAAACAATAGAAAAAGAAAACGAAATTCAGGTTTTGAAAATATTTTTTAATTATTATTTTTTTTTTAAAGTTTCCATTTAGTAAAACTGTCACTAAAAAGTAATGTTTAGAATAGCCCATGGGGTATCACTGAACAAATGATGGCAAGTTTTTTTTCATTATGTCGTCACAAAAGAAAACCAAAAAAATAAAAAAATGCACTTATATATTTGGTTTATAATAATCGAAAACATGATCACATTATTCGCTTTTTTCCTTTATAATGCAGCAAGTGTAAAGTATTCCTATTTTTTTCCTTTTTTGCTTTATGCCAAAGTCACGAGGTCCAAATCCAAAAATCAAAGAACTTACACAAGACAAAGACTTTAAAGCTGTACAGAAAGAAAAGAAAAGAAGAAAATTAAAAAAAAAAAAAAAGAAATGTCGTTTTATGTACAACTAAATTGAGTAAGGTCAAAAAATGTCTTTACAATTAGTGTAAATGGATTTACACTAATAAAGTATGGCACCTTTTTACGTAAAAACTGCTAATCTCAGTCATATCAAACCATCTACATCAATTTCCAGGCCTAAAATTCATTTCAAGATAAGTTAAACGTGCTAAAACCAGTCAAAACTAACTTTAAATATTTAGATACGTCAACTAGGCGCGTTATTTAGTCATTTCAAAGCGTGTCAAACTAATGCACCAATTCAAATGACTAAATCAACGCTCCCACTATCCTAAGCAATGTCGAAAAGCGAAAAGAAACAACACTAAATGCAAGCAGTAATTTCATTAAATGCAATTATTAAATTTGACCTTACTCGCCATTTTTCTCCAAATTCGATTTAAATCCATTCCTAATTCCAGCATGCAATTTTAAAAAATTAAAAAATTAAAATTAACAATAAATCCAATTACTGCATTGTTTTTTCCTTTTTTTTTACAACATAAATTCGAGGAAAAAAAAAGAAGAAAAAATAATAAACATCAAATTTACAACAATATTCAACACAATAATAAAAAAACGAAAAAACACAATGAAAAATTCAATTGTTTTTTTTTCCCTTCAAAATAAAGTTGTACAATTTACCCCCACGTTCTCATTGAAATTCCAGTTGAAGTTCCAACTACTCTTATAGGCATCCTATCCACTTAACAGATGAAAACTGTTAATATTTACCGGTATGTATGTAGTGTTACATTTAATTAATTAAGCTATTGTAGTTGTTATTAATACCATTTTGTAAACATTAAATTACGTGGATAGGACATTGTTCAACACAAACAAACAAAATATAGATATAATTTAAATTAATTCTTTTTAAACAAATAAAAATAAAAATTAATAATTGAGAATTGACGAGAAAGTGTTGACAAAATGATAATACAAGTGTCAACGGCTTACTATAGTGTGTATAATCATATTTAAGGACTAAATTCAATAATAAAAATAAGAATTAACGATGCCTTCTGCATATTTTCCCAAATAAAAAAAAAATTAAAATCAAATCAAATCGAATTGAAAACAAGAAAAATTAAAAAAAGAAAAAAAAAAGAAAAAGAAAATTAGTTTGACAAAATACAAAGAATAAGCATTTTTCACATGCCTAAGCTGCATAGTACATCACTGGCTGGCATTTTGAAATTTATCAAGAAATCAAAAGAAAAATTCAATTTTATCAATTAAAAATAAAATCTGATTTAAATCAGGCACTTAGACAAAAACCAAATAAATAATAATTTTTTTTTACCTCTTCTAATCTGTCTTCCCTTGAGTTAACCACCAAATTCAAAAAAATAAAAATAAAAATAAAAATAAATAAAAATAAAAAATTGCATTGTCTCAAGGCACACAAAAAGGCTTCTTTTTTACACGCATTAATCGGTTCTTTATCAACATTTAATTCAATTCATGTATTTAAAAACCCCTAAATTATCTCTATGCAGCTTGGCACGTGTTAATATTTCACTCATATTTTTTTTTTTTTTTTTTTTTTTTTCAAATTTTTCAAGATTTTTCAAAATTTTTCAAAATTTTTCCAACTTTTATTTCAATTTATTTTTTCTCTTCACCATCTTCAAATATTCGTAAAATCGCTTCATCTTCATTCCTAAATTCATTTTCATCACAATACACTAATCAAGCAATTAAATTTTTTTCTCGTTTTTTTTCTTTTTTAAATTTTTTAAATTTTTTTTTTTTAAATTTATTTATTTATTTATTTATTATGGTAATTTTTTTTTTACACCACCGACAAGTGCAAAATGAAAACATTCGCATTTTGAGACATTCATCTCCCACTCGTCAATGAATTATTTCATTTATAATTATTTTTTTTTACCTTTTTCTTATTTTGTTTCTGTGACAACAACTTTTTTCTTTGAAATCAAAAATTCACATTGTTGTAAAACGTTGACGAATCAATTAAATGTAAAAAATAAACGAAATAAGCGAGAAGCTTACTTGTAATTTTGCTTGTCAAAGCATAAAGGAACGAAGAGCACAGTAGCAGTCAGCGTAGGACAAAGGAGCAGGACAGTGAACGTGTAATGGGTTTCGGGCGGAAGCTGTGGGTGGACGCAGACGGACCAAGCAATGAAAGTTTAGGGTGAGAAGGGTGGACTTGAGCAGAGGCATGCTCCCATTGGCAGTTCGGTCGCCGCCAATCACGATAGACGTGATGGTTGCCACTTTTCGGCTAGAATGGAAAGCGAGAGAGTCAAATTCAGCGTGATGGGCCGCGCCGGACGTGACCAATGCCGATGATGGACAAGCAGCGTGGATAAAGGAGAGAAATAATATTATTTGTTTTTAAAATGTTGAATACTATTCGTTTCCTTTGCATTGCGCTTAGTTTAAGCAATGACCTGGCCAGGTTCACGAAGCTCGCGCGTTGTTTTAAATCCGCTGGTTCCGTCAGGCCCGCGTGGTTGACGCACCAAAACGATTCGCGGTCCAGTATCATCGCAGGAGACGGTTCGTAAACGGCTTATAAGACGTTCTGGACGTGGTATTTCACTGCAATTAGATAAACAAATTACACATACGTTCAAAAGTGAATTCCATGTGAAATAATCTCTATTTTTACAACCAAAAACGACTTTTACAGCGCAAAAATGCATTTCAAGGCCACTTTAGTGCATTTTTCATGTACAAAAATGCATTTTTAGGTCCTTTAATACACTTTTCATGTTCAAAAATGCATTTTTAGGTCCTTTAATACACTTTTCATGTTCTAAAATGCATTTTTAGGTCCTTTAATACACTTTTCATGTTCAAAAATGCATTTTTAGGTCTTTTAATACACTTATCTTGTGCGCAAAATTGGTCCCTTTTTAAAAAACATCATTTTTGGGCCCAAGAAGTGTCATTTCTAGACAGAAAACATCAATATACAAACCTGACTTTAACTACGTTGCATGCAGACACTTTCCCATTTCTTTGTTTCTGAACGATTACAAATTCCACTTGATCGCCAGGCTGTAGATTGACATTGTCTCGAACTTCAGATATATGGAAAAACAATTTCTTTCCCTCTTCCACTTCGTACGACAAAAATCCAAACTAAAAGACACGAAAAGAGAGAAATAAATAAACAAACAAAACAAAACAAAACAAAACTCATCAATTACTTGTCCTTTAATAGCTTCAACCGTGGCATGCATTTTTTTCCGGATAGGCTTCACATTAACAGCGCGTTCTTCCGTCGTCGATTTCACAACACCAATTTGGAATTGAACGGTATCGCCTTTTTGAACAAACTCGCGTTTATCTGCCAAACTCGTAATACCAAACTGATACGACAATTCATCATCTTTTTCTGTTAAAAATAATTCTCGTTTAAATTTTTTCTCTCTCAATTTTTCCAAATTTCCCAAACCTTCCAATCCAAGTTGAATTAAACCTGGATATTCGTCTTGATCCGGATTAAAGCATCTCACAGGTCTTATCACAATTCCCTCGTACAAGTCAGGCTTAATATCTTCGCTTAAAATCGTCCCTTTCGGAAGTTTTCTTACACACTCAGCGCTTTGCTTAGTTCCTTTCTGGGACAGACCATATTCGACCTCACTACCCAGTTCAAGCATAGTCGCATCGCCATTATAAACACTAAAAACCAAAACAGAAATTTAAAAAAAATTCTTTTTCTTCCACATTTTTCTACCTAAAGTGGAAAAAAACTTCATGATCATGGTCAGCAGTCTCGATAAATCCAAAACCATCTTTCAAAGCTGCTACAAATCCATGATGGGTATATCTGAATCCGTTTTTGACTCCACGATTAACCACATGCAGATCCACAGCCACTTTCTGGTTCGTCCGTTTCGATTCACTAATACTAAACTCCACCTAAAACCATCAAAAGAATTCAATCAACACCTGCAAATAATTCTTTTCTTTCAATCGTTTCTCCACCTTATCTCCCAGTTTTGGTACATTTCTGATATCACAATCTTTGATGTAAAAACAGATTGTCTCTTCGCCTCCATCGTCGTTACGATACGATATCGTACCAGGCTCCATCTCCTTGTTTTTCACGCCGCTGTCTGTTTTACTAGGGCTCCTACTCCACTGGGAGCCGGGTTCACGTTCTATTACTCCAATCACGTGTTCTTGAAGCACCGAATCAAATTTAACTGTGCCAGAAGCCAAGTGCAAAATGCGAATTGCATTTTGGCGATTTGGTGTTGTGGGATCCTATTAAATCAAACAAACGCTTGTTTATTATCATTTTTCAATTTCCCAACTAAATCCAGTGGCGGAACGAGGGTGTGGCAATTGGTTAAGGCGCCAAGTACCAAAATGGTCCGTTTGTGCACAAAATTTCGTCTAAAATTGCTAATTCTGGCTTTAAAAATGTGTTTTTAGTCTAAAATGACGCATTTCTGCTTAAATAGCCTCGTCCCGCCTCCTCCTATGACCTCGAAAACTCACTTGCACAACTGTAAATTCCACCTCATCTTGAACTTTTACCTCTCGATTTACATCAAGAATTTCACTGAAATGGAAGAACATCCGCGTGTCCCTATTGACACATTTTATGAACCCGAACCCGTCTTTCACAGCAGCCACGATGCCTCTTTCTCGCTGCTCCTCCGTGGTGAAAAAACTCTCGTTCAGCAACATGATGTTGGTCGCCCGTTGCAAATGATCGCGTCTATCTGTCGCTATATTCAGCTCGACCCAATCTCCCTGCTGCAGACTGAAATCGCCGTGTTGGTCTTTGTCGCCAAATGGTAATTCGACATCACTGGAAAAAATATATATATATATTAATTAATTTTTAATTTTTTGTTTTTAAATTTATTGTTTGATTTACCTGCCATCACGCCGATAACGTATACGGCCTGGAAACGGATCACTCTGATGTCTGGCTTGGCATTTCTCAATAACACGAACGACTTGTCCTTTGAGTCTCTCGTCACTAATGTCTTCAAAAACTACCGTTCCTTCAGGAAGGCGTGTCACATTCACCGCTACCTCTTTTCCGTTTCGAGTTTGGATGCTGAATTCGACATCGTCGCCTAAAACTAGATCTTTCAGATTTTTCACTTCACTAAAATGGAAGAATATCTACAAAATAAATAGAAAAAAATATTAAAACTGGATTTTGTGCGTATTTTATAATTTTTTGGGGGCATTTTATAATTTTTTTGTAATTTTTTATGGGTATTTTGTACTTTTTTGCGGGCATTTTGTGATTTTTTTGTGTTTTTTTTATTCTTGACCTCTTTGACTACGTCAGATCGTTCAATAAATCCAAAAGATTCTTTCATTGAGCAGACCACGCCTTGATAAACTTGACTTTGTGATGTGCCATCTAATTTTATTCGACGGGCGTGCAAATTGCCAGTCCTGGAAAACGATACAACATCAAAACTCTATTCAATTGCAAATGTTTAGAAAACATGGAGATTTACCGCTTATCTGTTGCAATTTGAAAAGAGACTTTGTCCCCGGCATGTAGCACACAACTATCTTCGATGTCCTGAGATGTGTACGGCAAAAAAAAACATTCGCCACGGTTTTCATAGGATATGCGACCTTGATCAGACAAGCAACCCTAAAAATAACAAAAGTTAATCAATTTAAACAAAAAAATGTAAACAAAATCCAAATTTATCTCAACTTACACCCGAATTTTTCAGTTCTGTTGTCACTGTTCCAATGACCCTCTCCTCACTAAGAACTTCATAGGAGATCACTTCCGGTGAAATTTTGAGAACGCTGCTCGCAATAGGTTTCCCCGTGCGGCGGTCGTAAGTCATCTCAAATTCCACCGGATCTAAAAATTAAAAAATTCCAAAGAAATCAGAAAAATTCCAAAAAACATCAAAAAAAATAATTTTTCTGCAAAAATTTAACCCTAAAAATAACTAATAATTTGTACCTCCAATCTTCAGATGTTCAATGTTCCCATCGAATTGACTGTAATGAAAAAAAAGCCGAGCTTGTCGTTCACAGCACTGAATAAATCCATAGGAATGCTGAAAATTCAATAACAAATACATCAAAATCCATTTTATTTCAATTTCATTTCATTTTTCTAATAATTTTATATTTTTTTTTTACCGTTTTCGACATTAGCTATTTTTTTTATGACTTTAAAAATATTAAATACAACTAGCTGAGCTAAGTTACCCCTATTGAGAATTTCGTTTTGTGTTTTTTTTTTAGTAGAACAAAATAAACCAAATTTGTTAGCTACTCATAATTTAGGTGACAGAAAATGGAAGCCCCAAACGGTTAAAATTCAATAATACAACATTTGGAAGACTAGCGCAGGGCTTGCCATCAGCATCGATTCTGATTGGAGAATAAACATCGCAACAATCGAACCGCGCAACAACTCAACGCGATACTCAAACGAGAATTCTCCGCCCGGAACTGGTAACCAAACGTTATTTACATTTATTTACATTCCACCCCGAAATTCAGCACGAAATTCCTCCTAATTACAATTTTTAAGCCAAAAATTTAATCTTTGTTTGATAATTTTGCCCAAAAAATTGAAAATTGGGGCCCCCAGGTGTGAAAATATCACTAAATACTAAATAAATAATTCGGGGGATCCTGAAGCCAGATGGGACCCACTTGGCAAGTGACCCGGGACAAAATAAGGTCCCCGAATTCAAAAATCTAAATAAATGATGGAATAAATGTCAAAATTAATTATTACCAAAAGTTTTTCTATGATACCAGTCTCACGGCCTGTGGAATTACTACCATTACCACTATTAGAATTATTGGAGGTGAAAGTCGATGCTCTTTGATACGCAACTATTGCACTGTCTTGCATTGGCGGCTGGAAAGACTAAGAAATTAAAGTTTATAAAATTTTTAAAAAATTTTAAAAAAATTTAAAAAAATTTAGAAAATTAATAAATTTGTACTGACATTCCACTGAGGACTTGACATGATATATGTTGTGTTCAGCTTCAATCTTAGTTTGCGATAGAATGGTCAGAATGAAAAGAGAAAAGAAGGAGTCTCGTTACGCCTCAATAGAGGCCATTTTGAGTAGGAAATATTATTAGAAAGAAACCAGCGAATCTTTTCTCTTGTCGATTTCAACGATAACCACTCGAATTTGCGTCTTGTTTAATGAATTTCGAAGTAAGGAAGTTTCCAAATTGTCCTCAGATGTACAACAGTGTGTGCTTTGTAATGTGTCGAGATGATGCGAGATGATTTTCACTTAATTTCCACCAAATTTGACCGACTGCAGGTTAATACTTTAATTTGTCTTCAAACCTAAAAAAACAAAAACAAAAAATTTAGAAATTAAATTTTTTTTTTAATTTTTTTTTTTAAATTAACAATTATTTAAATGAATAAAATTTATTTCGTAGGGAAAAAACAAACTAACATGATATAATTGTGATCTACGAGCGTTTAATTGACGAAAAACTACTTAATCTTCACTTCCTTCTTCCACTTAACTTTCTTCCACTCATTTCCATCAGCAAACAAAGCGAAAATGTGAAGGAAACACGGAAAACGAAAATTATCATTTCCAATTGTTATTGATTTAGCATTATTGGTAATCGGAAGTCGGGAGACGGTTGCGGATGAAATGGAAAGGTTGAGTTTAAGTCACATCCTATTTATTTTTCTTATTTTTTTTTTTATTTATTACATTATACCATGTCAGTAGTTGTGCAATTTTTGTTTTGCATTATTGGCGATTAAATGAATCCGGCTCGTGGGGATTGAAAAATCCATTTTTGTACACTCGTAATCATTTGTTCGTACCTGGATGAAATTTCGTTTCAACAATTAGTGCATTATTGCACTGCTTACCTCGACACAGCACAACACTGAAGACATGCCGCCATTTTCCGCCGTTCATCTTTATCTTTCTTTTTTTAATGTCGTGTGTTGTTTTCGCACTAGTTGGCGCTGGGGTTTCTTTTCCGGTATTGCTCATGCGCAATGGAAGCGGTTCCGGTGTAAACATCCTGTTTTGATGTAGTATTGTGAAAAATGGTTGTGATTGATTGGGAAGAATTGAAAAATATAAATTTTAAAAATTTACACGATGATCAAGTGGATAAATTTTATTTGCAAGTTGCAGATGTGAGCAATTTTGAATTTTAATTTAATTTTAAATTAATTAATTAATTTTTTTGATTTTTTTAGGTTGAAATTGGGGATGAATCAGATCCGAATAAACTGCAAAAATTATTCAGACTTGCCCAAGTTATTATGCAGGTTTGAGATAATTAATTAATTAATTATAATAATTTTTATTTTTTTAAAAAAACATTTAACAGGCCAAAGCGGTGCAGGCGGAAGAGTTATTGGAAGAGCTGGAAAAGGAATCGACAAATTTCGCAAAAAAAGAACGGAAATTAACGGATGAAAATGATGATTTAATGCAACAATTAAGAGAGCTTCGGGTAATTTTAATTTGGCATTTGAAAATACCTGTAATAGTTTTATAGCTTTTATTAGAGCGGTGTGGTGATGTTTTTTTTCTAATTTTCAACAAAATTACTTTAAAAGGCACTTGAAATGACATCTTTTTAATAATTTCTCGGTGCGAAAATGTACCTTTTAGGCACAACCGAAAACAATACATCTTTAAGCAAAAAATACATCTTTAAGCGCAAAAAATGAATCTTTAAGCGCCAAAAATGCATCTTTACGCAAAAAAAATGGAACATACAGACCGAAACATGCATTTTTATGAACAAAATGCATTTTTTGTGTGTAAAAATCACTTTTTGTGTGTGAAAATACATTTTTGTGTTAAAATGCACTTCCACGTGTAAAAATGTATATTTTTAAGGCATTAAAAAATATATTCACAGGAAAACAAACATTCTTAGTGCTAAAAGGCATTTTTCAGCTGCATAAGTGCAATTCTCAAATTTTAAATGCAATTTTTATATGTAAAATGCAAAAAGTTACCATTAAACATTTGTATAAACTTTGTTTTGAAATTTTTAGAGACACGGCGATAAGAATAAGCGTCAGGAATCAACGGATTTTCGAGATGATTCACGCGCACTGCAGAGGGCGAACGAGAGGTTTCAATACGAATTGAAAGATGCGAAAGAAGTTTTAGCGAAAGAAAAAGCCGAAGCTGAGAAGGTTATTTATATTTGTTAAATAATAGTGTAAATCGGCTTATTATCATTAAGTAAAAACACAATTTATCCAGCTTTTAGCTCGTCTGGAAGAATCCGAGCGTGAAAAACGAGATAGTCGTCGTGAAATCGCAAACTTGAAAGACGAAATAAATGATTACAGACATCGTATGGAGTCTCAAAGGGATTCACTGCTACAAGATAAAGGAAGAGATAATTTTTCTACGGAAAAGATGCGCGAAAAGAATCAGCAAATTAATAAATTACTCGGAGAAATTGAAGTATTTGTTTGTATTTAATGGAAGAATTTAAAAATTGTTGTATTTATTTATATTTTCTAGACTTTAGAAAAGGCTAATGATTTTCTTCAGCGACACGTATCGGATTTGAAGTTGAAATTAGAAGATGCAACTAAAGAAATGAATATTTCCACCGCGGAATTAATGCGGCTAAAGGTCTTTATTTTTGTATTCATTCAATAAAGAAGATATTAAATTTATTGTTTAATTTTTTTGGGATTTATTTTTATAGGATGTTATGAAGAAATCTGAGAAAATGACTGACAATTTAAGCCATGATAATAAGCAATTGGAATTGAGATTGGAACAAATACTTGAACACAGTAAACAAAAAGATTTATCGGAAGAAAAAATTATAGAACAATTGAACCAACGTCTCGAAGATTGGAAGGTGTAGATCATCATTTACTTTATTTCGCACCTTTTTCATATATAAAAAAAAGCCAATTTTTATTCTGAAAATATAAATTTGAGAATAAAAGTGGCAATTTTTAGTCTGAAACCAATGGATTTTGCACTGAAATGGGCAATTTTTGCTAAAAAAAAGACTAAATTTTATGTTAAATAATGCATTCTTTCATGTGTAGTTAATTTTTGTGTGAAAATTAATTTTTTTAAAATTAGAATGATCTATTTTTGTACTTAAAAATGTATTTACAACTATCCATGGCGATACAATTACTCGATGAATCACTGACCATACTATAACAAATTCCTTTTCTAGGTCAAAGCAAAAAGCAACGATCAGGAACTAAAACAATACCAACAAAAAATCACCGATCTTGAAGAAAAATTAGCCGCTATTTACGCCGCGCCGGATGACTCCAAAGTTAACATCCTCTCAAAAGTAATTACAGAATCTCAAAAAAAAAAAAAATTAAAATTAAAATTAAATCATAATCTAGGCACTCGCAGATCGTGACGAAAAAATAAACATCCTACAGGAAAAAGTTGAGAAAGCAACCAAAGATCTAAACGAAAATGCCAAAATAATCGAGAATTTAACACCAACGCCGTTTACATCGAACGGAATCGACCCTAAACTGGCGAAAATCGAATCTACACTCAAAGAAAAAGAAAAATCATTGAAAAACGCATTGAAAAGCGCATCGGATGCGGACTTATACGCGCAGGAAAAAGACCGGCAGTTGATAATCGCTTTAACCCGAATGCACGAATACGAGTCGGGCGAATACGGCTTGACGGAAGCGATATCCGAAATTAAAGACGTTAAGCTGCAGTTAAAAGCTAGGGATAAGCAAATACACGAATTGACTCAGTCCATAAACAATAAAGACTTAATTGTCAATCAATTGCTCAACGAGAACGAGGAACTGCGGGAACGGCTGGGCTTGGACCCGCGACGAGCGCTGGACGTGAACGAAGTGAAAGAGAAGTTGATGGTGCGACAGCAGAGAGAGAAATGGTTAAACGTGACGTTGCAGCACGAAATCGAGCGGTTGGAAGAGGAAAGAGTCGAATTGCGGACGCAAAATCGACAATTGGCGCAAATGGCCGGAGAAAGGGCCGCGTATTTGGGCTTGTCCGTCGAGGATTTGCAGCAGTTGCATCGTTTTTCGGAGAAATTGAAGAGTAAACGCGAGATTGGTGTTGAAGAGGTTCGCGGGGCGAGTGAAGGGGACGGCGGGAGTGGAAATGATGCGGAAGAAGAGTTGGTGGAAATTCGAAATCGACTTCAGGTTTCGTTGCAAGATAGAACGAAGTTGAGCAAAGCTTTGAAAGAGGCGATGGCGGATATAAAACACCTCGAAGATGGTTTGAGCGACGTGTTGGACGCGATGAAGAAGCAAAATGAGAGATCGGATAAACGTTTGCAATGTCCGAGTTTGGAGAAATTGGTTGCGGTAATGAGAAAGTTACTTCGGGATTTTTCAGAAATTTATCTAAATATTGTAAAAAAAAATTATTGAAATTATATATTTAAGTCGAATAAGGGCCCTGCAACATTTCTTTACAATTTAGTCAGAAATTAATTTTTATTTTCTCGAAAAAAAGTGGATTTTTTGGCTTAAATTGACCATTTTTACACAAGAAATGGACAATTTATGGCCTAAATTGGCATTGATTTGTCTAAAATTAAATTTTTTAGTCTAAAATTGGCATTTATTTGTCTAAAATTAAATTTTTTAGTCTATAATTGACATTTATTTGTCTAAAATTAAATTTTTTAGTCTAAAACTGGCAATTATTTGTTTAAAATTAAATTTTTTAGTCTAAAATTAAACTTTTGAGTCTAAAATTGAACTTTTGAGTCTAAAATTGAACTTTTGAGTCTAAAATTGAACTTTTGAGTCTAAAATTGAACTTTTGAGTCTAAAATTGAACTTTTGAGTCTAAAATTGAACTTTTGAGTCTAAAATTGAACTTTTGAGCCGAAAATTGGACTTTTGTGTCTAAAATTAAACTTTTGAGTTTAAAATTGAGTTTTCGGAATCTAAAATTATTTTTTTTGGTTGTTTTTTTTAGTTGATTGAGTCTAAGCAGTCGACGGGGTCTTACGACTTGGTTGCATTTTCCAAATCACAACTCGATGTTGAAAGGGGAAGGAACGAAGAACTGAGAGCGGAATTAAGACGAGTGCGGTCAGAGAAACGCGAAAACACGAAAATTGAAGTGAAAGAAATCGGGGATAAAATCGAGACTAAAAGCGCCGCATCCAAATGGAGAGTTTTAGAGTTACCAGAAAATTTAAGTTTGTCAACGAGCGACACGATCGCCGTATTGAACGTACAACTACTCCAAGTTCTAAGCGATTTAAAGCGCAAAGCAGCAACGAATTCTCAACTATCCACCGCTTTGAATGAATGTAAACAGACGATCACGGTTTTTAACCAACAGCAAATTTTGATGTACGACGAGTTCGCAGCGCGGGAAAAGGAATGGAAGAATGAGAAATCAGTTTTGGTCGAAGATAAAAGAAAAACCGGCGAGATGAATCTGGAATTACGAACCAAAGTTGAAGAATTGGAAAAGATTTGCGAGATTTACACGCGCGACGAAAGCGAGGTGCGCAGACGAGTGGCAGAAATGAGCGGCAAGTTTATAAATTCAAAATCCAACGAAGCGGTTTTGACAAGGAAGGTTTCGGCAATGACAGAAGCGGAGAACGAGTTGACGAAACAAATTAAACAGCTGCAAGATGAGTTATTGCACGTGGACTCGGCCGTGGCGCAAAAAGTTCAGTATTTGCGGAGATCGAAGGTACTATAAGATTAAACATCGATTATTTGTGTTCCCGCGATTTATTGCGTCGAATTTTAAGATTTATTTACGTTTTTATTTCGTAGGAAAAGTCTGCTTTTCAAATGTCGTGGCTGCAACAATGTTTAGAAGAATCGGTACCGGCGGTTGATCTCGAAATAACGAGCAAACAGTTGGAAGCGGTGACGAATAAATACGAAGAAATTTGCGAAAAATATGCTCAAGCGGTAAGAAATTGGAATTTATAAAAAATAATTTAATTGTTTCGATTTATATATATTTTTTTTAGAACGAGACATCGGAGTTGCAGAACGAAATATTCGAATTGAAGAAATTGCTGAATGTCGAAGAGAAAGAGAGAATCGAGTTGGAGGTTTTGCTGCGGAAAGAAAGCGGCGAAATTAAGCGGAATAATTTGTTGACCGTGACCGAAATGCAATTGGCGAACGAAAAGGATCGGAATGAACATCTGAGGCAGCTGCAACAGCGGAACGAGGAAACGATACGACAATTAAACGCGCGGAATCAAGCGTTGGAGACCAAGTTGGAGGAAAGAACCAAAGTTGGACTCGATCGAGATTTGGATAAATTGCATTCGTACGAAGCGGCTCGGCGACGAGTGACGAAGTTGGAAGAAAAGGAAAACGAGCTGGAAACGGAGTTGGCGGAGCAAAAGGAAATCACCAGGATCGCTCGAAATCAAGCCGAAGCCGTGAATACAATTTTCAAAAGCCAAAACCAAGAAATTCGACTTTTCCGCCAACAATTGCTGGACTTGGAGTCGAGCGACAGCGACAAACACAAAATCGGCCAACTGCAGAGACAAGTGGCGGCGTTGAAGAAAAGCGAAGTCGCGGCAAACGATTGCGTTGAGAAAATTAAGTCGCGGTTATCGGAATTGGAAGTAACTAATTTGCGTTTGGAGCAAAAGTATGTTGTAAAATAATGTTTAATTACGTAATTTAATTTAAAAAATATTTTTTTTGTGTTTTTACTTTTTAGATGCGACGAAAAGGAGCAACTCGTCTTCACTTGCCGGAACGAAAACCGACATCGAATAAAACTCTTGTTATCGGTTTTAAACGGGTTGCGGAGACAGAATTACGGCGTTGGGTCGTTTTCCCGGCAAAAAATGATGGACGTTATCGAGCAATTGCGCGAAAAGGAGAGAAAAGTGGCGACGGAATTAGATAAAGCGCAAAATGGAAGAGTAAATCTGGAAGAAAAAGCGAGCGAATACAAACTTCGGTCTAGATATGTCGAGGATTTAATCCAGACTCTGAAAGGTGGAGACGGGGCAGCGAAGGTGATCGAATGGCACGAGAAAGTGAGTGCGGTGAGAGTACGGGAAATGAAACTTCAACGGGAGAACGCTAGATTGAAACAAGAGGTGAAATTTCAATCAAAATACAAAAAGTTTAATATAAAATTTTAATTGTTTTCGATTTAGTTGCAACATCGACTGTCGCTCGTTGCGCGGAGTGATGCCAAGATGGCGGAGATGGACCAAGAAATTCAGCGATTAACGAACGAAATGGATAAACGGGACGTCGAGTGGGAGAATTGTTTGATGAATCGTGTAACGGAGGAAGAAGAAGAACGGTCGGAGAAAGCGGAGAAACTGAAAGAACAGAAGCAATTTATTGCAGGTCAATTCCAGAACGAAACGAAAACAATTTCGAGGTACCGCAACGAGAATCATAATCTGCACAAGAAAGTGTCGGCTTTGCTGATCAAAGTGAAAGAACTGGAAGATGTTATTGTTTTCAACGAGAAATCGGTGTCGGAGTTGCGTTTGAAAGTGTCGGCCTCGTCGACGCAATTATTGAGGGACGAGCAGCCGACGAGCGACGACGAACCCGAACAGCAGCAGATTAACGTACTCAAGTCTTATGTTGATACGTTGCAATTGCAGTTGTCGCAGAAAGAGGAGATGGTGAAACATTATAAGCATTTATTGCATGCGGCCCAAGACGAAATTAATGCGAATGGGAAAAGACATCAGACTATTTTACAGCTGTTGCAGAATAAATTGCACAAAAGCAACGATGCGACGTTGGAGAAATTCAAAAATATTGTGCAACAGGCGTCGGAAGCTGCGACGACGGAACCGGTCTTAATAAAAACTCAGGTTTGGAGTAGACACCGGCCCCGATCAAAAATATATGAAAATAAACGAAAAAAATTGTTATTTAACGGACTATTTTGTTATTTAACGGAATATTTTGTTATTTAACGGAATATTTTGTTATTTAACGGAATATTTTGTTATTTAACGGAATATTTTGTTATTTAACGGAATATTTTGTTATTTAACGGAATATTTTGTTATTTAACGGAATATTTTGTTATTTAACGGAATATTTTGTTATTTAACGGAATATTTTGTTATTTAACGGAATATTTTGTTATTTAACGGAATATTTTGTTATTTAACGGAATATTTGGTTATTTAACGGAATATTTGGTTATTTAACGGAATATTTGGTTATTTAACGGAATATTTGGTTATTTAACGGAATATTTGGTTATTTAACGGAATATTTGGTTATTTAACGGAATATTTTGTTATTTAACGGAATATTTTGTTATTTAACGGAATATTTTGTTATTTAGCGGAATATTTGGATATTTAATGGCATATTTGGATATTTTCCGGAATATTTTGTTATTTAACGGAATATTTTGTTATTTAGCGGAATATTTGGATATTTAATGGCATATTTTGATATTTTCCGGAATATTTGGATATTTAACGGAATGTTTGGATATTTAACGGATTTTTTTTTATATTTAACAGAAACTATTTTACAATTTTTAATTTTTTTCTAATATTTTCAAAATTTTCTAAAATTACAGATTCAGAAATTGGAAGATACTGTGGCCGAGCAAGATATTGCCCTGAGAAATTTAGCCGACAAACTGAATCAGTGCCAGAATGAAAAGGAAGAATGGAGACAACGTGTCGACGAATCAGAGAAGGCGAAATCGTGCGAGCAAGAAAAGTTAGTCGAGGAATATCAAACACACATCTCTGAACTTGAAGCGTTGTTAGAGAATCAAGTTAGAGAAATGGACAATGCAAATGCCACTGTAATGCAGCTAACACAAGAACTACAAGTGTTAAAAGAGGCCAATCAACTCGCGCCATCCATGTTGCAACAGAAATGTATAGAAAAACTAAAGGAACAGGTTTCAACTAAAGAAAAACAATTACAGGTTATTATTGACGTGTGGATTTAACAAACAAATGCTTCATCACTTTTAATGGGTTTTAGGGGTTAAGTAAGGCAATGACCGAAGTCAAAGCTGAAATAATCGCCATATCGCAGGAAAAAGGTGAACCGGGTTGGAAAGTCAAGGAAATGGGACAGAGAATTCGTGCTCTGGAAGATGAAAATAAACGTTTGCTTAGAGAAAAACAAGCGCTACAAGAGGAAGTGGCAAAGATGAAAGTTGATCTAGGTATTACCGTTAAACGGGACAAGCAGGGCCGTTCCTATTTTATTGTTGATTTTGTGGTTTAAGAGTCACTGGGTGTCTGTCCTTTGCTCCTGCTCTATATTGGGGCTCCAAAATGATAAAAAACACAATGGTGCACCAGTATGTTGGTGGTGAAAATTGAATTGCTCGGACCACAAATTCTGTGGAAGGGTGGCACTATTCCTTGCAATTATTATTTTTGTGCCATCACCCCACAATGTGGACGTTTATTTCGGGGCTGAAAAGAGACGTGCAACTACAAAAAATTAAACTTTTGCCTGTGAAACTGGCTGTTGCTGCGTTTCTAACATACCTTCGTTCTTATCGCATCATTAATTATCATTCTTGAGACACTATTAAAAATAACATTTTTTGAAATTTTATTTACAAGTTTAAATGTCACCGTTCAGGTGTAAACACGTTCAAGTGTCGGCCCAGTTAACTGGGGCCCGGTTAAAATTCTCGCTGTTGAAATGTCGGCCCGGTTAAAATTCTCGCTGTTGAAATGTCGGCCCGGTTAAGTGTACCCGTTCAAGTGTCCCCGTTTAAGTGACGCGCAGTTAAGTGTCTCCAAACCCAATACACTAGGAATGAGGCTGCTTTTAGTCCTTGCTGGGACCCAAATTTGGTGTTGGGGGGCCCTGGGAATGATGGGTAAATTGTATTTTGATGAATTGTTGTTTAGTTCCAAGCAGACAAGATGCTGGTGACAATACAGTATCAACACCAGACATTGAGGATAAAAAGCAAGAGGAAATTCAACATGCAGAAAAGGTATTTACTGAAGTGGAAAGCGTATTTTGGGGTTAGCGAGGAGTAGGGAAAGTATTTTGTGTATATTTTGTAGGTTAATGAACAAATGATACAGTGGATGGAGAAGAAAAAGTGGCAGAAGATTGTGGAGCAGTTGAGGAATAAATTGAAGGAACAAGAGAAGTGTAGAGAACAGTTGGAGAAGAAAAACAAATTACTGACATCAGTTAGCGAGAAATTGAATTTGGAGAAAAAGTCTTTGGAGAATAGGTTGAAAAGCAGCACCAGAGAGACGCCAAAACAAGAGAATCAAGTGGAATTAAGGAAGCAATTGAATGATTTGAAGGACGACAAGAAACGTTTGGAAAGCGAGTTAGAGTTTGTGCAAACTGAAGCTATTTATTTGCAAGACAGAATCGCTGAGCTGGAGATGACAGTGAAGGAATTGCTGACTAAAGATGTTGTTAAAGGGGTAAAAATAATGAATTTTTATTAAATTTAAGTTGGTTATACAATATTTTTCATTTAGGAACCAATTTCACCAGCAAGTGGGGATTGTGCCGCAACAAAAGATGTAAACACAGTCCAGATGGAACAAAGAATGTTAAAATTGCAAGAAGAAATAACTATTTGTCAAAAAATTATTAGTGATCTGAAATATGAGAAAGCAAGCATGAAAGTAAGTTTGCTTTCAATTGCAGATTCAAATGAAATATTAATTATTTTTTTTGAAGGAAAAATTGGAAAATGTTCAACAAAAAGAAATAATGGACAACAACAGGATGGATGCACTTGAAAAAGCAGCAGAAAAACTTATGGTGGAGAATGGTAAACTAAGCAAAGATTTGAAGAAGGAGCAACAAATTAGTGATAGTTTAAGGGAAAGAGAGACTAAATTGCTGAGTGAAGCGGAGAAATTGAGCCAAGAACTAGCGGATGCTCTAGAGCACTTAAAAGTTGTCGAATCCAAGCAGCAAAAATCGTCTACTTTTGAGAAGAAGCAAGACAGGAAACTCCAGCAAAGGATTGACAGTTTACAGAAGGAACTTGTTGCCAAAACTGATAAGGTGAAAGAAATTAATCTACAACTTAAAGATGCAACAGATCATGAAAAAAAACTTATGAAAGAGATTGCCAGCTACAAGAAAATGTTAAGTGATAAAAACATTAAGAAAGTATGAATCTTGCCATCATATTCTACTTCTCCTTAAAAAAATTATGCTTTCAAGTGCACTCGTATGAAGATACCAGAACCAACTAGTCATCCCACAATTTGCACGGAGGTTTACGTTCCACAAAAGTGTTTTTATTTTTTTTCTCAAAAACTAACGGGATTTTCTTTCTGAAAATTCGTGCATTTTATATAAACATCGTAAATATAAACCACGCAAATCGAGGGACTCTGTAAAGATGAAGAAAATAAACAAACTTAGATTGTCTACTAATTTTTATGACCATTTTTTTATGTATATATATATATTAAAAGGCACAAGCATTTACAAGAAATAACTTTTAAATTCAACAAAGCTGTTGGTTATAAATCAGTTAAATAACAAGTGGTCTTATCACAGCAAGATAGTAGCAAGGCATTAATATTTTTTAAAGTACTATAACCTTCCGGTTTTCCCATTAATAACACTTGCTGCAACAGACATTAGAATACAAATGAAAACTGAATTTTCTTTTTCATTATTTATTGCAACACATTATTCATTTATTTATTTTATAAAACTAATTTCATTTGAACTTTAGATAAATTAACAAACAAGTGATATGCTCATTCAATTTTCTTGTCTTTAACAGTTACAACAAAAAGAAAGAAAAGAGTGAAAACAATTCATACAAAATCTATCAAAAATCTTTAGAAATCTTTGTAAAATAATAAAGTTCATTCTACACGGCCAGCAAAAAACATGCGGAATTAACTCGAGCGTAATCGTCCTTTTCGCTTCACCGGATTATAATTCGAACAATTTCTCAAGGACCGGTTCCATTCTGCTTCCAAAGTTCATAACTGGTTGGTGGCCAAATTAATATTTGTTTGTACAATTTTGTCAAATTCAAAACAACACTTATTATTAAAACTACAACCGGAGTTTGTATCTACGATCGTATAGCCAGAGTTTGCATAACTACTTTTCAATACAAAGCAAAACAAAAAATAACCAAAAAAAAAATCAGTTAGAAAATATTTACAATAAAAATAATTCAAAATACTTTAAGGCATCTGTAGTCAATATGGTATGACAATATGGACATTGACATTATATTTGATGGAAGGCTGACAATAATATGCTACCCATCTTTGATGAATATACATGTCAAGACAACTGATACGTACTCTTAGTTCTACAAAATGGCACACCGACACCGGCATTCCTTTTTTGGTTTCCGGATGGACTGTTTAATAGGCGGTCGTTCAGCTGCTTGAAATTTCCTATTTAGTTAAAATAAAATAAAATAAAATAAAACCTTTTTGCAAGACTTGGCCCGCCTACAGTAGTGCCACTACAATTCCACTACATTTTTACACTTCTAAACCTGATGTTTAGAAAGTCTAATAAAACGATCATGTCCATCTGTCTGTCCGCGCACTTCCGGCTTCATTACACTGACGTCATTTCCGGAAGAAATTTGTAATATGAAAATTACAATACTTACACGTGCGTGACATCTATATCGCGCATTTGAAACTTAGGCGTCTATATTGCGCTTTTGCGACTTCTTTGCTACAATTCTATACAGAAAAGTGTAGAAGGGGTTTAGAAGTCTAATATGTAATGCGTCCATGCATTACAGATGTTTACTTGTTTTTATCTGAAGCATAAAAACATGGTGGATACTATACCCGCTCATAAATAGTGTAAACGTAGTTGTAGCGACGCTACTTTAGATTATGTATTGCAACCATTTAATATACAGTCGAGCCTCGTTATACCGTATTACCCCGCTTATTGCCACATGTCGGTATAGTGCGAGTATTACCGGCATGTCGATAAACCCCGTTTTTAATGGCATGCCAGTGTAAGCGAGTATGAATTTTTTTTAATTTTGAGCCCAAAACATGCTTAAAACGCATATTTAGATGTCCAAGATGTAGAAAATTGGCCTAAATTTCTATAAATCCATCCCGCTCATCCTAACGGAAGATTTTTACAGAGCAAAATTGATGGCTGTTGTTTATAATTATGAGTTTTATTAATAATGCAGCAAAAAAATAGCAAAATTATAGTGCTATTTAAAAGTTATCTAGCGCAACTTTGCTACAATTTTTTTTAAAGTAGCGTTAATGGTACTGCAGCCATTAAGAGACAATGCAAAGCAAATAAAGTGCCACTACTTTTTTTGAGTAGTTTTTGGCCCACCCCTTTCTATTTCATCTTAAGCACCCTTGGAGGAAACAAAATTGAGATTGCATCCTCCGTTACCTCCATTGGGAAATCAGAAAAGCACTGAAACACGCTTAAAAGTAGCAGCGTTTGGATTCAAAATTCCTAACAACTGGTTCCCGCTCGCCTTACCACGCAGGACGACGCCATTTATTCACAAACCCCTAAAATATTACCTTACTATCCTGACCAATTCATGAAACGCTTGATCCACATTCATGCGTAATTTTGCACTGCACTCTATGTACGGTAGCTTTAATTGCCTCGAAAGTGCTAAAGCTTCTTCGGATGATACCTAAAACCAATATTTGCACGTTAGACACACGCATAATGTTCATGGTAAACCCTACGCTTACCAATCGATGGTGTTCTAAATCAGCCTTGTTTCCGACAAGTAACATGGGAAATTCATCCCGGTCTTTTACACGCAGGATTTGTTTGTGAAATTTGTAGATTTCATCGAAACTGAAATTACCAATCACTTAACTATTGCTATTTTCTCTCAAAGCGTAGCAGTTGTCCCAATGTACCTACTCCTATCCGTTACAGAAAATATTAGAAGGAATCCTTCTCCAGATCTCATATATTGTTCTCTCATGGCACTAAATTCTTCTTGGCCGGCCGTATCTAGAACTAAATTCACAATTCATTAAAAGTCTGCACTACAAACCGCTACAGAAATCACACTTTTATCCACAGCTAAGAACGAAAGGAATAACCAATCTGGCCTTTCCCTTATACAATATTTCAAACCTCATTTCTTCATCTCCGTTATTCCTATTACCACCGAATATTGCCTAGCGAAGACTTTCCTAAGTCTAAAAATCTTTACCATAACTTAATTTAGAACGTTATTTCTATCGATTGCTTCGATTCTGGACTATCGCATAGTGTGCCTGCATACAAATTAGGAAATAGAATTTTTGACAAAATAGCATACACACAACCTTTTTTTATTCCCCAAAGTGCTTTCGGTCACCCCTTGGCCTTCTCCGGTGGTTACAAATTGCAAAATTCACATGCCGGACGTAGGTTACGAACACCTACTATCGCCTCATTTTAAACAACCTATTTGCAGTGACATCACGCAATTCTGTTGGTCACTATTTGTGATTTCGCTTTATTTGTATGAATCATGCGATCAATAGCTCCAAATGTGAAAACACCGTATTTCTCCGATTCTAAGATGCACTTTTTGCACGCAGTTTCTCTTCACAATGCAGCGGCGCGAATTCAGAATTGAATTTTCAACGCTTCGCGTGATTGTGAACAAAAATTCGCAGCATTGTAAACTAGCCTTTAGTATCGAAGAAATACAGAGGGTGAATACTCAAATATGAAACACTGCAATTTTTAATGTATTTCCTTTAATACACGTCAGTGTGTTGTCTTAGTTTGTCCAATGTGTCTCCCATGGAGTGTACTAACAACCCTGCATCTTCTTTCCAAGACTGGAACACTTCTCTGCACTTCCACATTTAAAGTGTTTCATTTTTGATTATTCACCCTCTGTACATCCCCCACTGGGTGTTACCACCACCTACATCTCACTTACCATCTAATCTGCCTACTACACCATCTATAACGCATTGTTTTGTGTAAGAGTCTTCTATAGTTGGATCGTAATCAGTTACAAAATAGGACTGGAAATAGAAAAAAAAAATAAAGAATTAAATTCAACACTTTGTATGAGAAAACCGAGAAAACACCCAACACATTAACCTATGAATCAGAGCCCAATTTCATGAGTAATCTAAATGCATCCTTTTTTAACAAGACCTAGTTCCAAGAAACACATTCTCCAACGGTCCCACATCCCTTTCATGTCCATTCTGAATAACATTATGTCATTACAACATCCGCCTTTTAACTTTTTTCCACTAATTAAATTCTTGTTTACATTGGAGATAAGGGGAAGTTTACTGGGACAGAACAAATGTTACATCACTAAATAATGCATTCAAACAGTTCAATGATTAAAATGTAATTAGAAATTCGATTAGTTGGATATGTAGAAACCGGTTTGGATTTCACATTTCACATTTTGCAATAATGGCAGACATTTTGAACCCACTTGAAAACTTTGGCAGCCGTGTAAAGGTGCATTGTGTTGAAATAAATCACCCTAAGTGGTTTAAATCGGTGGTTCGTTAACTGTTCTAGGCTAGGGAGAAGCAATAACTTTCTGTTTGTGTTTGGGGACTAATAATGGAGTCAAGGGCCTTGCTAGTTGCCACCTTTGTTTTTTTTTTCTAATCTTTTTTTGTTTGGTACACTTAAATTAGATCAAGTACAAGATGATTATTCAAATTCTTTTCAATGACTCAAATGGAGTAATAAAAATAATAAGAAGAAAAAATAAAATAAAGAATGCTATGAATGAGGAGCCTTCAATGAGAACTGACTCTATTTTTGTAATTTTTTTGTAATTTTTTCTTTTAGAATTCTATCTTGAAAAAGGCAACAAAAAAAAATTAGATGTTTAAAAAAAATATTTCTTGTTGCATCAACTCCAGTTTCTTACTGTGAAAAATGAGTTTACTAGGCCAGACCACTTCCATACTTCCAAAATTGGCTATTGACCATGTTGATTCTGAAATTAGGTTTAATTCTCACAGCCATTTATCAAATACCAAAATAGGACTAATTTATTTGACCAAATTTTGATTTTATTTGTGCTTTTATGTTTTTACATGTTTTTTTTTTTGTGTTTTTTTACATGTTTTTTTGTGTGTTTTTAATGTTTTTTGTGTATATTTTAATGTTTTTTGTTTTGTTTGTGTTTTTAATGTTTTGTTTTTTTGCTTAAAATCACCACAAATCGGAAAAACAAACATTTTTAAACATGGAAATACGTCAACACGGTTTCCTCATATCAAGTAACAAATTCCTGGGAAAATACCGAATTCATGTCAAAATTCCTTTGCCACACCCAATTAGGCCTTTCACTTTTACACGATTTCAGTGGGTAAACAAAAATAACTCGAAGAAACAAACTTTGTATTCTTCCTTAATGCACAAACTTAAAACGCTCCTCCTGGCGAGAGAAAAATTAGTATTAAAAATTATAACAAATTAATTCCTATTTAAATCAACTTTTCCACCGTATTTGTACATAGAAAACGGTCACAAAATTCCAAAAAAAAATAAAAACGAACGTAAAAAATAAACAATTTGAGAAAAATTGCATGAAAAACACAAAGATGAAGCAAAACTAATACCTGAATAAACTGAAGGGTAATGGCCGATTTACCGACACCGCCAGCACCGACAACTACTAATTTATGCGTTTGAGCCACGCTATTTGTATCATTATGACGGGACATTCTTCGCTCGCGTTCAAACGTCTCAAAACGGGATATAAAATACTATGACACTAGCGCCTGGTCCTTCACTCCCTTCACCTCAGATTCAAATATGGCGATATCAAGGACACCAATGACGGCCAACGGCCGGCAGCACATACCAAAGTCCCATTTATTTAAGAATGCAATAACATCGCATTATAGCGGCTTTTTATTTAGTTTTAGAAGAAAAGTTGTATAAATTAATAAGCATTAGTTTATTTATTTCCGTTTTAAATTTATTAACATTTTAGGAACATGACGTCATCGAGATCCGAGGTTTGATCTTGTTATTCCGAGGTTAAAAATGAAGTTAGGAAATAAATCGAGCAATAAATACTCTTTTAAATCTAATTAATTTCACCCTTTTTATTTATCTATTCGTCTACATACATTTACGTTTTACATTCTCTGATAAATTTCTTTCGAAATTTAAATTACGATAACTTAAAAATCATTAAGTTTAAGCTCTAGCTTTAGTTGACAACATCTTCAACTCAGAGATGCATTTTTGAAGAGCTTCTTTCTCCTATAAAAGAATTAAACGTTTCAAAAATAAATAACTCATAAAAAATCTCATTTTTCCGCATTAAATTACTTGTTGCGCCGTAATGCTCTTCACAACGTTGCTAATTATCCAACTAACCATATGCTTATGCTCGATTCGTCTTTGAGCATTAATTTTCTCAACTTGGTAATCCTAAACAACAACAAAAATCAATCTAAAATCCAATTTTTTTCAAATAAATATCGCTGTAATTCTCAACCCACCAGCCTCTTCTTCACTTCAGTGTACACCATCATTTGTCGTTCGCGAAAAGCAGCCTCCAATTGAAGCATCACATTTTCCTAAACAAAAGCAGTTCAATCAATCAATCAATCAATTAATTATTTATTTATCCATCGCACCTTTTTCGCATCGAACAAAACTTTCATCCCTTTAGCTTCTTCCTGACTCCTCTGTTCCTGTTTAACTCCAGTCTCCAACGATTCAATCGTCTCTTTACGGATATCCGTGTACACGGCTTCTTGAGCCTGAAAAAATCGCAGTTATTTATTATTATTATTTGATGAAATCCATTCATTCATTAACGTACGTCGACTTGATCCGACAAATATTTGCCGACAGCAGGGCCAAATTTCTTGATACTGTACCAGATCATGATTAAAAGTGAGAGTCCGGTGTAAAATTCATGTTCCATCACCCAAATTTCCTTCGAAAACAGATAAGTAGTAAACCCGGCACCAAATACATAAGGACCTTTAAAAAAATCGTAAAAATTTGTTAATAAACAATGCATTAAGCAATTAATATCGTGAATGCAATTCACCCGTGACTCCAGTTTTGTTGTAGAAGAATTTGAACCATTCATCCGGGATGAATCCCATTCGCACTTTTCCTGCATATTCGGGTCTTTTATAGCGCGGGAAATTAACCAAATCCCTCTCGGGTCCTTCTTTGATCTTCAAGACCTCTAATTTGTATTCTTTTGCATCATTTTGGTTGAATCTAACCGCACAGACTGCAGGTCGGAGGAAAGATGGCGACGAAATAGCTATAAAAAGAAATTTTTTAATATTTTAGGTGGAAATTTAATCGCTGGAGAAATTTGCACCAAGATTTAATGCTTACCAGGCTTTATCGCTAATCTTGCGAGCATTTTTTTGATGATTTAATGCAGAAAACTGGGAAATGTTGTGCCCTCCAAAATGGCCTTCAGTTTCGGGTTGTATTGACATCTGGTGTGAGGTTTTAAAATTATTTTGTTTACTTCGGTTCCATCTGGCGACGGTGTGTAGCTTTTTTCGCTTTAAGAAGATGGCGGATCCTCAATTCGAGCAGTTTAAGCAAATTTTTGACAGATTGCCGCAGCATATTAGAGCACCTCAAAATTCGTACATGTAAGAAAACATTTCTAATTTTTGTCCCTCGGATTTGTTTATTTCCAAAATCGATTTACAATTTGAAATTATGAAATGTCATAATTATCTTTGCCCCCTTAATCCTTTAGGTCGGCTTGCACTGCATAGCCGAGTTAGAGAATTTAACGATACTCTGATTGGGGATATTTTAAACTAGAAAAAATGTTCACGCAACATTGTTTTTCAGTTTAGCACATGATGTTTCACCAGATTCTTGCTCCGATGACAGCTTGGAAGTGAAATCGCCAAATCTTAGCCCAATTATCGCACAAGCTGAGAACTATTGCTATCCCGCGAATGAATCTGCTATTTCCTTTACTCGGACAAATTACTGGGACGAAACAGTAAAAAAAGTAATTAAAATTAAATTTAAAAAATTAAAATTATTTAATTATTGGTAAATTAACTTTTTTTATTTATTTTTTTTTTATTTAGGAAAGTGTTCCTCACCCTGCTTCCAAAGAAACAACGAGACGAAAAAGAAGAAAATTACCAGCAATTCCTATCAACAGAGAGATGATTTCCGGTAGAAGTAATGGTGCCGGTATGTATAACCTTGGACGTCCAAGGTGTAACGGTGGTCGAACGGCAGTGGGGCGCGTGTTTTCTCTATCTGAGGCAATTAGCAAATTGAACTTTTTAGAATTAAAGAAAATGCATTTCTAAACATAAAAATTGCATTTATTTAGACATATAAGTAGATTTTAGTACAAAAATAGTCCTGGAATGCATTTTACGTGCATATATTCCTAAAATACATTTTATTAGCAAAAATAGTCCTACAATAATACTACACTTCATTTATTTGTACAAATATGCACATATAAGTGCAAAAATAGTCCTGTAAAGCATTTTTATGTTAAAAAATAGTCCTACTAGTATAATGCATATTTATGTGCAAAAATAATCCTAAAATGCATTTTTATGTGCGAAAATAGTCCTATAATGCATTTTTATGTACAAAAATAGTCCTATAATGCATATTTATGTGCGAAAATAGTTCTGAAATGCATTTTTAGGTACAAAAATAATCCAATAATGAATTTTTATGTACAAAAATAGTCCTACAATGCATATTTATGTGCAAAAATAGTTATAAAATGCATTTTTAAGTGTGAAAATAGTCCTGAAATGCATTTTTAAGTGTGAAAATAGTCCTGAAATGCATTTTTAAGTGTGAAAATAGTCCTGAAATGCATTTTTATGTACAAAATAGTCCTTACTTGGAAAATAATAATACTTTTTACATTTTAGACACAAAAACTGTATTTTTTTTAGATGTTTAAACACATTTTTTATGTGCAAAATTACACCTTAGTAAAAAAAAAAGTACTTTTAGGCCTTGAACCGCCGATTGATGGTTGCCAAACAATTTTCCTGAATTCCCATTATCATTAAATTTCCAGCTACAAGTGCCTCCGTGGTGTTCACGACTTGCGCTCCAGCATCGTTGGCTGATGAAATCCGAGAAGCGGAAGACCGAGAACCAAATCATGCGTTCAATTTGCAACTTCCAACCGGTGTTTATTTCGATTACCGAAACACCGAGCAAACTGATATCGGTAATATTATTTTCACTGATGATGATATACGCCTACCAGGTACGCATTAACTCACAACTCGATGCAAAATTCACGGGAAATGCGATCAATTCACATTTAAAACGACAAATGATCGCATTTCCCGCCTATACAATTCCACTCAAGATTTCTTCTCCCTTTCAGAGGAAGATGCGAGTCCCGATAGCAAAGATCATTGCGCTGATTTTGACAGTGGTAACTCGACAACTCATTCTCCCGACGGTGCCAAATGTTTTTCTCCCACTATAAATGGTAAAATAATTAAAAAGATTGAATGTTTCTGTTTATCCGTTTCTGTAAATGTCTTAGGTTACGTTACGCCAACATCGCCCGCATCGAGTTGCGAATTGCCCAACGAGACGTTGGAATTACTCGAAGGAAGTCATCGCGGTCTTCATAAGTTTATTCCACGACATCCGGACGAAATCGAGGTTGAAATCGGCGACCCCGTTTACGTGCAGAAGGAAGCCGACGATTTGTGGTGCGAGGGGGTCAATTTGAGGTCCGGCAAACGAGGAATTTTTCCAGGCGCTTACGTAATTGATGTGGATTACTCCGATTTTGATCCAGGTCATTCATCGTTCACAAAACACGACATTTTAGAAACACTACAGTTCGCGCTCGGTATCTTGATGCTAAATTCGTACTGCGCATCCCATTCTGCGCAGACGATTTTCTAATTCCAGTTGTTATTTAGCGGTATTAAGCCTATCATTAGGCCTAATAATGCTAAAATAAAGTCAATATTTTGGTCATATGGTGTAATTTACTTTTTATGATGAGTTTATTGTTGTTTGTTTACTTTATTTTAGGAATATTAGGCCTAATATTAGGCTTAATATTGCTAAATAACAACTGGAATTAGAAAATCGTCTGCGCAGAATGGGATGCGCAGTACGAATTTAGCTTCAAGATACCCGGCGCGAACTGTAGGCGCCATTATTCTAATTTTTTTAAAAAATTTCTATAGATTGCGTGCAAATTAAAAAAGAGAGATACTTGCTCAAATTTCTGGGCTCTTTAGAAGTTTATGAACAAAAGGGCAATCAAGTATTATGTCAAGCAGTCTATAAAATCGTGGTACAGAAATGTCCCATTCCTCATCCACCTCGGCATTGCATATTGGAAGTGAGTGATCAAGGACTTAGGATAGTGGATAAGAGCAAACCGCCGGTACGTTTTAAGCCTAAAATAACAAAATTTAGACCTGGGAGTTAAATTTTTATTTTTTTTTTCAGCCATTGCATGAACCATGCCACGATTACTTCTTTTCATTGAAAAATGTAACGTTTTGTGGTTACCATCCGACCGATCACAGATATTTTGGATTTGTCACTAAACACCCGAGTCTTCAACGTTTTGCTTGCCACGTTTTTTGTGGCGACGAGTCGACGCGATCAGTGGCAGAAGCTGTTGGGTAATTATCACTTTGTGGAAAGGAAATAATTTTTTTAATTCATTAATTTTTTACTTATTTTTATTGTTTTTTCAGACGAGCTTTTCATAGGTTTTATCACAAGTTTATCGAAACTGCATATCCGGTCGAAGATATCTACCTTGAATGAAATTCAAGCTTGTTTAATTGAAATGAAAATTTTGTAAATAAATTTTTGGAAATGATCATTGAATTGTGTAAAGTTGAACTGAATTATGGTTGATAATTTATGTGTTAATTTTTGCTTGCTGTATTATTGTTTTAATTTTCCTTCTTCATTGACTTATAATAAAGATAAAAATAAAAAATATATATATATATATATATGGAACCAATAGAAATTTATCCATTGGGTATGTAAGAATCTGAAACATTCATTCGGAGAAGTCATTTAGACCAAAATGGGGTCCGTGGGTCCGCAAATAAGCATGACACTTTGGCGTCAACTCATAAATAAATTAAAAATAAAATACTAATGTTGTCGCCATTGTTTGTACGGTACATTGCCCGTATAAACTTGAAAAGCCTCATTTAATCTTATACAATCCGAACAACATAAAAATCGGGTTTGTTTTTCATAAATGTTACCTAGGTAGTTCCATCAAAATTTCAGCGCAACTGAATATGATACGGGTTCGTGACGTATTGGAACAAAACAATTCTGGTTTGCTACAATATAAAATTTGGGAATCACTAAACCGATTTTTCAAACTAATAAGGGTTGCTAAAGGTGGTCGCAATTGAGCATGCACACAATATATAAACAACAAAACATGTTTAACTGCAATTTAAAACACGCTAACTGGGATCGGAATATTTGCGCAGTTGATGACTATTTTTCTTATTTCATCTTCTGTAAAACTATGTAATAAATTGGAGATTAAAATCGTGTGCTATCTGGAGTTTGATTTTGTGGATAAAGTTCTACAAGAGACATATTTATGTTGCATAATGGAATCCCAGCCAAATCTATTTTCTGTCCTATTCTGGTCAAGGTCTTCCTGGAGTTCATGTGCTCGTGCTGCAGTGTAATGCAATTAAAACGAGTGTTAATTTTTAATTTAGTGACCAGTGAGTGTTTTTCTAGATCAATTTTGTTGTCTTTTATTTTTCTGCGAATCTAGAAAATGATTCCAAGTTTTATTGGTTGAATTTCCTTTCAAAAAATGATGTCATTTATGGGCAATGACGGAAATTGCCACTGTCTTTATGGAATATTGCGACATCCCCATTCTGAGTAATATAAAAGAAAATAAATCAGAATATTTTTTTTTTCCTTTTTATAATTTTCTTAGAAATTACACTTTACAATTCTCTTTTCTAATTTAAAAAAAAAAATTAAAATAGAGCAACGTCACAACGTTTACCTGAGTTTTGGCTTTGCATATTCCATTTTAGAGAACAATTGGTCTTCCATAGTTTCCTTGACGGAACCAAAACGATCAAACGGGTAGGGTAAGGTGTAAAAAGAAGGCACAAACGACTGGCGCTGACGACACAGTTTTAGCCTTGATTTTACACAATTCGCAAACCATTATGCGCCCGTCCGTCATGCATTTTCTTCTGCTTTCAGTTTTCTTCTTCACATTTGCGGTGCAATACGGTAAGAATTATTTTGTTTATTTTATTTATGAATAACGCAAATTACTTCTTATGAATTCAAAAAGATTTTTTTAAAAATCTTTTTAAAAAAGTTAAAAAAAAAAAAAACTTTTTGAATTTTAGTAATTACACCAAATAGGGAAACGACATTCTAAAAGTGCCCCTTGAACGCTGAAACTGAAATGAAAACATTTTGCAAAACGCTTTGCTTTATAAATAAATAAAATAAACCAAGTGCAAATGATACTGGAATTTAATTTACATTAAAAATCCATCAACTTAAATCCTCACCAGATCGCGCTGGGCAAATGTGTTAATTTTTCTATGCCATAAAAATATCCGCATAATTTACGCCCATGAATTATGGGGAGACTTTTAAGTCACGACTGGGCTAGCTTCTGAAAAAATTACAATCTGAACAGAGTTTCATGTTTTACGAGTATCATAAAAAATAAAAAATAAAAAATCTCTATATCTTCACAGTTAATCATTATTTTTTAATTTAGTACCTTTTTTCATTGCTAGGCGCTCCATTGAAGTGCTATAAATGTAACTCCGAAAAAGAATGCAGAGAAAACGTCGGCAATTGTACTGCAAATGAAAACACTAAATTTTGTTGGAAATCCGAATCTCAAGACGGACAAAGTAAGCATTTAATTGAATTAACTAAACCATCGACGAATCGTTTTAATTTCACGTTTTAATCAAATTGCAGAGATCATACAAAAGGGATGCGACGAACCGGTCATTGGTCGAGCGGGAAAATCAAACAAATGCGACACTTTAACATACGAGAATCGGAAAACAACCTTTTGCATTTGCAACAAGGATTTCTGCAATAATGCAAACGACAACACAGTCAGCAAGTTCCTGATCCTTTCTTTAACATTTGTAATTTTTTCACTCAAGTTCGTCTAAAACGCCTTCGCCTAAAATGAATGTATACCTCACTATCAATTGTTTTCTTATTTTATAATTAAAAATTAATGTTGTGCTCGCATTTACGGAGCTTATCTACTACTTTAATGTGTGATTAGTCTCAGCGCACATAAATCAAATTACAAGTTTCAAGCCTTGTTTAACTTGCAGTTTAATGTTATTCTGTCGCACGCTTGCCAAGTTGCGACTGAAAAACGACTAAATCGGCTCTATTTTTGAAGTTAGGTCGAGAAAACGAGTTTAAAAAGCTGTTTAAAATGCTATTTAGACGAAATGACTTTATAAATGCGTCTACTAAATTCAACATTAAACAATCGAACTGTTGTGTTTACAAATGGATGTCTTGGAGAATTTACACAACAGCTGAATAAAGTAAACAATAAAAACAAAAATAGAAACTTGAGATGAAAAGTGATAATTGCAGCATAATCTCAATGTTTTTGCTCGTATTGGGACATTGGAGATATTTAAAATAACGTGAAACCATTCTTTGGAGAGATTTGACATAAAATTCCATCTAATTTTATGCATATTTTGCTGGGAAAGCATGTGCACTGACGCCCACTACCGTTGAGTCGCGCAATCACAACTCAAGGCCACCTACAACAGATTTGAGGCATTTTACTCTGTTTTTGCCAGGTGGAAAGGAGTATTCGAGTCACTCAACCTTCAACAGTCTACCAGATCAAATTATAAGCATTTTTAAAGGATGAATCTGCCTTTAATTACAGGACTATTTATTATAGCATGTGTTACTACCGGTAATTAACGCACAGATTTCCTCAACACTTTATTTATTTCAAATTTTTTTTTTTAAGAAAAATAATTTTTGTGATTTCTTTATTCATTGTTTTGTAAAATAAAAGGACAGGCAATCAGGTGTTATCAATGCCAGAATGAAAATGACTGCAAGGAGAAGCCAACAGAGTGCGATGCAGAGAAGGAACGACCATACTGCGTCAAACTTAATGGGACCGATGAAAACGGGGCTGGTTAGTAGCCAAAAAATGTACGAAACCAGTGTTTATTTAATGAATTGTTTTAATTTTATTAATTTGTAGCCGTTTATATGAAAGGCTGCAGCGGGTTACCAGCTCTTTCCATTTCTTTTCCCGCGGTTTCGAGTTCGACAAATCTTCAAGACAAGTGTAAAACGACAGTGGAAACCAATGGGATGTCACATACATTGTGTTTGTGCATCAGTAATCTATGCAATAACGCCAACGTCCAATCGATTTCTTTTAGTTTTATGTTCGTGGTAGTTTCAATGCAATTGATGCGAAATTTCATGTAATATTTCGAAGGTAAACGCAAGAAAATCAAAACACGCTTATCAGCAAACAGTCCAAACTAACATTTAGAATTGAAATCTAAGCTTACATAAACTAGGTTTTATTATTTTAAGCTATTTATAACCAGCTATAAAATTTGTAATGGTGTTTATAATCTTTGAATGTTTTTAAATAAATGTTTTTATATTTTATTTATTTTACAAAAAATCGTTAATTTATACGACATTTCAGTCAGGGTTCTTAACCCTTTGGGTTGAATGAACTAATGTGCCTTCATGAAACATAAAATCATTGCGAAGAGGTAAAAAAAACAGGCAATTATAATCAATAGTAATATCTCAAGAGCTAGATGGGTTATTGAATTTTAGCCAGAATAAATCCCTCGTGTTTGTACGTGCGGGCTCTTGGCAGTCATTCAAACGCAATAACACCAAAAATGCATCTTTTTAATCTGATTATTAATTTTTAAAATTATAAATTACTAATTGTCCGATGATGGGACTTGAAAAAAATATTTACTTCAAATGTCTAAAGAACTGTCTGGTCTGGAGGGAGCCAAAACAAAATAAAAAGTCAAATTGGGTTGGAGGATTTGTCCGGGCATTACCGGTTGTGGTATTAAATTTAATATTGATTATTTAAGCAACCTGTTGAGCTGGAAAATTGAGCTGGAAAATGTTGATGGCACTAATGTTAGAGTATAAATGTAGCGCACTATTGTAAACTCGTGCTACAGTATGTTCTTTCTTGTTATTTATTATTATTAAAATAAATCCGTAGCCATCTTTGAATTGAAGAACGATGAGGATCTCCCAAACATTAATCTCACAAATAGGCCTACCCGAGGTAACATTTGTGTCAATTTACATACCGTAATCAACTTTGTCGAAAAGAAGCGTAAAAGTCCGAGAAGTTTGGCCATTGGTCTATTTTTCAATATCACCAACAATTTTTAAAAACAAAATTATCAAAAGCTAAAATTGTTTGCCACCAAATTCCAAAGACGTCCCTGATATGTAAGAACATTGAATCATTGTGCATTGATTGCTGTTGTGATGAAACAGTATTGACCAACCTCATTAACATTAGCCTCGATGGAAATGTTCTTTAAATAGATACTACCTTAATTTGAATTTTTAAAATTTTTCACACATTTCCTTATTTTGGTTGTCTCAGTTGAGAGTTCGACACCACTGACATTTTTTTCCTAAAGTTGGCTCGCGACTATTTCTATTTAAGGATTTAGGTTGCAGCAACAAACTAAACAAAAAAATTAACGACCAAAGTATTAATTCTAATCACTCAGAAAGAGAAAAAAGAAACAAGACAGAAACTCCCAGTACAACCGAATCTAGGACGTCTTAAAATATTGCAGCTATAAAGTCAAACTGCGTAAGAATAAGAACAAGTTTTAGAACCGACTCACAAACAGCAACTTTTAATTACACTTGTTGTCTATTAAAACTTTCCAGTGGGTGTGTTAATTGATTCGACAATGAAGATTTCAGCCATATTATACAAAAATCATCCAATATCAGCTAAAGAAAATCGTCTACGGATGAAATCCTACGAGCACAAGATTTCAGCAGTCCCTCAGTGGCTTCCGTACTTTAATGCTCGGACGAAGGATAAAATAGCAAGTTATTTAGGGATGGCCCAAAGAGATTTCAGAAAAACAAGTTCGTTGATTGAGTTTAGACCGTGGGATTTCCATTTCGGCTTCAAAAATGTTTTGTTCGAAAATGAATTTTCTCCTAATTGGAATATTGTGCCTCCTACAAATCCAAAACGGTAAATTGTGATAATTATTATTATTAATTAACACCAATTGGTGTTTAAAGGTCTTTCTATATACATATACTCATTTTAAGTCGAAATTGAGTCGAAATTGAGTCCAAATTGAGTCCAAATTCATATAGTATTTTACACAATTTCAAGTTATAAATAATGTTCTAAATTTAGCGTATTTCAAAAACTTATTATTACAAACAGGACTTGCACTGAACTGTCACGAATGCGAGGCAGAAGACAACTGTGAGGGCACAACAAAAGAATGCGATCCGGCAACTAGTGGTAAAGAGCAGTTTTGTTACAAAATTGACGGGAAATACGTGACGTCAGGAAAAGGTAAGCAAATTAACGTGCACATTTTTGAACTGCATCATCAAATCGGACATTTATGTGATAATTATAGAAGTTGTTAAGAAAGGCTGCGAGCTCGCACCAGCCCAGCATGCAACGAAATGTGAAGTAGATACGGATAACGGAATACACGGTATCTTTTGCTGGTGCAACACAAACTATTGCAACAGTGCCGACACCAAGACAAGCAGCAAATTTCTCATGTTTTCCCTCATATCTTTTGCTGCTTTAATGCAGTTTCGATAAAACCTGCTTCTTTTATTATTTTCAAGTAAAACTAGTATGTTTTTGTTTGATAACACGTATAATGTATGTATTTAGAAACTGACATTTGATACTACCTCTATAATAACACCAAACAATATTTTTTTCACACAAAATTAGACATTTGTACATTATAATCAATGAAATTGCATAATCCGCCATTGTGAATTTATTGTTGCTTCGCTTGTAAAAACAGATTTTTGTGTGCAATTAAAAAAAATTAAATGTGTAAATTAGATTTCTTGGAGTAACGATTTTTGCTACATTTAGCCGATTTAGCATTACACATTTCAACGATTGTAGAAAAGATGAAAATCGTGCAATTTAGCGGAGAGCGGAAAGCAAACGACGCCAAAAGATGCGATGGAATTAATCAAGTTCAAAGTCGATTCAGTTCATTTTCTGATCCGGTAATTTAGCAGCGACAGCGAGTATGGGCTCGTGGGGGCAGTCACGCACATAGTGCGGCCCCCCACAGCGATAACAAGCGATGGGGGTGCCATCCCGGCGCCAGGCGGGCCCCATTCGTCTAGCAGTCTCACTGGAGCGTTGGCGGCGCAATCTTTCACTCGTGCTTTCCTGCGACGTACCGCTTGCTGCGGAACTCCTCTTTGCCCGACGTGTGCGGCTTTTTCGGCGTTTTACGACCGACGTTTGCTCAAAATTCGCCGCCGGCCGCTCGATTTCCACTATGGGCAACGCGTCGTCAGTTCCCGACGAAGCCATTACTGCAATCTCGTGGGCCATCGCCAGTTTCAACAACTCGTTCGTACTCGTTGGCTGTTTCAACAAAATCTCCACGACTATGGGCGGATATTTTATGCCCCTAATCACTTGGTCGGCTATGGCGTTGTCTATGTCGGCGGTGGTGGTAAAGCTGCAGTTTAGCGCCAAAGCGTGCAAGTCGCCGACATATTTTTCCACACTCTCGCCAGGCTTCCGTACGCGGCCGTACAAACGTTGTTTGTTCATATACCGGTATGGTGTGTCACGTTTGTGTGTCTCGAAGTGAATTTCGACAGCATTAAGTAAATCCACGATGGTCGCTGTCGTTATGCCTTTGGGATGAAAGAGTTTTTTTAGTTTTTCGTACATGTCGGGGCCGATGGTGGTTAGAAAAAGCGGCACTTTTTTCGCGTCTGTTACGTCGTTTAATATTATAAACTGGCAAAATCTCTCGTACCACGATTCCCATTGCTGGGTCGTGGTACCAGTAAATGGTTCTAGGGTTCCTAACAGGGTATGAGTCATTTCCGCTCAAATTGCATGAAAAATTCCATCGAAAAGTCTTTAAACTCGCAATTTATCACAATTCAATGGTTGTTGACACGACGCACTCTTTCTAATCGTCAATCGTCACTTTAAAAACTGTGCCTTCGCTGCACTTCTAACATTAAACACTCTCCAACGCAGTATACACGTCGCAAGTACTCTTCCATCGTAGAAACGCTGCAAAACCACGTTGCGATTACTTGTCTGTTGAGGAAATGGCGACTTCCAACTTGGGCCCAAAAAGAAACGTAAAAATCGGTAAAAATGTCCGCAAATGTGTACACTTCGACCTCTTTAATGTTGGTAATTCATCATGGATAACTTTTATACTGCACGAAAGCCAAATGTCATGTCGATGCAGATGATGTATGATGCAACAGTGATAAATACTTCCATACATTGTTGCCAGTGTAACTTAGCAACGAGAACTTAGACACCATTATAATATAAACAATTCTAGCATTTGACAATCATGACAACCAGGCTAATTTTGTTGTCTACCTTCTTTCAGTTGCCATGGTTATTAAGAGGGCTTTTATCATTTACAGTAATTCATTGTATAAAGAAGTTTGCACTTAAGTTTCACTTACAAGTTAATCACACTTTGTCATAGTCATGTTGTTTATACAGTATTAAAGTTGAAAGTCCCCACTAAGCTATTGTACATTTCTGCTATTGGTCTAGTAGGGCTTCTGTAGGTTCAGATTTCAAATCATAGTTTCTGTTTCTGACAAAAGATGGCCATGTGAATGGCGGGAAATTATGGCTTTTGCTGTGTTTTTTTAAATTATTACATCAGATTTTTTTTAATTTTTAATTTTTGATCACATAAGTTTTTTGTGTAATCTTTATATTCAATCTCCATTGGGAGTTAGGTTGCTTGTAACCAAACGTTAATGAATTTTATAAATAATAATTAAACTTATATGTTATATTTCTTGAGGTATGTCCAATGGATTTTGAATAGATTTGGCTGACTAATACTGACTAATACTGTATTAATTTCACTCAAAGTAAGATAATTTAAAAAAAAAAATTTAAACAAATAGAAAATGTGCACCCTTCTAAACCTGCTTTATTTTTGGAAAAAAATACATGAAAGAGGAAGTGAAATGCAGTTTACCAGTTACCTGTAAGTATTACAAGCCAAAAACACCGTAAATAATTTTAATGTTATTTTTCAATGCAAGATCAACGCGGAAATCCAAAATGGCAAAGTTGTAACAAATAATAATTTTATCAAACAAAACATTAAATCCAGACTTACTAATTACGATGCAACTTAAACAAATGTCAGAAGAATGCAATTTTTTGAAGAACGTTGCAAAATGAGTGATGAAAGACGTGCACTTAGACGAGCCAAAACTGCCGTTTGCATTTGCTACTCCCCAAATCAACACACGGAAACAATTTTTAATTTTTATTTTCTGCGTTGTCGCCCTTTGATATAGGATCAGTTCAGTTTGCAACAAATTGCATTTCCTGTTTATCCAATGTTTCTGTGACTTCTTAGAAGGAATGAAGTGTAATAAGAAACCGCAACAAGGTACAGAAAGGTATAGCAGTTTAGTTACTCAATTACTGTATTTTGTCCGGAGTATTTCAGAAAAACCACCTCAGATGCAGTTTAAGCCGAAATGAAGTTATTTCTGTTTGGAATAATGGTCCTGCCAATCCTTAGATATTGTAAATTTAGTATTATTATTGTTAGAAATTTAAGAATTTTTGGGGAAAATTGGAAAAATCACTTGTTTTACATGTTAAAGAAGCCATTGACACTTGTTTCACATGTTAAAAAAGCCATTTACACTTGTTTTACATGTTAAAAAAAACCATTTACACTTGTTTTAAATGTTAAAAAAGTAATTTACACTTGTATGTTTTACAGCATGTTAAAAAAGCTGTTTACACTTGTTTTATATGTTAAAAAAAGCCATTTACACCCGTTTTAGTGCCAAAATAAATTGCATTTTATCTAATTCCACGTTTTTTCTTTACATTAAGGTCTTTCTCTGAAATGTTACGATTGCTTCTCGACTAAAAACTGTAAAACGAATCCCACAGACTGCTCCTCAACGGCTAAATTTTGTTTGAAAGTTCAAGGAGAAATGGACAAAAAACGTTGTTATTAATTAGTATTTTTAGTATTTTAGTATTTTTTAGTAAATTTTCTAAGTCTGCTTTAATTTTGCAATAATTCTAGATGTCGTCTTAAAAAGATGCCTGACGGTAACCCCAACGAAAATAAAACCTCAGAAAAAATGCCAATCAGTTGTATTCGAAGAAATTAACGGGACTGCGTGTCTGTGCAACAGAAATCTATGTAATAATGCGGTCGTCACAACGAACAGCAAAACCATCACGTTTCCTTTAATATACCTGATTATTTTCATTTATCTCAAATTGCTTCCATAATAATTTATGCGGAAATAAAAATCGAAGACCCGGTGAAAATAAAATGCCATTTTCATAACATATTATATTAATTGCTCGCAATAACCAATAGAAATGTCATTTGCATGCCAAAAATCAAGTTTATTGTTTTTTGTAAAAAAAATTTCGAATTGTCATTCAAAAAGTAATTAATAAATAATAAAGATGAACTCGGAAACCTGAAATGTAATGAGACCTTTTGTAATGAGTCATACAAAAAGAATTTTTATGCACGGAAATGCGCTGTATATCTGCTGTCCGAAATCAGCCTCTTGTATTGATGTGCAGGAAAGCCAAACTTGAATATGGTACATCATATTTGAAAGCCCGCGCCACTGCAAAATAATGAGGAAACTCGCTTTATTTCTAGTCTGTCTTGACTAAGTATTTGAAACTGTAATGGAGCATGCAAATAACGGAACCGTTGATGTAGTTGAGATTTATATAACTGACTAGTTTATTCAAAGTAACACGTAGATGGCGCTGCAGAAAGGCAGTGTCACAAGTTACATGTGACGTGCATTGGAGTGAAGAACACTCCAATTTCCTCTTTCTTTTCTTCGTAGTTTCGTATTCGTAACCATTTTTCAAATATTTTACCGTGAACACATTTAAAACCTTCCCCATCCCAATCAATATTGACCTCCAAGAGTGTTTTAATTTTTTTTCTCGTGTACTAGTACATACTAGTACATACGATTAATCTCATAACAAACAATAAAAAATTAATTCTAAAAATTTTTTTTTTACAAATTCCGTTGGTTGCCCACTACTTTTGCATACAATCTCAATTATTTTTGACACTCTCTTTCGACAAAAACCGAATCGCTTAAATTTCTTCATAAACATGAAATATGCAGAATCAATGGAATGGACAAAATGATGATGTTTTCTGTCGCATTGGTGGCTGTTTTGAAGCAAAAGTTTATGTAAGAAATGTTTTATTCGCGCTCAAAGTGTGTATTTCCTAAAACATATCGATATATTTCTATAAAAATTATTAATTTTGACATAGTTTAATACGTCGTTCACATTAAACCGAATTTTTAAAACGTTGAATATGCTTTGTGTGCGAATTGTGAAAGTAAAATAATTCGAAATATTAAATACAGGCAATTTTACACAAGAATAAATAACCTTGACCGACTTCCATAATCCATAATTCTCTCCCCGACGTTCAATACTCCCAGAGAGATTATTAAATGGACACGAAAGGCTAATAACTATAATTAAAGAAAAGTTTAAACAAACTTTGTGCTATTTTTAAGAAGTTGGCTTCTCCCTGATTGGTGCCTGAGTACAAATTTTCATTAAAATATATTATTTTTTAAAAATCTAAGATGCGCAAACTTGTGTGCTCATATGAAAGCATTAATTTGACTTTATCAAAGTGTTCCAAAACTCAAGTTGACACAGATGACTTGTGGCGTCTTTTGAGCCAACAATTTCTGCTTATGTGCCTAGAAATAATTATTTGCACAACAAAAACAACAACAAAATGGCTAGTTTTAACCACTCTCCTTAATAAAATGTCTTATCAATGTCAACATGTGCATTTCAATATCTGAGGTTGCAGTCAATTTGGTCAGTCATGTCCTGTTGCAAACACGACATTGTTTCCATTTGTGCGTATCTGTTTTCGTTTGTTCCTGCAGTTAAACTTGGCTGAAATAATTCAAGGTAAATCGATTGGTTCACTTTCACCCTATGCTTTATTGCGTAATAGGAAATAATAATAAAATAATAATTATAAATACAGTAGCTGCATGAATATCATGGGAATGACTTCACACGTATCAACACGAAACAACAGAAACGAGGCGTTTTAAAGCTTTTGAATGCAGCTACTGCAACCCGTCAGTGGCGATCACTGATGCTGCGTTAAAAAGGTGGTCGCCAAATACAGGAGAAATAGTATAGTACATGGGAACAAGCCCTGGTACAGCAATCGTGAGTGCCACAACAAAGAGCAAAACCATCACGTGATTATTTTCATTTATCTCAAATTGCTTCCATAATAATTTATGCAGAAATGAAAATCAAAGTTCCGTGTCAAAATAAAATTTTCATTACATTTTCATTACATATTGCATTAATTGCACGCAATAACCAACAGAAATGTCATTTCCATGACATTTCGTAACATTTGTATATCAAAAATCCAAAGTTTATTGTTTTTTGTAAAAAATATTTAGAATGGTCATTCAAAAAATAATTAATAAATAATAAAGATAAACTTGGAAACCCCACCCCAACCAATTTTGACCTCCAAGAGTGTTTCTATTTTTTTCTCGAAATCTATAAAGGATTTTCTTTCTAAAATTTCATGTATTTACATTTAATCTCATAACAAACAATAACAAGTTAATGGATTTAAAAATTCTAAAAAAAAATTTCTAAAAATTCTTGTGTTTGCCCACCACTTTTTCATACAATCTCAATTATTTTTGTCACTCTCTTTCAAAAAATACCGAATTGCTTAAATTTCTTCATAAACATGAAATACTCAGAGAAAAATATCATTTTCACAAATTTTAAGAAAATCTTTTCGGCTTTGGGTCAAAAATGACCCGGGTTGGGTGAGTAATTAATTAGAGAATTTTTTTTAGGTTAATTTAACACATTCCATTCGATCAACCTTGAATATTTTTAACCCGTTGCATTTTCTGCACATGAAACAGTCGAAAACACAAGCACGAAACAAGCTGATGAAGCATTACTATAAGCAGATGTTGTTTAATGTATACGCCAGATGTATGTTATTGAGGAACTCAAAGTCTTTAGAAGTTGAATCAATATGTTTCAACTACAAAATAAAGTTTTTTATTTGATAAAACGCCATTTTCCAAAATATCACCAGACACGCCCATAAACAGTTCTATAAAGGTCATAAACACTGCATAACAAATAAAAAATACGGATGCTGCTAGCAACCACTTTGGGCGCTTCCTGGCATTTAACCACAGTGAGGCCGGCCTTAAACGCATTATAGCGATTTCCATTCCCAGAGCGCAATTGACGTTAAGTTGCATATTTTTGGAGTAAGTGAAGGAATTTGAATGAAATTCATACACACACGTTGGGGTGGAGTTTATTTTCCTCGCTCAAGAATTCTGCACGTTCGGACCAAAATGAAGTTGATTTTTACTGGAATGTTATTGCTGTGTGTCCGTGTGCAATTCGGTAATTGATGAATTATACATTTAATTTCAAATTTTTGAATATTTTGGGGGTTTCATTTTTAAATTTTGGAAGGTTTTTTTTGTATTAAATTTTGAATTTTTGAGTGTTTTTTACTGTAATTTTAAATTTTTGCATTTTCTTTTGGGTTTAATTTTAAGTTTTTGTATTTCATGCTTTAATTTCTAATAATTTTATGATTTTTATCCAAAGATTTTCACTTGAATGTTATGACTGCGTGTGGTTGAAAACCCCGTTTGCATGAAATTTGAGGGAACTAAAAATGGCAAAAGTAAGTCGATCTTTTTCAACTAAAATTCTTTTTCATAATCATTTCGCTTTCTATCCATTTCAGCCGCCATTGTGAAACGATGTGTGAATTCACACATTTATGTGTCATGATGTGGTAGATTCGTTGTTATAACGATATACAATAATGGATTTAAGACCAGGGAGCGTCCAAAAGCACTACATCAACAACAAATTCTCCTAGTAACCACTTTGGTTGCTAGGAGAATTTTTAAATCCATTAATTTTTTTTATTGTTTTTTATGAGGTTGTCACGAGTGTGTACTTCCACTTCTTAAAATTTTTCTATTTCTTTCACTAAAAATATTCAAGGTTGATCGAATGGAATGTGTTAAATTAACCCTAGCAGTACCAACCTAAAAGAAAAATCTCTTAACTTATACTCATCTAACCCGGGTCATTTTTGACTCAAAGCCAACAAAAATTGTCCTAAAATTTGTGAAAATGATATTTTTCTCTGAGTATTTCATGTTTATGAAGAAATTTAAGCAATTCGGTATTTGTCGAAAAAGAGTGACAAAAATAATTGAGATTGTATGAAAAAGTAGTGAGCAAACAAAGAAATTTTAGAAATTTTTTTTTTAGAATTTTTAAATCTATTTATTTTTTATTGTTTATTATGAGGTTGTCACAGGTGTGTTCTTCCAATTCTTCCAATTTTTCTTTTTTGTTTCATTCTTTTACTACTTTTATTTTATGCACGCGAGTCTATCTTGAATAGTTTGAATTGTTTAAATTCTTTCACCCTTTTTTCCCTCGATCGATTGATCCGAGTGATCAGCTGATCGAAGGTATTTATTCTGTAACAATTGATTGATTCAACACTTTGCGACTGAGCAAATTAATGCATTCATATGAGCACACAAGTTTGCGCATCCTAGAATTTAAAAAAATGATAATTTTTAATGAAAATTTTCAGTTGGGGAGAAGCCAACTTCTTGAAAATTGCACAAAGTTTATTTAAACTTTTCTTCTTTCGTTTTAATTGTAGTTTTTAGCCTTTTGTATCCATTTAATAATCTCTCTGGGAGTTTTGAACGTCTGGAGAGAATTATGGATAATGGAAGTCGGTCAAGGTTATTTATTCTTGGGCAAAACATTTCGAATTATTTTACTTTCACAATTCACACATAAATCATATTCAGTGTCTTAAAAAACGATTTTATGTGAACGACATGTTAAACTAGATCCAAATTATTAATTTTAATACAAATATATCAATATTTTTTACGAAATACTCACTTAGAGCGCGATTAAAACATTTCTTACATAAACTTATCATTGTCGCATCAAATAATAAACACGATATTGTTTCCTACGGCGATGTATTTTTTATATCCGTTCATTTTATATGGCGATAAACTTTGGCATGTAAACGGGGTCGTTTTTGTCGCATCAAATAATTAACACGATATATATATTTATATATTATTTTTAATTTTAATTTTAATTTTTTTTTCCATACAAGAAAATTAATAAGTATTAAAATTATTACAATTAGCGCCGTATAATCAAATGTATTTCGTCTAAAGTTGAGCAAATTGTCCAATTTGTCTGATTTATAAATATCGTAACATCAAACTGAATCGAAAGTAGCATAATGACTCGGTTGTCATCCATTATATCAAGAGAATTATGCATAAATATAGAAGCAAAGTGAAATTATAATTAATTAATCATTAATTATTTACACATTAAATGCACTTAAGGACAAAAACACGAGGGTAAATGCGACCAGGCTGCTTCTGCCAATGACATTCGCGTCGTTGCAGAGGTCTGTGCTGCACGAGCATTCGCCTACAGCTAGTTGTACCTTCTCGGTCGCACTCACTTCGAACTTGCAATCGTTCACAGCTTTTACGTCTTTTGAGGGTTTACAGTCTTTCTTAAAGACGGCTGAAGTGGATACAAGCGAAATGATTATCAAAAATAATTTTAGTAGAAAAAGATCGACTTACGTTTGCCTCCACTAACTCCGATAGTTTTCGAGCAAACTTCGTCTTTTTTAGTCTCACATGTATGTTTTTTATCGTTGCAGCCTTCACCGTCGCATTTGAAACACATAAATGAAAAACCTTGAAAAAAGATCACAAAAAAATTCAAAATTAAAGCAAAAAATACAATAATAACTTAAAATTAAACCCAAAAAAGATGCAAAATCTTAAAATGAAACACAAAATAAGATGCAAAAATTCAAAATTATACTAAAAGAAACTCAAAAATTGAAAATTTAATACAAAATACTTCAAAAACTTGCAACTGAAACCCCAAAAAATTTAAAAATTTAAAATTAAATGTTTAATTCATCAATTACCGAATTGCACGCACACACACAGCAATAACATTCCAGCAAAAATCATCTTCATTTTGGTCCGAACTGCGTTCTAAAAAAGCCGATCCGAAAAGAACATGAAAATAAACCAAATCTCAACATATATCAATGCTAAAATAAAGTAAATAAACAACAATATTTTGGTTATACTGTGTGAATTATTTTTAATGATGAGTTTATTGTTGTTTATTTACTTTATTTTAGTGTTATTAGGCCTAATAATAGGCTTAATACTGCTAAATAACAACTGGAATTAGAAAATCGTCTGCGCAGAATGGGATGCGCAGTACGAATTTAGCATCAAGATACCGTGCGCTGACTATGTAGTAAAAAAATAACGATCAAAGATACGCGAAATCACTTACCCCGAAAATAGATAACAAATTGCGTGTTTCTTTGCACGACTTAACGTCTATTGCGCTTTGGCGTTGTGGTAGATTCGTTTTTATAACGGAGCGTCCAAAAGGACAGCAACAACAACTAATTCTCCTTGCAACCACTTCGATTGCTAAGAGAATTTTTAAATCCATTATTTTATGTTTGCTATGAGGTTGACATGACTGTGTTCTTGCACTTCTTACAACTTTTCTAATTCTTTCATTAAAAATATTCAAGGTTGATCGAATGGAATGTGTTAAATTAACCCTATCAGTACCAACCTAAAAAAAAATTTCTTATACTCATCTAACCCGGGTCATTTTTGACTCAAAGCCGACAAAAATTGTCCTAAAATTTGTGAAAATGATATTTTTCTCTGAGTATTTTATGTTTATGAAGAAATTTAAGCAATTCGGTATTTGTCGAAAAAGAGTGACAAAAATAATTGTATGAAAAAATAATTGTATGAAAATTTTTAGAAATTTTTTTTTTAGAATTTTTAAACCCATAAATTTTTTATTGTTTGTTATGAGGTTGTCACAGGTGTGTTCTTCCAATTCTTAAAATTTTTCTTTATTGTTTCATTCTTTTACTACTTTTATTTTATGCACGTGAGTCTATCACAAGATACTGTAGTTTGAATTGTTTAAATTCTTTCACCGTTTTTTCCTTTGATCGATTGATCCGAGTGATCAGCTGATCGAAGGTATTTATTCTGTAACAATCGATTGATTCGACACTTCGCGACGTCCACAAGTCATCGATTTATTATTTTCGCTACCTTTTTCTTTACTCGATCGCCGCGCTCGCAACTTTCTATCTTTGTATTCACCCAGTGACGTCCAACGCCCCTTGCATTTTGTGAACCATCTGGATTTATTTTGTTTAATTTGCTATTTCTCGTAACGTGTTCAGTTGTTTTATGTTTTCAATCGTTTTCAGCAACTTTACGTAGTTTTCGTTATTTTTCGCAACGTTTTTGTTATTTTTCGTAACGTTTTTGGTCGTTTTTGTAGCGTTTTCGTTATTTTTCGTAAGATTTTCGGCCGTTTTCATTATTTTTGGGCTCATTTTCAGTCGTTTTCATTATTTTTGGGTTATTTTCGGTCGTTTTCATTATTTTTCTGTCATTTGCGATTGTTTGCTGTTATTTGCATTGGCATCCCTTGCATTTGCGGTAGAGACTTTGTGGTACTGCATCGGCGGAAACGGTGTGGGGTTGGCGGAAAAACTTGGCGATGGTGTGGTGGAACCGCCACCTTTTTTCCGCCAAGTTTTTTCTTCATAAACATGAAATACTCAGAGAATAAAATCATTTTCACAAATTTTAGGAAAGTTTTTTTTTGGCTTTTGGTCAAAACTGACCCGTGTTGGGGTGAGTATGAGGTTTTTTTTTTAGGTTGGTACTGCTAGGGTTAATTTAACATATTCCATTCGATCAACCTTGAATATTTTTAATGAAAGAAATAGAAACATTTTAAGAAGTAGACGAACACATCCATGACAACCCCGTAACAAACAATAATAAATTAATGGATTTAAAAAATCTCCTAGCAACCAAAGTGGTAATAACAACGATTCTGCCACATCGCCAGAACGCAATTGACGTTAAGTCGTGCAGCGAAACACTCGATTTGTTGCCTGTCTTTGGGGTAAGTCATTTTGCGTATCTTTAAACATTATTTTTTGTTTAGTTAAGTTGAGATTTGGTTAATTTTCATGTTCTTTTTGGATCGGCCCTGAAACAGAAGTTGAGTCAACAACAAGCTTTTTTCATACACACGTTGGGGTGGAGTTTTCTTGCTCGCTAAAAGATTCTGCACTTCATTTTTAGAACGCAGTTCGGACCAAAATGAAGTTGATTTTTGCTGGAATGTTATTGCTGTGTGTGTGTGTGCAATTAGGTAATTTATGTTTAAACATTTAATTTCAAATTTTTGAATTTTTTGGGGATTTTATTTTGAAGTTTTTAAAGTTTTTTTGTATTAAATTTTGAATTTTTGAGTTTCTTTTGGGTTTAATTTTAAATTTTGAGTTTCTTTTAGTTTAATTTTGTATTTCTGCATCTTTTTTTAGGGTCTAATTTTAAGTTTTTGTATTTTTTGCTTTAATTTTGAATGATTTTGTGATTTTTTTCCAAGGAATTTCACTTGAGTGTTACGAATGCACTGGTGAATGCAAAACTAGTACCAAAAAAACATGTCCGAGTGGAACCAAAGCCTGTAAGAAAGAAATCGGTGTGAAAGGTTCCCCACCCATAGGTAAGTCGATCATTTTCTACTAAATTTCGTTTTAATAATCATTTCGCTTGTATCCATTTCAGCCTACCTTCAGAAAGGGTGTACCAATTCAGACGTTGTGAACACATGCAAACCCAAGGTGGACCTAGGCGCAGGTGGACTCGAATGCGGGTGCAACACGGACCTCTGCAACGACGCGAATGTCATTGGGAAAAGCAGCCTGGTCGCATTTACCCTCGTGTTTCTGTCCTTTTTAATAAATTATTCAACCTGAAGTGCATTTAATTAATGATTAACTAATTGTAATTGCACTACTTTTGATTCAGTTTGATGACACGATATTTATAAAACAAACAAATTAGATACTTTGCTCAACTTTCGACGAAATACCTTTGATTATGCGGCGCTAATTCTAAGAGCACACTTTTCACGGATTTTTTTTATTTTAATATTTATTAATATTCTTGTATGGGAAAAAAATTAAAATATAAATTTAAAAAAACAAAACGGGAACGCACGAAGGGAACAATTTGTTGGTGCAACACAGATCTGTTGTGCAACAATGCGCAAGTCAATTGAATGGACAAAATGATGTTGTTCTCTGTCTGATTGGTGGCTGTTTTGATGCAAAAGTTTATGTATAATGTTTTATTCGCGCTCTATGTGTGTATTTCGTAAAAAATATCGATTTATTTCTATAGAAATTAATAATTTTGATGTAATTTAACACGTCGTTCACATTAAACCGCTTTTTTAAAACGTTGAAAATGATTTGTGTGTGAATTGTGAAAGTAAAATAATTCGAAAAGTTAAATACAGGCAGTTTTACACAAGAATAAATAACCTTGACCGACTTCCATAATCCATAATTCTCTCCACGACGTTCAATACTCCCAGAGAGATTATTAAATGGACACGAAAGGCTAATAACTATAATTAAAACGAAAGAAGAAAAGTTTAAACAAACTTTGTGCTATTTTTAAGTTGGCTTTTACCCGATTGGTGCCTGACTGCGAAAACTTGTGTGCTCATACGAATGCATTAATTTGACTTTTTCAAAGTGTTCCAAAACTAGAATTGACACAGATGACGTGTGGCGTCTTTTGAACCAACAATTTCTGCTTGTGTGCCTAGAAATAATTATTTGCACAACAAAAACAACTACAAAATGGCGAGTTGTAACCAAAATCTCGTGAATAAAATTTCTTATCAACGTCAACACGTGCATTTCAATATCTGAGGTCACAGTCATGTCCTGTCGCAAACATGACATCATTTCCATTTGTGTGTATTTGTTTTTGTTTGTTCCTGCAGTTTAACTTGGCTGGAATAATTCAAGGTAAATCGATTGGTTTACCTTCACCTTATGCGTTATTGCGTAATGGGAAATGAGGAAATAAAAAATCCATAAAACTTGTCTGAAACATTACACGAATCCATAATCGCGACAGTTTCATAATCACCCGTTAACTTTTTTCAGCTTTTATTTAAAAATACAGTGAAACCTGTTAATGGCGATCACTGATGCTGCATCAATTACAATTCAATTATCACTTGACTGTGTTGATGTGATCATTTATTGTTAATTGTAATTTAGCGCCAGAGGGCGCTTAAATGTAATAGGAGGCTATTTATGTGAGTGACACATTGCGAGAGCCAGTTCACAAGTAACCAGGAATAAAACCGCATTGTTTGTTATCATCCATCAGTCGTGCTTTAACGGACAGAACATTACATTGGCGACGAGGACTGAGGAGCGAGATTGTGTTTGTTTTTCGGCGCGTGTTGGACAATTGTAGTGTGAGTTGGTGTGAAAATTGATCGGAATTTGAGTGTTGTGTCAGGCAAGGTCGTTTGTCAATGACTAAAATGGCGGCGCCCATCTCGCCTAAGCCTAAGCCTATGGTGAGCCAGCCACGCAAAATCAGCAGTGGAATAAGTGGGTTAGCCGATATGAAGTGTTTTGAACTGCGGCTGCGATAAGGGATGATGAACGCAGACGTGCTATGCTTCTATACTACATCGGTGAGAGCGTGTACAATATTTTTAGTACGGTTTTTGGTAAGGTGGGACATTTTTTGAAATTTTGTCGTTCAAGGTCGAACAGTAGAAACACCGGAAGTGGACAAGCATTGGCAGAGGGATGAAAGGTTCGTACGAGTGGTGAAATTAAAAGTACGTGGCGAAGATATAGAAGCGAGGCAGAGGATGCTGAGGATGGAAGTCATCATGGGCTGATGTAGGATTCGAGTAACATTCGGGATTGATTCTGGAGCTCAAGTAAGCTTAAGTCTTCTGAGTAGGGAAGTGTATAAATCTATTAGTCCTTCACCATTTTTATGGCCAAGTCAAGCGCGTTTAAGTTGAAGGATCCAGACCTGGGAGCGATACGGATTTGCATCGACTGCAAAAAAATTAGATTTTCAACAAGAAAAATATGTTGGAAATATAACCGAAATGTGAAATATCCAAACCCGAAAGTTACATATCCAAATTGTACACAACATGAAATTTCCAATGACTACACAACACGGAATGCAACCGTTTCCAAGCAACTTTTTATAGCATGATATATGTATTACATTTCCAAACAGTTAGACATATGTTTCTCAACCAGTAAAGATAACATTTCCAAGTACAAAATACCGTATATGAGTTTTCAATCAATAAATAACAACTTTCCAAAGATAAAATATACAGTCTGAGTTTCCCATTAGCAAATGACAACTTTCCAAATATAAAATTTGATATTTCTATAGTCTCTATTACATACGATCTTTTTAGGTTGATACTGCTAGGGTTAACATTAACACAATCCATTTGATCAGCCATAAACATTTTAATAAAAGAAATAGTAAAATTTTATGAAGTGGCCCATGACAACCTCATAACAAACAATAAAAAATCATAGGGTTTAAAAATTCTCCTAGCAACCACAGTGGTTGCTAGGAGAATTTGTTGTTGATGCAGTGCCTTTGGACGCTCCCTGGCCTTAAATCCATTATATTGTTATAACAACGCCAGAGCGTCAAAGTTTACACTCTCACTCTCCTTCCGATCGAATTCATCTATCATGAAGCTGTTTTTCTTAGGACTTTTGTTCATCTCCATCGTTCATAACGGTAAAAAACAGAAATAATCTCAAAAAATATTTAAAAAACTAATTTTCTAACATGGAAAACACTGAAATTTATTCTAAACATTCATATCCTGTTAAAAGTAAACTTATTGTTGCAATATTTTTGTCCCGTTTCATGTCCACAGCACTTTCACTCAAGTGCTACCAGTGCAAGGGTGAGAAGAATTGTGTGGAAAATCCTACAGAATGTGTCGATTCAAACAATGCTTGTTACAAATTCGAAGCGCCAGGCCGTAAATACATTTCTTTCTTTTCTATAAATTATTCTTTTTAAAATTTTTTTTATTTTGTTTGGTAATGTTAGGTATTGAGAAGAAATGTTTTGTCGCGGCAACGAGCGATAATTGCGTGGCGTCAACCGTCGGAGGCTTGAAGGGAAGTATTTGTAACTGCAACACAGATCTGTGCAACAATGCGCAAGTCAATGGAATGGACAAAATGATGATGTTTTCTGTCGCATTGGTGGCTGTTTTGAAGCAAAGGTTTGTGTAAGAAATGTTTTATTCGCTCTCTAAGTGTGTATTTCGTAAAAAATATCGATACATTTCTACAAAAATTAATAATTTTAATGTAATTTAACACGTCGTTCACATTAAACCGTTTTTTTACACGTTGAATATGATCTGTGTGTGAATTGTAAAAGTAAAACAAATCGAAATGTTAAATACAGGCAGTTTTAGTGTTTTACACAAGAATAAATAAACTTGACGGACTTCCATAATTCTCTCTGGATACGAATACGAAAGACTAAAAACTACAATCAAAACGAAGAAGAAAAGTTTAAACAAACTTTGTTTCAACTATAAAATAAAGTTATTTGTTTGATAAAACGCCATTTTCCAATACATCACCAGACACGCTCATAGACGGTTCTATAAAGGTCAACAGCACTGCATTGACTAAATAAAAATATACGGATTCTCCTAGCAACCACTCCTTGGCATATAGGCACAATGACGCCGGCCTTAAATCCATTACAGCGGTTGCATTGCAACGAATCGACCACATCGCCAGAGCGCAATTGACGTTAAGTCGTGCAGAGAAACACACAATTTGTTGCCTATTTTTGGAGTAAGTGAAAGAATTTGAATGAAAAATTTTTGCATTCGATTTCGCGTATCTTTGAGCGTTATTTTTTTTACTAGTAAAGCTGAGATTTGGTTAATTTTCTTGTTCTTTTTTGATAAGCTTTGAAGCAGAAATTGAGTCAACAAGAAGTCTTTTCATACATACACTGGGCTGGAGTTTTTTTGCTCGCACAAGGATTCTGCACGTCATATACAGAACACAGTTCGGACCAAAATAAAGTTGATTTTTGCTGGAATGTTATTGATGAGTGTGTTTTGTAGTGTCCTTAAAGTCACATGCTGCCACTAGATGGCGTAAGCTGTACGCACACCTGTAGCCAGACAATCAATAAACTCTTCATTACACTGACTCGTTGAATACACATCGGTTCCTCGACCACGACAATGAAGACGAGGATGGGATTTTAAAAAAAGGACTTTAACATGGTGGAGGAATAACCAAAGAGACAAGGGACATTAATCTGTGCGTGTGAGTGAAATTTTGGAAAGAAGAAATTCGGAAAAGAGAAAATGGCATCACATTTGAGTTACTAATGCATCATATCGGAAGGAAATTGGATCAACAATGGACCAAATGGATGAATGCGTTGATGCCACGCAGATAAAGGCAGTTTTGCTACATTTGGCAGGCCAGATGTGCAGGACATTTATGAAACGCTATTGGCGATTGAACAAAAGGATTACGAAACAACAAAAGTTACGTTGGCCTGTGACTTCAATCCGAGGAAAAACTTGTGGTACGAAAGACACATCTTTAGACAGCTGAAAGAGGAAGCAACTGAAATTATGGACACGTATGTAACCAGATTAAAAGCCGCTGTGAAAGCGTGCGAGTACGGAATTTCAGAAGAAGATTTGATTGTAGACCAAATTTTGAACGATTGCAGATGCAGTGTGGTAAAAGAAAACGAATGTAGTTTTTGCCACAAACTTGGACATTTTGAGAAAGTTTGCAGACTGAAATTTCCGAGAGGACGAGGAAACCGAAGAGGGACGGAACGCATGCAGTATGTCGGTGTGAGTGAACGAGATGTGGTGGATGACGACAACGAGTACGTTTTCCAAGTTGAGTCCCGTGACAAAGAGGAAAGAGTGAAAGTGACAATTGGAAACCAAGAAGTGAATGTATTATTGGACTCGGGTTCTACTGTGAATTTAATTGATTTGAAAACTTGGAATGTGTTGAACAATCGAGGGGTAGAGCTGAAACCGGTGAGAACCAAATTATTTGCCTGTGGATTTGATAAACCGCTAGAAATAAAGGACGATTTGAAGCTGAAATTAAGACTGAGGAGAAAAGCGTACACTCCAAGTTCATGGACATACCAAAGGAAATGTTTCCCTATTGGGGAGAGAAACATCACAACAATTGGATTTGTTGAGTTTAAAAAAGGCGACAGTGTGTACAGCCGAGGAGGAGACGACCTTAAACACGGTTTTGAGCGGAGTAAGAGAGGAATTAGCGGAGAAAATAAGAAAACATAAAACATATTTTCCAGGATCGATAAATTGAAAGATTTGAATTATACGTGGATCCATCATGAAGACCAGTTGCACAGTCAGTGCAAAGGATTCCTTTCCATATTAGGAAATTAGTGCATGAGGAGATCAATAATTTATTGGAGCAAGACATCAATTGAGCCTTTTACTGGACCGACAGAGTGGGTTTCGCCCATGGTTTCGCCGGATAGTCCAAACCATCTTAAAGGAGTTCGATGGCACGAAGAATAGTTTGGACGATATTATCGTTTATGGAAAGACAATAAGAGAACATGATGTGCGATTAGGGAAAGTTTTGGCAGTCCTGGAAAAGCATGGGTCGACATTAGATTTCTCTTTATGGGGTGATTTGAAGTCAAAGGTCTATGTCAACAAGCCCACAACCAACCATGCATTACAATTCTGATCACCGAAACGAAAGAGTACACGATCAGGAAATGTCTCATGCAGTACCGGTAATTGAATTGTTACACGTTGTTGTATCGTGTAACGCTCCATTTTTACTAACCCTAAATACGTTGTTGTATTGTGTAACACTCCATTTTCACTAACCCTAAACCTAACCCTAAACTATCAGCTGTCAATTTGTTGTTGTTTCAGGGTTGCAAACAATTTACTGCACAAATGGCGGCGAATTCAAATCTTGCGTTATTTTTGGGACACCCTTTAGTATCAAAAGACGGAATATCAATCACCGAACAAAAAGTGAAGGCTGCGTGAGATGCCACTGCTCCGAAGAATGCAACGGAGGTGAGGAGTTTTTTGGGCCTCGGGAATTATCGCGCGCGATACATCAGGAATTATGACTCAATTGCGGAACCGTTGAGGAGTGTTGCGCGAAAGGACATGACGTTTGAGTGGACAATGATTCAGGATCAAACCAACTACGGTAGCGATGGTGTGAACATGCGCGCGGAACAGAGCTCCATGATTAGTCAAAGGCGTGGGTGAATTAAACCGAGTTCGTCAAAGTTTTCACTCTCACTTTCCTTGCGATCTAATTCATCTATCATGAAGCTGTTTTTCTTAGGACTTTTGTTCATCTCCATCGTTCATAACGGTAAAAACAGAAATAATCCCTACAATTATTCAAAAAACTAATTTTCTAACATCAAAAACTCAGAAATTTATTCTAAACGTTCATATCCTGTTAAAAGTAAACTTGTTGTTGCAATATTTTTGTCTCGTTTCATGTGCACAGCACTTTCACTCAAGTGCTACCAATGCAAGGGTGCGAAGAATTGTGTGGAAAATCCTACAGAATGTGTCGATTCGAACAATGCTTGTTACAAATTCGAAGCGCCAGGCCGTAAATACATTTCTTTCTTTTCTATAAATTATTCTTTTTAAAATTTTTTTTATTTTGTTTGGTAATGTTAGATATTGAGAAGAAATGTTTTGTGGCGCCTTCGGGCGATAATTGTGTGGCGTCAACCGTCGGAGGCTTGAAGGGAAGTATTTGTAACTGCAACACAGATCTGTGCAACAATGCGCAAGTCAATGAAATGGACAAAATGATGATGTTTTCTGTCGCATTGGTGGCTGTTTTGAAGCAAAGGTTTATGTAAGAAATGTTTTATTCGCTCTCTAAGTGTGTATTTCGTAAAAAATATCGATACATTTCTACAAAAATTAATAATTTTAATGTAATTTAACACGTCGTTCACATTAAACCGTTTTTTTACACGTTGAATATGATCTGTGTGTGAATTGTAAAAGTAAAACAAATCGAAATGTTAAATACAGGCAGTTTTAGTGTTTTACACAAGAATAAATAAACTTGACGGACTTCCATAATTCTCTCTGGATACGAATACGAAAGACTAAAAACTACAATCAAAACGAAGAAGAAAAGTTTAAACAAACTTTGTTTCAACTATAAAATAAAGTTATTTGTTTGATAAAACGCCATTTTCCAATACATCACCAGACACGCTCATAGACGGTTCTATAAAGGTCAACAGCACTGCATTGACTAAATAAAAACATACGGATTCTCCTAGCAACCACTCCTTGGCATATAGGCACAATGACGCCGGCCTTAAATCCATTACAGCGGTTGCATTGCAACGAATCGACCACATCGCCAGAGCGCAATTGACGTTAAGTCGTGCAGAGAAACACACAATTTGTTGCCTATTTTTGGAGTAAGTGAAAGAATTTGAATGAAAAATTTTTGCATTCGATTTCGCGTATCTTTGAGCGTTATTCTTTCGGACTGGCTATTTCCACCCCCTAGAGGGTGAAAATAGAATCGGGGCTATTTCCACCCCCTTTCGAGAAACGCATTTGATTGGCTAATTTCACCCACTGTGTTTCATCGTTTTCTTCAAATGCAAGTGTTTTTCATCGTTTCCTTCAAATTCAAGTGTTTTTTATCGTTTGTTCCATTTCTTGCTTGATTTTCATCAATTTGTTCCATTACTTGTTTAATTTTCATCGTTTTGTGCAATTAAAAATTGTTTTCATTGTTTTTAATTACACAAAACAATAAAAATCAAACTAGAAATGAATCAAAATGATGAAAATAAAACTAGAAATGAAACAAATTGATGAAAATCAAATAAAAAATGAAAGAAAACGATGAAAAACACAATTGAATTGTGGTATTTGTGGTATATGCAGAATATCCAGTATTTGCAGAATATGCGGTATTACAGTATACTGTTTTTCGATATTTTTGGGAATACCGCGGTATTGCTTCGTGAAAGAAATACCGCGATATGGTATTACGCTACCACACACAAGGCTATTTTCTATTTAACATGTTTTTATCAGTGGGTGGAAATAGCCACCAAGATATTTTCACCCTCCAAGGGGGTGGAAATAGCTCAAATAAGATATTTCCACCTTCCAAGGGGGTGAAAATAACTCAAATCAGATATTTCCACCCTCCAAGGGGGTGGAAATCGCCTATATCCTATTTTCACCCTCTAGGGGGTGGAAATAGCCCAGATTCTATTTTCACCCTCTAGGGGGTGGAAATAGCCACCGCCTTATTCTTTACTAGTTAAGCTGAGATTTGGTTAATTTTCTTGTTTTTTTTGGATCAGCTTTGAAGCAGAAATTGAGTCAACAGGAAGCCTTTTCATACACACACTAGGCTGGAGTTTTTTTGCTCGCACAAGGATTCTGCACGTCATTTATAGAACACAGTTCGGACCAAAATAAAGTTGATTTTTGCTAGAATGTTATTGATGAGTGTGTTGTAGTGTCCTTGAAGTCACATGTTGCCACTAGATGGCGTAAGCTGTACGCACACCTGTAGCAGCGTGCCTTTGTAATCAATAAACTCTTCATTACACTGACTCGTTGAATACACATTGGTTCTTCGACCACGACAATGACGACGAGGATGGGATTTTAAAAAAAAGGACTAACGTGGTGGAGGAATAAGCAGAGAGACAAGGGACATTAATCTGTGCATGTGAGTGAAACTTTGGAAAGAGGAAATTCGGAAAAGAGAAAATGGCATCACATTTGAGTTCATTCATCATATCGGAAGGAAATTGGATCAACAATGGACCAAATGGATGAATGCGTTGATGCCACGCAGATAAAGGCAGTTTTGCTACATTTGGCAGGCACAGATGTGCAGGACATTTATGACACGCTATTGGAGATTGAACAAAACTCAAAAGGATTACGAAACAACAAAAGTTGCGTTGGCCAGTGACTTCACTCCGAGGAAAAACTTGCGGTACGAAAGGCACATCTTTAGACAGCTGATAGAGGAAGCAACTGAAATTATGGACACGTATGTAACCAGACGACTTTTGCGGGAGAAAAAGCTCAGTTTAGCATCATTATTAACCTTAGAGAGAGCCGCAGAAGCCAGTGAGAGACATGCGACAATGATGGAAACTGATAACAGCACGAACTAATAGAAGAAGTTGTGAATCAAATTGGAAAAGGAAAACCATCATTTCGAGGTCGGGGAAGAGATCGGACTTGCGGAAATTTTCGAAAAAACTATGAGAGACCTGGGAAGACCGGTGGGAAGCAAGGAAACAAGCCACAAAGGATACTTGAATGCTGTCGATGCGCTCAGAAGGGTCATTTTGCAAACGATTGCAGTCTAGTAAAAGAAAACAAATGTAGTTTTTGCCACAAACTTGGACATTTTGAGAAAGTTTGCAGACTGAAATTTCCGAGAGGACGAGGAAACCGAAGAAGGACGGAACGCGTGCAGTATGTCGGTGTGAGTGAACGAGATGTGGTGGATGACGACGAGTACGTTTTCCAAGTGGAGTCCCATGACAAAGAGAAAAGAGTGAAGGTGACAATTGGAAACTAAGAAGTGAATGTATTATTGGACTCGGGTTCTACTGTAAATTTAATTGATTTGAGAATTTTGAATGTGTTGAAAAATCAAGGAGTACAGCTGAAACGGGTGAGAACCAAATTATTTGCCTATGGATTTGATAAACCGCTAGAAATAAAGGACGATTTGAAGTTGAAATTAAGACCGAGGAGGAAAACGTACACTCGAAGTTCATGGACGTACCAAAAGGAAATGTTTCCCTGTTGGGGAGAGAAACATCACAACAATTGGATTTGTTGAGTTTAAAAAAGGCGACAGTGTGTACAGCCGAGGAGGAGACGACCTTAAACACGGTTTCGAGCGGAGTAAGAGATGAATTAGCAAAAAAAAAACAAAAAACATAAAAACATATTTTCCAGGATCGATAAATTGAAAGATTTTGAGTTGAATTATACGTGGATCCATCATGAAGGCCAGTTGCACAGTCAGTGCAAAGGATTCCTTTCCATATTAGGAAATTAGTTGATGAAGAGATCAATAATTTACTAGAGCAAGACATCAATTGAGCCTTTTACTGGACAGACAGAGTGGGTTTCGCCCATGGTATCGCTCATGATTTCGCCCATGGTTTCGCCCATAGTTTCGCCGGATAGTCCAAACCATCTTAAAGGAGTTCGATGGCACGAAGAATAGTTTGGACGATATTATCGTTTATGGAAAGACAATAAGAGAACATGATGTGCGATTAGGGAAAGTTTTGGCAGTCCTGGAAAAGCATGGGTCGACATTAAGTTTGAAAAAGTGTCGGTTTGGACTTACAAGACTATACTTTTTAGGTCATATAGCATCAAAAGACGGAATATCAGTCACCGAACAAAAAGTAAATGCTGCGCGAGATGCCACTGCTCCGAAGAATGCAATGGAGGTGAGGATTTGTTTTTGTTTGTTCCTGCAGTTTAACTTGGCTGAAATAATTCAAGGTAAATTTATTGGTTTACCTTCACCTTATGCGTTATTGAGCAATGGGAAATGAAGAAATAAAAAATCCATGAAACTTGTCTGAAACATTACACGAATCCATAATCGCGACAGTTTCATAATCACCCGTTAACTCTTCAGCTTTTATTTAAAAATACAGTGAAACCTGTCAATGGCGATCACTGATGCTGCATCAATTACAATTCAATTATCACTTGACTGTGTTGATGTGATCATTTATTGTTAATTGTAATTTAGCGCCAGAGGGCGCTTAAATGTAATAGGAGGCTATTTATGTGAGTGACACATTGCGAGAGCCAGTTCACAAGTAACCAGGAATAAAACCACATTGTTTGTTATCACCCATCAGAACATTACATTGGCGACGAGGATTGTGAGGAGCGAGATTTTGTTTGTTTTTCGGCGCGAGTTGGTGTGAAAATTGATCGGAATTTGAGTGTTGTGTCAGGCAAGGTCGTTTGTCAATGACTAAAATGGCGGCGCCCATCTCGCCTAAGCCTAAGCCTATGGTGAGCCAGCCACGCAAAATCAGCAGTGGAATAAGGGGGTTAGCCGATATGAAGTGTTTTGAACTGCGGCTGCAATAAGGGATGATGAACGCAGACGTGCTATGCTTCTATACTACAACCCCTGGCAAAAAGTTTGGAATCAGAACCACCTTAAAATGAAAATGCAACAATGAAGTGCTGTAGCACAATAATGAGTAAACTTTGTTGAAAAACAAATAAATTAGCTTGAAAGAGCATTGTTTTATCTACATTTTCACTTTAAAAAAAACTAGTGGAACTTCAACTAGTGATGAAATAAAAAGTCATTACAAAATTAACACAGGGAAATTAATTTGGAATCATACAAATCTGAGGAAAAAAGTTTGGAATCAAACAAAAAGAGTGCTGTTTAGGTCCATTTAAAATTTTTAAAATCATTTCAATTTAATAAATGACTCATCTATAAGTCATATGTTTCAATTGCATTATTTCTCTTGAAGGTATTGTTTCACATCCTTGACTCTGTGTCAGGGAGCGTCGTGGTCCTGATAAGTTACCTCTTCATCCCCAAAGTGATCCTCGATTGTTGGCAGTAAAAATAGTACAAAATATCTGTGCATTGACTGTCTCATTTATCATACACAAATGTCCAGTGCCTTCTGAAGATATGCAGCTCCAAACCATCGAAAATTGAGGAATTTAATTGAAGATTTGAGGCAATCACTGTTGAATTTCTCATCAATGCGCCTCCAGACAAATGCTCCATTGTCATCTCCAAATTCAAGGCAAATTCTGGACTCATCACTGATTATGACTTTACTCCAGTCATGAGAAGTCCAGTGTTTATGTTGTTTTGCCCGTTTTAATCTTGCTTGCCTGTGCTTTTTGGTTAAAAATGGTTTTGATTTAGTTTTTCTGGATTTAAAACCCATTTCATTGAGTCGATTTTTGACTGTGCTGTCGCACACTTTGACAGTGGCTTTTCTCCACTCTTGATTCATCTCATTTGATGTGTTTTTCCACATTTTTTTTATAATTTTCCGCAATGTCATATTGCGTCGTTTTGAAGTTTTCCTTGGTCTGCCAGTTTATGGGCGATTTTTAACACTTCCTGTCTCTTGATATTTTGTCCAAACGTTGGATACAGCAGATTGGATAATACTGAACACAACTGCAACATCTTTTTGAGTTTTTCCATCTTTTAATGCCTAGATAATTTTGTCTTTGAGATCAGTAGACATTAACTTCACAGGAGCCAATTTTAAATCCTAATCATGTGACTTGGACATGTGGCTAACACACATGGGACATTTAGATGAGTAATTCATTGAATTGGAATAACTTTAAAAATTTTAAATGAACCTAAACAGCACTTTTTTTGTTTGATTCCAAACTTTTTTCCTGAGATTTGTATGATTCCAAACTTATTTCACTGTGTTGATTTTGTAATGATTTTTTATTTCATCACTAGTTGAAGTTCTACTGGTTTTTTTAAGTGAAAATGTAGATAAAACAATGCTCTTTCAAGCTAATTTATTTGTTTTTCAACAAAGTTTACTCATTATTGCGCTACAGCACTTAATTGTTGCATTTTCAGTTTAAGGTGATCATGATTCCAAACTTCTTGCCAGGGGTTGTATATCGGTGAGAGCGTGTACAATATTTTTGGTACGGTTTTTGGTAAGGTGGGACATTTTTTGAAATTTTGTCGTTCAAGGTCGAACAGTAGAAACACCGGAAGTGGACAAGCATTGGCAGAGGGATGGAAGGTGCGAGTGGTGAAATTAAAAGTACGTGGCGAGGATATGGAGGACGAGGAGATTTTCGGGATCTCGGTTGGATCGGTGGAAGCAAGGCAGAGGATGCTGAGGATGGAAGTCATCATAGGCTGATGTAGGATTCGAATAACATTCGTGATTGATTCTGGAGCTCAAGTAAGTCTTCTGAGTAGGGAAGTGTATAAATCTATTAATCCTTCACCATTTTTGTGGCCAAGTCAAGCGCGTTTAAGTTGAAGGATCCAGACCTGGAAGCGATACGGATCTGCATCGACTGCAAAAAAATTATATTTTCAACAAGCAAATATGTTGGAAATATAACCGAAATGTGAAATATCCAAACCCGAAAGTTACATATCCAAATTGTACACAACATGAAATTTCCAATGACTATCCAACACGGAATGCAACCGTTTCCAAGCAACTTTTTATAGCATGATATATGTATTACATTTCCAAACAGTTAGACATACGTTTCTCAACCAGTAAAGATAACATTTTCAAGTACAAAATACCGTATATGAGTTTTCAATCAATAAATAACAACTTTCCAAACGTAAAATATACAGTCTGAGTTTCCCATTAGCAAATGACAACTTTCCAAATATAAAATTTGATATTCCTATAGTCTCTATTACATACGATCTTTTTAGGTTGATACTGCTAGGGTTAACATTAACACAATCCATTTGATCAGCCATAAACATTTTAATAAAAGAAATAGTAAAATTTTATGAAGTGGACAAACACCCATGACAACCTCATAACAAACAATAAAAAATCATAGGGTTTAAAAATTCTCCTAGCAACCACAGTGGTTGCTAGGAGAATTTTTTGTTGATGCAGTGCCTTTGGACGCTTCCTGGCCTTAAATCCATTATATTGTTATAACAACGCCAGAGCGTCAAAGTTTACACTCTCACTCTCCTTCCGATCGAATTCATCTATCATGAAGCTGTTTTTCTTAGGACTTTTGTTCATCTCCGTCGTTCATAACGGTAAAAAACAGAAATAATCCCAAAAAATATTCAAAAAACTAATTTTCCAACTTGGAAAACACTGAAATTTATTCTAAACATTCATATCCTGTTAAAAGTAAACTTATTGTTGCAATATTTTTGTCCCGTTTCATGTCCACAGCACTTTCACTCAAGTGCTACCAGTGCAAGGGTGAGAAGAATTGTGTGGAAAATCCTACAGAATGTGTCGATTCAAACAATGCTTGTTACAAATTCGAAGCGCCAGGCCGTAAATACATTTCTTTCTTTTCTATAAATTATTCTTTTTAAAATTTTTTTTATTTTGTTTGGTAATGTTAGGTATTGAGAAGAAATGTTTTGTCGCGGCTACGAGCGATAATTGCGTGGCGTCAACCGTCGGAGGCTTGAAGGGAAGTATTTGTAACTGCAACACAGATCTGTGCAACAATGCGCAAGTCAATGGAATGGACAAAATGATGATGTTTTCTGTCGCATTGGTGGCTGTTTTGAAGCAAAGGTTTGTGTAAGAAATGTTTTATTCGCTCTTTAAGTGTGTATTTCGTAAAAAATATCGATACATTTCTACAAAAATTAATAATTTTGATGTAATTTAACACGTTGTTCACATTAAACCGTTTTTTTACACGTTGAATATGATCTGTGTGTGAATTGTAAAAGTAAAATAAATCGAAATGTTAAATACAGGCAGTTTTACACAAGAATAAATAAACTTGACGGACTTCCATAATTCTCTCCACGACGTTCAAAACTCCCAGAGAGATAATTAAATGGATACGAATACGAAAGGCTAAAAACTACAATCAAAACGAAAGAAGAAAAGTTTAAATAAACTTTGTTTCAACTACAAAATAAAGTTATTTGTTTGATAAAACGTCATTTTCCAATACATCACCAGACACGCTCATAGACGGTTCTATAAAGGTCAACAGCACTGCATTCACTAAATAAAAACATACGGATTCTCCTAGCAACCACTCCTTGGCATATAGGTACAATGACGCCGGCCTTAAATCCATTATAGCGGTTGCATTGCAACGAATCGACCACATCGCCAGAGCGCAATTGACGTTAAGTCGTGCAGAGAAACACACAATTTGTTGCCTATTTTTGGAGTACGTGAAAGAATTTGAATGAAAAATTTTTGCATTCGATTTCGCGTATCTTTGAGCGTTATTTTTTTACTAGTTAAGCTGAGATTTGGTTAATTTTCTTGTTCTTTTTGGATGAGCTTTGAAGCAGAAATTGAGTCAACATCAACAAGAAGCCTTTTCATACACACACTGGGCTGGAGTTTTTTTGCTCGCACAAGGATTCTGCACGTCATTTATAGAACACAGTTCGGACCAAAATAAAGTTGATTTTTGCTAGAATGTTATTGATGAGTGTGTTGTAGTGTCCTTGAAGTCACATGTTGCCACTAGATGGCGTAAGCTGTACGCACACCTGTAGCAGCGTGCCTTTGTAATCAATAAACTCTTCGTTACACTGAATCGTTGAATACACATTGGTTCCTCGACCACGACAATGACGACGAGGATGGGATTTAAAAAAAAAGACTTTAACGTGGTGGAGGAATAACCAGAGAGACAAAAGAAGTTAATCTGTTCGTGTGAGTGAAAATTTGGAAAGAGGAAATTCGGAAAAGAGAAAATGGCATCACATTTGAGTTCATTCATCATATCGGAAGGAAATTGGATCAACAATGGACCAAATGGATGAATGCGTTAATGCCACGCAGATAAAGGCAGTTTTGCTACATTTGGCAGGCACAGATGTGCAGGACATTTATGAAACGCTATTGGAGATTGAACAACACTCAAAAGGATTACGAAACAACAAAAGTTGCGTTGGCCAGTGACTTCACTCCGAGGAAAAACTTGCGGTACAAAAGGCACATCCTTAGACAGCTGAAAGAGGAAGCAACTGAAATTATGGACACGTATGTAACCAGACGACTTTTGCGGGAGAAAAAGCTCAGTTTAGCATCATAATTAACCTTAGAGAGAGCCGCAGAAGCCAGTGAGAGACATGCGACAATGATGGAAACTGATAACAGCACGAACTAATAGAAGAAGTTGTGAATCAAATTGGAAAAGGAAAACCATCATTTCGAGGTCGGGGAAGTGATCGGACTTGCGGAAATTTTCGAAAACACTATGAAAGACCTGGGAAGACCGATGGGAAGCAAGGAAACAAGCCACAAAGGATACTTGAATGCTGTCGATGCGGTCAGAAGGGTCATTTTGCGAACGATTGCAGTCTAGTAAAAGAAAACGAATGTAGTTTTTGCCACAAACTTGGACATTTTGAGAAAGTTTGCAGACTGAAATTTCCGAGAGGACGAGGAAACCGAAGAAGGACGGAACGCGTGCAGTATGTCGGTGTGAGTGAACGAGATGTGGTGGATGACGACGAGTACGTTTTCCAAGTGGAGTCCCATGACAAAGAGGAAAGAGTGAAAGTGACAATTGGAAACCAAGAAGTGAATGTATTATTGGACTCGGGTTCTACTGTGAATTTAATTGATTTGAGAATTTTGAATGTGTTGAAAAATCAAGGAGTACAGCTGAAACGGGTGAGAACCAAATTATTTGCCTATGGATTTGATAAACCGCTAGAAATAAAGGACGACTTGAAGCTGAAATTAAGACCAAGGAGAAAAGCGTACATTCGAAGTTCATGAACGTACCAAAAGGAAATGTTTCCCTATTGGGAAGAGAAACGTCACAACAATTGGATTTGTTGAGTTTAAAAAAGGCGACAGTGTGTACAGCCGAGGAGGAAACGACCTTAAACACTGTTTCGAGCGGAATAAGAGATGAATTAGCGGAGAAAATAAGAAAACATAAAAACATATTTTCCAGGATGGGTAAATTGAAAGATTTTGAGTTGAATTATACGTGGATCCATCATGAAGGCCAGTTGCACAGTCAGTGCAAAAGATTCCTTTCCATATTAGGAAATTAGTGGATGAGGAGTTCAATAATTTATTGGAGCAATACATCATTGAGCCTTTTACGGGACCGACAGAGTGGGTTTCGCCCATGGTATCTGTTGTGTATTGTTGTAAAACATCTATAAACTTGTGTGAACAGTGGCTGGGAAAAACATTAGTTGTGGAGAAAAAGACACATCATCTTCTCAGGTGAGAAACAAAACATCAAGTAAGGTTTATTCGTTGGTCATGTGACTTCTTACAATGAGAGCCACCTGTGGGCATTATATAAAGACTACATGTAAACAAATGCCGCGATCATTCACGCTGGCCGAATACAAGCATTAATATCGAACAACATGATAATACGATATAAATATATACACAGGCACACAATAGGCAATAAATACATATGATATCTCAACAGTATCGCCCATGGTTTCGCCGGATAGTCCAAACCATCTTAAAGGAGTTCGATGGCACGAAGAATAGTTTGGACGATATTATCGTTTATGGAAAGACAATAAGAGAACATGAAGTGCGATTAGGGAAAGTTTTGGCAGTCCTGAAAAAGCATGGGTCGACATTAAGTTTGAAAAAGTGTCGGTTTGGACTTACAAGACCAGACTTTTTAGGTCATATAGCATCAAAAGACGAAATATCAGTCACCGAACAAAAAGTGAAGGCTGCGCGAGATGCCACTGCTCCGAAGAATGCAACGGAGGTGAGGATTTGTTTTCGTTTGTTCCTGCAGTTTAACTTGGCTGAAATAATTCAAGGTAAATTGATTGGTTTACCTTCACCTTATGCGTTATTGAGCAATGGGAAATGAGGAAATAAAAAATCCATAAAACTTGTCTGAAACATTACACGAATCCATAATCGCGACAGTTTCATAATCACCCGTTAACTCTTCAGCTTTTATTTAAAAATACAGTGAAACCTGTCAATGGCGATCACTGATGCTGCATCAATTACAATTCAATTATCACTTGACTGTGTTGATGTGATCATTTATTGTTAATTGTAATTTAGCGCCAGAGGGCGCTTAAATGTAATAGGAGGCTATTTATGTGAGTGACACATTGCGAGAGCCAGTTCACAAGTAACCAGGAATAAAACCACATTGTTTGTTATCACCCATCAGAACATTACATTGGCGACGAGGATTGTGAGGAGCAAGATTTTGTTTGTTTTTCGGCGCGAGTTGGTGTGAAAATTGATCGGAATTTGAGTGTTGTGTCAGGCAAGGTCGTTTGTCAATGACTAAAATGGCGGCGCCCATCTCGCCTAAGCCTAAGCCTATGGTGAGCCAGCCACGCAAAATCAGCAGTGGAATAAGGGGGTTAGTCGATATGAAGTGTTTTGAACTGCGGCTGCGATAAGGGATGATGAACGCAGACGTGCTATGCTTCTATACTACAACCCCTGGCAAAAAGTTTGGAATCAGGACCACCTTAAAATGAAAATGCAACAATGAAGTGCTGTAGCACAATAATGAGTAAACTTTGTTGAAAAACAAATAAATTAGCTTGAAAGAGCATTGTTTTATCTACATTTTCACTTTAAAAAAACCAGTGGAACTTCAACTAGTGATGAAATAAAAAGTCATTACAAAATTAACACAGGGAAATTAATTTGGAATCATACAAATCTGAGGAAAAAAGTTTGGAATCAAACAAAAAGAGTGCTGTTTAGGTCCATTTAAAATTTTTAAAATCATTTCAATTTAATAAATGACTCATCTATAAGTCATATGTTTCAATTGCATTATTTCTCTTGAAGGTATTGTTTCACATCCTTGACTCTGTGTCAGGGAGCGTTGTGGTCCTGATAAGTTACCTCTTCATCCCCAAAGTGATCCTCGATTGTTGACAGTAAAAATAGTACAAAATATCTGTGCATTGACTGTCTCATTTATCATACACAAATGTCCAGTGCCTTCTGAAGATATGCAGCTCCAAACCATCAAAAATTGAGGAATTTAATTGAAGATTTGAGGCAATCACTGTTGAATTTCTCATCAATGCGCCTCCAGACAAATGCTCCATTGTCATCTCCAAATTCAAGACAAATTCTGGACTCATCACTGATTATGACTTTACTCCAGTCATGAGAAGTCCAGTGTTTATGTTGTTTTGCCCGTTTTAATCTTGCTTGCCTGTGCTTTTTGGTTAAAAATGGTTTTGATTTAGTTTTTCTGGATTTAAAACCCATTTCATTGAGTCGATTTTTGACTGTGCTGTCGCACACTTTGACAGTGGCTTTTCTCCACTCTTGATTCATCTCATTTGATGTGTTTTTCCACATTTTTTTTATAATTTTCCGCAATGTCATATTGCGTCGTTTTGAATTTTTCCTTGGTCTGCCAGTTTATGGGCGATTTTTAACACTTCCTGTCTCTTGATATTTTGTCCAAACGTTGGATACAGCAGATTGGATAATACTGAACACAACTGCAACATCTTTTTGAGTTTTTCCATCTTTTAATGCCTAGATAATTTTGTCTTTGAGATCAGTAGACATTAACTTCACAGGAGCCAATTTTAAATCCTAATCATGTGACTTGGACATGTGGCTAACACACATGGGACATTTAGATGAGTAATTCATTGAATTGGAATAACTTTAAAAATTTTAAATGAACCTAAACAGCACTTTTTTTGTTTGATTCCAAACTTTTTTCCTGAGATTTGTATGATTCCAAACTTATTTCACTGTGTTGATTTTGTAATGATTTTTTATTTCATCACTAGTTGAAGTTCTACTGGTTTTTTTAAGTGAAAATGTAGATAAAACAATGCTCTTTCAAGCTAATTTATTTGTTTTTCAACAAAGTTTACTCATTATTGCGCTACAGCACTTAATTGTTGCATTTTCAGTTTAAGGTGATCATGATTCCAAACTTCTTGCCAGGGGTTGTATATCGGTGAGAGCGTGTACAATATTTTTGGTACGGTTTTTGGTAAGGTGGGACATTTTTTGAAATTTTGTCGTTCAAGGTCGAACAGTAGAAACACCGGAAGTGGACAAGCATTGGCAGAGGGATGGAAGGTGCGAGTGGTGAAATTAAAAGTACGTGGCGAGGATATGGAGGACGAGGAGATTTTCGGGATCTCGGTTGGATCGGTGGAAGCAAGGCAGAGGATGCTGAGGATGGAAGTCATCATAGGCTGATGTAGGATTCGAATAACATTCGTGATTGATTCTGGAGCTCAAGTAAGTCTTCTGAGTAGGGAAGTGTATAAATCTATTAATCCTTCACCATTTTTGTGGCCAAGTCAAGCGCGTTTAAGTTGAAGGATCCAGACCTGGAAGCGATACGGATCTGCATCGACTGCAAAAAAATTATATTTTCAACAAGCAAATATGTTGGAAATATAACCGAAATGTGAAATATCCAAACCCGAAAGTTACATATCCAAATTGTACACAACATGAAATTTCCAATGACTATCCAACACGGAATGCAACCGTTTCCAAGCAACTTTTTATAGCATGATATATGTATTACATTTCCAAACAGTTAGACATACGTTTCTCAACCAGTAAAGATAACATTTTCAAGTACAAAATACCGTATATGAGTTTTCAATCAATAAATAACAACTTTCCAAACGTAAAATATACAGTCTGAGTTTCCCATTAGCAAATGACAACTTTCCAAATATAAAATTTGATATTCCTATAGTCTCTATTACATACGATCTTTTTAGGTTGATACTGCTAGGGTTAACATTAACACAATCCATTTGATCAGCCATAAACATTTTAATAAAAGAAATAGTAAAATTTTATGAAGTGGACAAACACCCATGACAACCTCATAACAAACAATAAAAAATCATAGGGTTTAAAAATTCTCCTAGCAACCACAGTGGTTGCTAGGAGAATTTTTTGTTGATGCAGTGCCTTTGGACGCTTCCTGGCCTTAAATCCATTATATTGTTATAACAACGCCAGAGCGTCAAAGTTTACACTCTCACTCTCCTTCCGATCGAATTCATCTATCATGAAGCTGTTTTTCTTAGGACTTTTGTTCATCTCCGTCGTTCATAACGGTAAAAAACAGAAATAATCCCAAAAAATATTCAAAAAACTAATTTTCCAACTTGGAAAACTCCGAAATTTATTCTAAACGTTCATATCCTGTTAAAAGTAAACTTATTGTTGCAATATTTTTGTCTCGTTTCATGTGCACAGCACTTTCACTCAAGTGCTACGACTGCGTGGGTCAGAAGAATTGTATGGAAAATCCTATAGAATGTGTAGCTCCAATGAATTCTTGTTTAAAATTCGAGGGGGGAGGCGGTAAATACATTCGTTTCTTTTCTATAAATTATTCTTTTTTTATTTTTTTTTTATTTTTTTTGGTAATGTCAGCGGTTGCAAAGTCATGTTTTGCGCAGATGACCAGCAATCCTAATCAATGCGGATCGGGAACGCACGAAAGCAAGATGGGGACTATTTGTTCGTGCAACACAGACCTGTGCAACAATGCGCAAGTCAATGGAATGGACAAAATGATGATGTTTTCTGTCGCATTGGTGGCTCTTTTGAAGCAAAGGTTTATGTAAGAAATGTTTTTTTTCGCTTTCTAAGTGTGTATTTCGTAAAAAATATCGATACATTTCTACAAAAATTAATAATTTTGATGTAATTTAACACGTTGTTCACATTAAACCGTTTTTTTACACGTTGAATATGATCTGTGTGTGAATTGTAAAAGTAAAATAAATCGAAATGTTAAATACAGGCAGTTTTACACAAGAATAAATAAACTTGACGGACTTCCATAATTCTCTCCACGACGTTCAAAACTCCCAGAGAGATAATTAAATGGATACGAATACGAAAGACTAAAAACTACAATCAAAACGAACGAAGAAAAGTTTAAATAAACTTTGTTTCAACTACAAAATAAAGTTATTTGTTTGATAAAACGTCATTTTCCAATACATCACCAGACACGCTCATAGACGGTTCTATAAAGGTCAACAGCACTGCATTCACTAAATAAAAACATACGGATTCTCCTAGCAACCACTCCTTGGCATATAGGTACAATGACGCCGGCCTTAAATCCATTACAGCGGTTGCATTGCAACGAATCGACCACATCGCCAGAGCGCAATTGACGTTAAGTCGTGCAGAGAAACACACAATTTGTTGCCTATTTTTGGAGTAAGTGAAAGAATTTGAATAAAAAATTTTTGCATTCGATTTCGCCTATCTTTGAACGTTATTTTTTTTACTAGTTAAGCTGAGATTTGATTAATTTTCTTGTTCTTTTTGGATCAGCTTTGAAGCAGAAGTTGAGTCAACAACAAGCCTTTTTCATACACACGTTGGGGTGGAGTTTTTTTTGCTCGCTCAAGGATTCTGCACGCCATTTTTAGACCGCAGTTCGGACCAAAATGAAGTTGATTTTTGCTGGAATGTTATTGCTGTGTGTGTGTGTGCAATTCGGTAATTGATGATGAATTATACATTTAATTTCAAATTTTGAATTTTTTGGGGATTTCATTTTGTAGTTTTTTAAGTTTTTTTGTATTAAATATTGAATTTTTGAGTTTCTTTTACTTAAATTTTGAATTTTTAAATTTCTTTTGAGTTTAATTTTGAAATTTTGAGTTTCTTTTAGATTAATTTTGCAATTTTGAGTTTTTTTTAGTTTAATTTTGAATTTTTGCATCTTTTTTGGATTCAATTTTGATTTTTTTCTATTTTTTGCTTTAATTTTGAATGATTTTGTGATTTTTTTCCAAGGATATTCACTCGAGTGTTACGAATGCGAAAGTGACAAGAACTGCAACGATAAAAAAAAAACATGCGTGGTTGAAAACCCAGTTTGCATGAAATTTGACGGCACTAAAAATGGCAAATGTAAGTCGATCATTTTCTACTAAAATTCTTTCTAATAATCATTTCGCTTCTATCCATTTCAGCCGCCATTGTGAAACGATGTGTGAATTCACTCATGTCAAAATCTGTGAACAAATGCGGAGACAACACGTTCGAAGGCGGAAGTGGAACCGTATGCATGTGCAGCACAGACCTCTGCAACGACGCGAATGTCATTGGGAAAAGCAGCCTGGTCGCATTTACCCTCGTGTTTCTGTTCCTTTTAATTAATTATTCAACCTGAAGTGCATTTAATGTGTAATTACTTAATGATTAATTAATTGTAATTGCACTTTGCTTCTATTTGTGTATAATACTCTTGATATATTGGCTGACAACCGAGTCATTGTGCTACTTTCGATTCAGTTTGATGTCACAATATTTATAAATTGGATACTTTGCTAAACTTTAGACGAAATGCGTCTGATTATACGGCGCTAATTGTAAGACCTCACTTTTCACGGATTTTTTTATTTTAATATTTATTAATATTCTTGTATGTGAAAAAAAAAATTAAAATAAAAATTAAAAAACAATTATCGTGTTTATTATTTGTTGCGACAAAAACGAGCCCGTTTACATGCCAAAGTTTATCGCCGTATAAAAAAACGAGATATAAAAAAAATAATACATTGTTTTTTTTTTCGGTTGTGGTGTCATCAATTACAATTCAATTACACCCCAAACCGGAACTATGGATTATCATTATCGTATGTAAAATGCTCAATAATAATCACCACTAATCATTCGTTTGACTCCAAATTTTCTTCCTAGTCGGCGTATCTGAAGCAAAAATACTTCGAATTGATTTCCTTAAAGGACTGGATCAAACCAACTAGCAATGGTGTAAACATGCGCAGTCAACATCATCAGTCAAAGGCGTGGGTGAATTGAACCTTGTCCAAGATTAAACAGAGTTGGTCAAAGTTTTCACTCTCACTCTCCTTCCGAAACAATTCATCTTCACGACTGTTTTTCTTAGGACTTTTGTTCATCTCCATCGTTCAAAACGGACTTTATATACATCTGTGATACCTGAGACAGGTTTTTTATACACCTGTGACAGGTAAAAACGTGCTTTTTCCAAACAAACATGGCGGCCATCGGTTCTAGAGCCATCTGTTGCACGCTTCGCGCCCTGTTTAACAAAACGCTAAGCGAATGAGACAACGATGACTCGAAAACCTGGCATCGCAATTCAGCAAATGTGCGCGATGAACGACTACGAACACGGGACAACGGGACAAACGGAACAGATGGACAACGGAAAAAAGGGACAAATGGGAAGACGAAACAAACGTTCGTTCCTACAACACAGCAAGGCGTGGCCGGGCACAGCTAGTATTTCTACAAAAATTAATAATTTTGATGTCGCGGTAAATTGTGTCGCGCTAGATGTTGCGCCCCGTAGCATAGAACCGGTCATTCCAAACATTATTTAAAAAAAAAACAAAAAAAAAACAAAGAGACTCATTTTTAAGTGCTATGGATTGGAAAAACAAATTAACGTCATAACATGTAAAACTCTATTGGAAAACAGTGGCGCCATCTATAAGTCAAAGTTGCTGTCAGCCGTAGATTATCGCGGCCGTCAACTGTCGTTTGAATTAATTTCCATTTTCATTTTTAGCTTTTTTTGCGGTTTTCCGTAGGCATACAGTAGAGATACAGCATAAAAGCCTTTTTCCAAAAACGTAGTTTTTTTTATTTACTTGTTATTATTTATAAATACAGTGAAACCTGTCAGTGGCGATCACTGATGCTGCGTTAAAAAGGTGGTCGTCAAGCACAGGGGAAATACTATACTACAGTACATGGGAACCAGCTCTGGTACAGCAATGGGTATCGTCTTAAAAAGATACCTGACGGTAACCCCAACGAAAATAAAACCTGAGAACAAATGCCAATCAGTTGTATTCGAAGAAATTAACGGGACTGCGTTTCTGGGCAACTCAAATCTAGGTAATAATGCGATCGTCACAACGAAAGCAAAACCATCACGTTCCTTTTTATATACCTGATTATTTTCATTTATCTCAAATTACTTCCATAATAATTTATGCGGAAATAAAAATCGAAGACCCGGGTCAAAATAAAATGCCATTTTCATAACATATTGCATTAATTGCTCGCAATAACCAATAGAAATGTCATTTCCATGACATTTCGTAAAATTTGCATATCAAAAATCAAAAGTTTATTGTTTTTCGTAAAAAATTGTCATTCAAAAAATAATTAACAAATAATAAAGATAAGCTCGGAAACCTGAACTGTCATGAGATCTTTTGTAATGAGTCATATAAGAAGAATTTCTATGCAAATTCCACGGAAATGCGCTTCGTATCTGCTGTCCGAAATCAGCTTCTTCCACTGATGTGCAGGAAAGCCAAACTTGAATACACATTTTAGTGCCCGCGCCACTGCAAAACAATGAGGAAACTCGCTTTATTTCCTGTTTCCTGCAAGATTAATTTTGTATTTCTCTTTTATAGAGTTTCGTAACCATTTTTCAAATATTTTTTATTATACGGTTATTTAACCCTCCCCACTCCAACCAATTTTGACCTCCAAGAGTGTTTTTATTTTTTTTCTCGAAAACTATCAAGGATTTTCTTTCTGAAATTTCATGTATTTACATTTAACCTCATAACAAACAATAAAAAATTATTGGATTTAAAAATTCTAAAATAAAATTGTCTGATAATTTTTTCGGCTTTGGGTCAAAAATCACCCGGGTTGGGTGAGTAAGAGATTTCTTTTTAGGGTTAATTTAACACATTCCATTCGATCAACCTTGAATATTCTTAACCCCCCGTTGCATTATCTGTACACGTCTCTCCACATTTATTGCAATGAAACAGCCGAAAACACATAAGCATGAAAAGAGTTGATGAAGCATTACTGCAAGCAGATGTTGTTTAATGTATATGCCAGATGTATGTTATTGTGGAACTCAAGGTCTCAAGAAGTTGAATTATCATGTTTCAGCTACAAAACAAAGTTATTTGTTTGATAAAACGCCATTTTCAAATACATCACCAGACACGCCCATAGACAGTTCTGCAAAGGTCAAAAGCACTGCAAAACTGCATCAACGAAAAAAAAAAAAAAACGGATTCTCCTAGCAACCACTTTGGACTCTCCCTGGCATTTGGCCACAATGACGCCGGACTTAAATCCATCATAGCGATTGCATAGCAACGAATCTGCCACATCGTGCAGCTAAACACACCATTTGTTGCCTATTTTTGGAGTAAGTGAAGGAAATTGAATGAATTTTTTTTGCATTTGGTTTCGGGTGTCTTTGAGCGTTATTTTTGACTAGCTGAGCTGAGATTTGATTAATTTTCATGTTCTTTTTGCATCGGCCTTGAAGCAGAAGTTGAGTCAACAACAAGCCTTTTTCGTACACACGTTGGGGTGGAGTTTTTTTGCTCGCTCAAGGATTCTGCACGCCATTTTTAAAACGCAGTTCGGACCAAAATGAAGTTGATTTTTGCTGGAATGTTATTGCTGTGTGTGTGTGTGCAATTCGGTAATTGATGAATGATACATTTAATTTTTAATTTTGAATTTTTTGGGGATTTCATTTTGTAGTTTTTTAAGCTTTTTTTGTATTAAATATTGAATTTTTGAGTTTCTTTTAGATTAATTTTGCAATTTTGAGTTTCTTTTAGTTTAATTTTGAATTTTTGCATCTTTTTTGGATTTAATTTTAATTTTTTGTATTTTTTGCTTTAATTTTGAATGATTTTGTGATTTTTTCCAAGGATTTTCACTCGAGTGTTACGAATGCGAAAGTGACAAGAACTGCAACGATAGAAAAAAAACATGCGTGGTTGAAAACCCAGTTTGCATGAAATTTGACGGCACTAAAAATGGCAATAGTAAGTCGATCATTTTCTACTAAAATTCTTTCTAATAATCATTTCGCTTCTATCCATTTCAGCCGCCATTGTGAAACGATGTGTGAATTCACTCATGTCAAAATCTGTGAACAAATGCGGAGACAACACGTTCGAGGGCGGAACTGGAACCGTATGCATGTGCAGCACAGACCTCTGCAACGACGCGAATGTCATTGGGAAAAGCAGCCTGGTCGCATTTACCCTCGTGTTTCTGTCCCTTTTAATTAATTATTCAACCTGAACTGCATTTAATGTGTAATTAATTAATGATTAATTAATTGTAATTGCACTTTGTTTCTATTTGTGTATAATAATACTCTTGATATATTGGCTGACAACCGAGTCATTGTGCTATTTTCGATTCAGTTTGATGTTACAATATTTATAAACCAGCAGTGTTGTATCTAGTTCACTAAATCGCGAACTAGTTCTAGTTCTCGTTCATCACCATTTTCAATTTACTGAACTAGTTCTAGTTCCCGTTCACCCCGAAATCTCAAAGTGAACTAAGTTCTAGTTCAGTTCTAGTTCAGTTCTAGTTCAGTTCACTTTACAAACTTTTTTTTTGTGAATTTGTCTGGTTTAAAACCAGACAAATTGGATACTTTGCTAAACTTTAGACAAAAGACGTCTGCTTATACGGCGCTAATTGTAAGAACACACTTTTCACCATTTTTTTTATTTTAATATTTATTAATATTCTTGTATGACAAAAATAAAATTGAAATAAAAATTAAAAAACAATTATCGTGTTTGTTATTTGATGCGGCAAAAACGAGCCCGTTTACATGCCAAAGTTTATCGCCATATAAAAAAAAAAACCGGATATAAAAAAATATATAATACATTGCCGTTTTATTCGGTCGTAGTTTCATTAATTACAATTCAATTATATCGCGACAACATCCCAAACCGGAACTATGGATTATTTAATGTAAAATGCTCAATAATAACCGCTACCAATCATTCGTTTGGCTCCAAATTTTCTTCATAGTCGGCGTATGTCAAGCAAAAATATTTGGATACGTTTTCTCCGAAGGACTGGCTCAAACTGACTAGCGAGGGTGTGAATATGCGAGCGGAACCGAGCTCTATCATTAGTCAAAGGCGTGGCTGAATTGAACCGAGTCCGTCGAAGTTTTCACTCTCACTCTCCTTCCGATCCAATTCATCCATCATGAAGCTGTTTTTCTTAGGACTTTTGTTCATCTCCATCGTTCATAACGGTAAAAAACAGAAATAATCCTTACAAATATTCAAAAAACTAATTTTCTAACATGGAAAACTCCGAAATTTATTCTAAAGTAAACTTGTTGTTGCAATATTTTCGTCTCGTTTCATGTGCACAGCACTTTCACTCAAGTGCTACCAGTGCATCGGTGAGAAGAATTGTAAGGAAAATCCTTCAGAATGTGCCAATCCACCAGGTTTTCCTCCAATGAATTCCTGCTACAAATTCGAAGCGTCAGGCGGTAAATACTTCTTTTCTATGAATTATTCTTTTCTTAATTTTTTTTTAAAATTTTGTTTGGTAATGTCAGCGGTTATAAAGACATGTTTCACGGCGACTTCGAGCGATCCTAATCATTGCGAATCGGGAACGCACGAAGGCAAGAAGGGAACGATTTGTTGGTGCAACTCAGATCTGTGCAACAACGCGCAAGTCAATGGCATGAACAAAATTATGATGTTTTCTGTCGCATTGGTGGCTGTTTTGATGCAAAAGTTTATGTAAGAAATGTTTCATTCGCGCTCTAAGTGTGTAATTCGTTAAAAAATCGATATATTTCTATAAAAATTAATAATTTTGATGTAATTTAATACGACATTCTCATTAAACCGTTTTTTAAAACGTTGAAAATGATTTGTGTGTGAATTGTGAAAGTAAAATAATTCGAAATGTTATATACAGGCGGTTTTACACATGAATAAATAACCTTGACCGACTTCCATAATCCATAATTCTCTCCAGACGTTCAAAACTCCCAGAGATATTATTAAATGGACACGAAAGGCTAAAAAAACTACAATTAAAACGAAAAAAGAAAAGTTTAAATAAACTTTGTGCTATTTTTAAGAAGTTGGCTTCTCCCCAACTAAAAATATTCATTAAAAATTATCATTTTTTTAAAATTCTAGGCTGCGCAAACTTGTGTGCTCATATGAATGCATTAATTTGACTTTTACAAAGTGTTCCAAAACTCGAATTGACACAGATGACGTGTGGCGTCTTTTGATCCAACAATTTCTGCTTATGTGCCTAGAAATAATTATTTGCACAACTAAAACAACAACAAAATGGCTAGTTTTAACCAGACTCTCGTTAATAAAATTTCTTATAAACGTCAACATGTGCATTTCAATATCTGAGGTCACAGTCAATTCGGTCAGTCATGTCCTGTTGCAAACATGACATCATTTCCTTTTGTGTGTATTTGTTTTGGTTTGTTCCTGCAGTATAAGTTGGCTGAAATAATTCAAGGTAAATCGAATGGTTCACCTTCACCCTATGCTTTATTGCGTAATGGGAAATGAGGTAATAAAAACTCCACAAAACTGGTCTGAAACATTATACGATTCCATAATCGTTTCATAGTTTCATAATCACCCGTTAACTCTTTTCAGCTTTTATTTATAAATACAGTAAAACCTGTCAATGGCGATCACTGATGCTGCGTTAAAAAGGTGGTCGCCAAAAACAAGGGAAAGAATAATAATTAATATTGATTCGATTGAATCAATATCTTAATAATGATTACTATTTAGTTTAATAAATAAAACGCATTTATTTATACACACTTAGAATTTATTTATAATTCTTTTAACTCATTTGAATTACGCGCTTTCTATCAAATAGCGCTACCTAGTGGCTAATCGCGTTTTATACGGTTTTACAACCGTCACAACAATTTCCGGATTTTTGTTGAGCCGTTTTTATCCGATAAAGAGTGTGACGTTATAAATGAAATGATGGATGTGTTAGCTGCCAAATGTGTCTCGGTTTCATCAAATCCACGTTCAATTTTGATATATAAACAAAAGCATGCCAATCACTACAATGCTGCACAAGAGTTTTACGAAGCGATCAAATATAGTTTTCTTTTATTCCTAACAATAGCTCTATGGTCTGCACCTGAATCTTGATGCCAAATTCAACCATAAACTCTCTTATTTTGTAATGAATTCTTTCTTTCAGATACATAAAAAGACAATAGCACCACGATTTTATTTCATTACTGCGTGCAACACAGCGTGCAACACAGCGTGCAACACACAGTAAAGAATTCTCTGTGTTGTAACTGTTTGTAACAATGTGAGAGAGAGACGCATTTAAATAAAGAAAGTATTGACTGTTTAGATAATAACAATACATTATTTTAAAGAAATTTAAACAATTGTGGGTTACACACTCCTGCGGTCTCCTTGTCAGCTGGAGGTCAGTTCATTTCTACGCCTAGGTCCATTCGAGTTTCTAAGAGAACTGTTGATGCAGGGGGCAAGTCCCCTGCTCAGAGTTTGCGCTCACTGCACTTTAACTGGGACACACAGAGTGAAAGAAATCAAACTAACAAGCATTTCGTTGCCAAAAAAAAATGGCAACAAAATGATCGGACCCTCCCACGCACAAGCATGCACGATAGTAATAATAATATATAATTTAATGCAGGAAAATTCAACATTAAAAAGTTATTTATTATTTCACTTATTTTTACTCGTTTAATCAAACTTTAAGGATTTGTTTAACCAATTTGAACGCACAAACCCACACATTAAAAAAAATCAATGTCTCTTTCGTGCTAAGTGATTTTTTTGGCAGGAACAAGAAAGAAAGAGGTTGACAAACCCACGGTCAGAATGAATTTTCAGTCGAGTCTGCAGCCACTTCAAAACATGTGCCAAATTGCATTCATTTGTTGACTAAACGTTTCAAGTTGCTTGATCTCTCTATGAAAACATTCTAAGTGTCCATACCCTCTGACATAAGACACTTGTCATGCTACCAAATTGGCCATTTAATTTTTCTCTCTTTAATTAATTAAACATCCATTACTTGCATGAATGCAATCCCCTTACCAATTGAATCACACAAGATATACCTTCTTCCAAAAAGGAGAACTTAAAAAGAGTTTATTTACATAGCTAAATATATAACTTCCAGATCTATTCAACCAAGATGAACATCGTTAAAGTTTGAGTAAACACCATAATCTTTCCTGAAATTGTATTTTAACCACGCACAGCCATAGGGAAAGGAAATTGTTGACCTAAAAATGGCGAGAATCCACGTATTCATCATCATCATGAATCATACTAAACCGCCCAAAATTAAATATTAATTTCCAATTAATTCCTTTTATGAAACAAGCCATCTATTGTGTAAAAAAAATGTCAAGGACGGACTGCGGACACAGCGATTATCAGTATAAAAAGGGTCGAAGGTATAGAATTCTCGTAGGTGCATAATTCCCCGCCCGGCTTTTGGACTGCATCCAAAACTCAAGAATTCCACAATATAATGGCTGGCTTAGACAAGTATTTGATGAATTCGTAATTAAATAGTCCTGGAATATTGCTTTTCGTCCGTAAAGATGCATAATCTAACCAACCCTTGTTTATGGTGCGCGCTGTCCATTTATTTGAAAACAATTACATCGACTTCTATTGTTGATAAATAAATAAAGCAATTTTGAATGAATGCTGGAAAGAGGAAGTACTAATTTGTTTGGATACTGCGCATGAACAGTGCAAAAATCCGATACTCAAAAGATAATCAGCCCATGATTCCACTATACTTGGCTATTGAGATTTTATGTAAAATTATTACATGTAAAAGTGACTTCATTGTCTGTTTAATTTAATTGGCTTTGGTCCCTCCCAGTCCGCACTCTTCGAATGGCCTCTTCTCCTTCGAAAACTCCAGCTAAGTAAAACTTTTCGAGTTCTTCACTCCTAAATTATCTGCACGTTTTAATAGGAAATTCACGAGTTAAAAAAATAATCTTAAGTGACCTCTATTGCAATTAACAAATCTGGTAAGAACTCGCCCCTGCACCTTGAATTGCAATTGCCTCGATGTGATGATTATCAGTTTGTTTTGTCTTGTTTAGTTATATAATTTTATAAACGTTTGATACGTAGCAAATTTTTTTTTAGTTTTGTCAATAACTTCTTAACAAATTGCAATTTTCTTGCAATCTTTGCCATTTGTCTTTGGCTGCGCATCAAATTTTTTTTTGTCCGTGGCCTCATTTCAAGTCAATCACCTAAAACATGTCTGCGTTTAAATACAGCTGGACATGAGTTCATTTTTAATTTTTGCAGGTGTTTCAAATTTTCTAGTCCGAGAAATTTATAAAATTATCATCATTATTTTCATTGGTTTTTGAGAAACTAAATTGTCCATTACCAGTGTTGTCTAATTTTTCTGGAGGGAAGAGATTTTCTACGAAGTGTTAGCAAAAATAGATGATTTACAGAGGTGCCCTCTATATTTAAAAAATGTAGTTACTAAAATAAAAATGGGCGTCATTTTGGCTGGGAGATTATTAATAGCTGAGGAATTATTTTGGGCCGTCATTTTAATGACTTGTGGTGTCGTAGTGTTGTTTGTTTTGACTCGTTGAATATTCAATGTTTCAAAAGTTGACACAAATTGAGTGACACAAAGAAAGCAAGGTTAATTCTCAATTTACATTAAATATAAACATTCAAACATTCATGATTCATGTGTGTGACGTTGTAATAGACCTTTGGAAAATGAGATCAGATGATACCATAATGTGATCGTAATAATTGTTGCCCCCCTCTATGAGAAAAACCATTGCAAAATAACATAAAACTTTGTTAATTTGTAGTTTTCTTATTGTGGGCGGGGCCAAACTGCATTATGTCATAATATAATAAAATACTATTGGTTAACAACATATCAAACTTGTCTGTAATACATAGATGATAAAGTGTGATGGTTACAAGGAGATCGATAATGGTGGCATCTGGTGACCCAGATGCACAACAAAATCTCAGGACTCTATAAAATGTTTCATAGACGTGAGGTGCAGTGAACTTTGTTCGACTGTACAGATATTTTTGTCAAATTAATTTTTTTTAATACAACAATTTTATTTTTAACCCTCCCCACCCCAACCTAGGGTCAATTTTGACCTCCAAAAGTGTTTTTATTTTTTTTCTCAAAAACTATTGGGATTTTCATGCTGAAATTTCATGTATTTTCATTTAACATCATAACAAACAATAAAAAAAAATAATCGATTTAAAAATCGCAAAAATTTTTTTTCCAAAATTCCTTTGTTTACTCACTACTTTTGAATGCAATGTCAATTATTTTTGTCGCTCTCTTTTGACAAATACCGAATTGCTGAAATTTCTTCATAAACATGAAATACTCAGAATAAAATCATTTTCACTCATTTTTGGAAAAATTTTTTCGGCTTGGGGTCAAAAATGACCCGAGTTGGGTGAGTAAGGGATTTTTTTTAGGTTGGGGCTGCGAGGGTTAATGAACGTACACTAAAACGTAACATTCGTGCGATTTTTTTTAATTCTTTTTATTTCATTTACTACATATACATGTCATCATTCTCAATTGCTATTTCAAAATTTACAAAAAATAACCTTTATTTTGAATATTAATACAAAATTTAAAATCAATAGCATACTGTACAAAACAAGAGCTGTGAAAAGAATTGTATGCTACATTGAATTTCGTACGAAAACTTGTTTCAGTAAGGCAGTTTATTTTCATTGCAAATTCGCAAATTTTTCATTCTTTGAGCCATTCACCAACAAATGATTATCATCGTGAATCAAGTGACAAATAACAATCGGAGTCTTATCCTCATCGCGCAGACTCACTGTGAACTTGGACAAACCGGTGTTCGGACTTATCTTGAACGCTTGCATCCCGCTGCCGGGAGGAAGCACACAGCCCAGATCTTCAACAAAATGGCGGATCAGCTCCTTCAACAAACCACCGTGACTGACGACAAGAACGTTAGCCATCAACGCACTTCCAACTTCGTTCATCTTTCCGTCGCCCGTTGACGACGAAACCGACAGAAGCGATGCGCTCGAGCCATTCGTGCTTGTCAGCAATTCGGCATTCTCGCCTATCTTGCATTGGTCACTTTGTAAATTCTGTTCGTTGCCATTCGCCGAAGATAATGGAGAACTCTTCACGCTCTTCACGCTGGCGATGCAATCCGTTTGCTGCTTCTCGTCGTCTTGCGTGTCGATGCGCGATTGCTTGCATTCAACATTGATTTTTTCTTCGATTGACAATCTTATACTGATGCCGGAATCAACGGCGCTCGTGTCGCTTTGCCGTCTTCGTTTTACTCCGGCATTACGCGAAACGTTCTCAGATTCCATTTCTTCGTCATTTCTGTCATCGTTTACGTCATTAGCTTTTCTCAACTGTTGACATAAGTCTTGGAAAAATAATATTGCCCGTTCTCGTACCTATTAAGAAAATCATTCTAGAAAACTAATTTTTTTCTTTTTCTCTTTTTTCTCATGCTTATACACATATTTCAACGCAAATAGTAAAGAAACGGTTGCCGAGTATCAAAAACTCTTTTGAATCCGGTATACAGGATCCATTATTCAAATTGTGCCACCATGTTGTTCTTACGTTTGGCCACTGCCGTATCAATCTTTACTTCTGCTTTTCGAAAAATTAATGTACCGAAGTGCACACGGCACTACCACGCAACCAGGGATGGACAAATACCCGGTGCCTGATCGCCGAGGCACCTGAATTTCTTAGCCCGTATTTGCAAAGTAGACATGCTGGTTCCTGAATTATTTTTAGTTTTGTCTACCTAACCGGCAACTATGTTATTATTTGCAGCCACTGGTCATTGCACATAGATCAAAGCATTTAGTAAAGCAGATCACCTTCTAGTTTTGGTACATAGATTTCCATTTTGATAAAATATTATAATAAATCATTTAAAACATCAGATTTTTCTTTTACTGAAGAGCACCCAGGGCTGGACTGGGTACAAATTTAGTACTGGGAAATCTGGATGTGTCGGGCCACACGAACAGGCTACGGTGGGCTAGGGACGGGCCAGTTCAGCACTAGGTGCACCTAGAATACCAGGTGCCAAATGCAGTAAACTGGTCCTGGAACGGCGGATCCTGCAAAGCCATGGTTTCTGAGGACCATCAACAGATTTACCTCAATCATGCTGACACAGATATCTTGGTTTATAGTGATAGCAATGTACCAATGATTTATGATTACCCAATTGATGCTTTTTTATAGTAATTTGTGTAGACTTTTGATGCGTTGTTTAATTTGGAACACTATTGATATTTCTAAACATTTATGGAATATTTACCTGTTGAAGAGTTTCGCCACCAACTGGTGTGTAATGTGGATTCGCCTGGTTAGCACAACTAGCAAGCTTGCGTAATTCGCTCACATGTTTACCTTCAACATCACCAAACTTCTGTAAATGCAAAAAAATAATATTTAATCCACGATGTAATCTTACAAAAATAAAATTGACAAATATAGAGCACATACACCACAACTCAGTTTTTTAGCATGTTACACCACTGTAAATTTTATTTAATGCTGAACAGTAATCGGAGTAGAAACTTACGGTTATGTTGTCAGATTATTCAATTTGATAATGCAATACCGCAAAGCTTCAAATTGCGGCCCGGGCCTTTATTTATTTTTCGGACCCAACCATCCCGGCGCCTATTTTAAACTCCGGCACTTATACGGGACCGGCGGATTATAAAAATAAAACCGATTTTTTTTTTTTTCTAAAAAATAATGATTTTCTTGTAAAAATTGCTGACTTTTATAAGAAAATACGAATCACTGTTTTCTATACAAAAATTCAGTGATTTTTATTAACCTTGGTGCTTATTTGGACCCGGTGCTTATTGCATATATTGTCAGTGATCCCCCAGCGGTTAAACGAGCCAAGGCCCCTAAATGAATTAAGCCGCAATTTGACGGTACGTGACTGAAAGTTACACGCGGATTACGCGGGCAAATGCAGGTTCATGGAGAACTCCTAAATGAACGCCATTAAACGAGGGCTGCAGACGTCCGAGTAATCCAAGTTCGCGTTTCGACAATAAGTTATACTCAAAAGTTTGGGGATTGGCTTATGAACGGGTCAATACAAATTACTTGTGATTCAGCCAGAAAACCGAAACGTAACTTATTATCCTTTTTAACTGGGAAGGTCGATTTGTATCCAGAACCAAATTGAATTAATTTGCTTCCAAAATGTTCAGTTTCTACTCCTATCTGTTTCCCGAGTCCCACGAACAAATACATACTCTTTCTCGAAGTCGTGAATCCTCTACTATCAGAACATTTTTGCAGATATTTATGTCAAGAATGTTTTGTGCAGTCTACAATATGAATAAAAAGGTTTCATTAGTTAATTATTGTATTAAATGTCTACCGTAATAATAATAACATTCCCAATCGCACACTATTGACAAAACCTAGATTTCCCCCGGTAAGAAATTACCGGTAGGTGATAATTAAAATAGATTTTCAATCTCAAGGAATCAATTTTTGTACACAAAAAGTGCATTTTGTACCTTAAAATGTATTTTCGACAATTCAAAAAAAATTTGAACTTGAAAATGCATTTTTGTATTTTCCAGCTGCATTTACGGTAGTTCAGAGTTATAGTCGCAGAAAAAATTTAAGGATTCAAAGTAAATATGTCAAACAACACAAATTGTTATGATTTATTTACTTACTTATTAAATCTCCATTCATATATAAATACCTGTTTTGCTCGAGATAAATCACTAGCAAATACATGACTATATTTCTGATTCTGTAATCTTTGTCCTAACAGTTGGGCTTGTCTTATTCCTGCATCAGATAACGGAACATCAGATTGACCTATTATTTACAGCAAAAAAATAAATAAATATTAATATTACCGCATAACAAACACTTGAGATAAATAATACAAAACCTTGTATCACATTTTCCTTATTTGCTTTTGTTTCTCCACTGTAAAACGAAGAAAAAGAAAAATAATATCATGTCAAAATGGTCGAGTGTTCTCAGAGGGTTTTTTTGCCTGACCGAATTTCCAAACAAATAAACTTACTGTCGAATAAGTGTTAAAGTGTACGCGACCATACTTCTGCACACGTTTATTCGCATCCGGTCGAATTTAGGTACCAAATCGCTTATTGTGTTTAAAAAACATTGTAACGATTAGTCTTCTCAGACCTTCATATATCTTTATCCGGTCCGGTCGGTTTGGTCCCATTAAAGTACCGCACCGCACCACAATTTTAAGAATTTCATATTCCTATCCCGCAGATCGAAAATGGCGTCACGCGAGCAAGGAGCAAGCCGAGGAGCGAGCACAAATCACGTCATTTTCTTTCTTATTTATAAAAAAAACATTTTTTACTACAAATATATATATGTATTTTTATTTTACAAAAGAAATTAAAAATTTTTATTCCACATTTTTTAAACAATTTATATTTTAAATATAAAAAAAAAAATTATAAACTTTTATTATTTTTAATTAATTAATTATTTAATTAATTTATGATTCGTTTATCGCAATAAATTTTGTTTTTCGTTTTTTTTAAAAACTTTTAAATAGTTAATACTGTCAATAAACACATTAACACATCACCCTTTCGCAGCAGCCATGTTCTTGGATGCTGGTTACCATAGTAACCGAAAAATCAATAGCGAAATAAAATACGAATGAAGACAGTAGGATAACGTTGTTTGTACTTTGTAGGCTTAGTGTGTGGCGAATATTAGGTAAGAAACGAAACCTTAAATTCAATTTTAATTCCACATGTTTAAAACGCCTTAAAAATCACAAACATGACGATAAAACTCTTCGAAACCAATTTTTTAAAAAAAAAAACAGCAGAAAATTGTCAACATTGTCGCAGTGTGAGTAGCCAGTTGTGAGAGCGTCAAAATTGCACGTTGTACTCAATAGACGGTGAATGTTGTGACACAATACGGCAGTAATTACAACTTAGTTTACCCTTTAGTGTGTATAAACACAAAACATTTACGAATTAGGTTTTAGGTTCCCACCCTTTTTTAATTACTTTGAGTGCACGACTTGAATGCCAAATACCCAGGTGTAGACTGTAAATCATGCATTATTAATTGAATATTGTGTAATTTTAATTGATGCGAGTTTATGTGCTTCATATTAACGCAGCGCCATTTGTAACAATGAGTTAAAATGGCGGATTCGGTTGTTTGAGCTATTGTTTGGTGTTTTTTTTTACAATTCGTGCTGACAGTCGATATTTTAACTCGGGAGACTTCACAATGGAGTCAATGAGTTCTTTATGTGGTTTAGCTATTTTTGTTCTAGTCATAATTACGGTAGAATCAATATTATGATGTTTTTATTCGTGGTTAGGAATGGCGCCACTAGAGGTCTCGTTGGACTAGGAAATGAAAATTGTGATTCGAAACGTCGGACAGATTGTAACGATTTGGTAAAAAGTGTGCGACTTTTTTCTTCTATTGTCATTTTTATTCAAAAAATTTATATCTCACTCTTTTTTTTTTTTTTTTTTTTTGATTTGTGCAAATGGGGGTCCATTGTGTCGAATAAAGTCCATTATAGATTTAAAGCGTGCACTGGGCACGTAATGGTTACATCACTTAGATATAATGGATAAATTGTGCAAAACATGTCTCGCTTTGCACGGTTTTATGAAATTTATGAACACTTATCACAACAACAACAACAAGCTAAACACGCCAAACCCAAACTAAAACTTGCCAACCACTTATTATTATTTATTTTTCTTTGGGATAAAAAAAAGATAGATCTTACCTATGGATTTGTGTGTTTTTTTATAAATAAAAAATAAAAGTTTGTGCCAAGTTTAGTTTCTATTCTCGATAGTGTTTATATGCTATTTCTGTGGTGGTTGTTGCAGGTTAAAACTTGGCTTTTCAGTGCAATTATAAATTTGGAACAAGGCTCTTATGCAATTTATAAAATCGTGGTAATTGATTGATGTTTTTTTTTTTTTTTTTTTTTTTTTTTTTTAAATAAATGGTTATTTAGAATAAATTAGAAAAATTTGTCTTGATTTTTATGGAGAAAGGTATTATTGGTTTGAGTGATTAGGGATTATGCGTGGTTTATTTAACTATGATTTCCAGTGTCATTATCATTAGTACCAATGCCATGAGTCGCGTTTCTCAAACCAAAATAAAAATAATGAGGTCAAACAGCGCAACAAATTGTGGTAACCATAGCGACCGAACAAAACATATATTTTCCAACTCTTTTTAATGACGCTCGTATAAATACAAAATCAAATTAGATGCGCACAAATCGTTACAAATGACGTCATAAAGTCAATAAATATCGTGAAAAATTTGAAAAAACACTTAAAAACAGCAAGGAAAACAGCAAAAACAACACAAGAAAACAAAAAACAGCAAAAAAACAGCAAAAAGCAGCAAAAAATACAAAAGCAGCAAAAAAACAGCAAAAAGCAGCAAAAAAAACAAAAGCAGCAAAAAAACAGCAAAAAGCAGCAAAAAAACAGCAAAAAGCAGCACAAAAAAAAAACAGCAAAAAGCAGCACAAAAAAAACAGCAAAAAGCAGCAAAAAAAAAACAGCAAAAAGCAGCAAAATATCAAAAACAGCAAAAAACAGCCAAATAAAAACAGCAATAAAACAAGAAACAGCAAAATACAGGAAGTGAAAAAAAAAACAGCAAAAGAAAAACAGCAAAAACAGCAAAAAACAAAAAGCAAAAAAAAAAATTTAATTGACCCATTTCATTCTTTCTGACCTTAAAATGCCATTACCAAACACTATTACGTGACGAAAAGCAATTATTAACCTAAAAGTTGCATTTGTATTATTAAATAATGACATCACGGGCGCGACCGAACTATAAATAGGTGCACGAGGTTCGATCAAGCTCCACCCAAAGGCTCAGTTTAGCCAAAACCTCCACGTCTTTAACCGCGCTGCATGTGCCTTTCCGACCGTTCGAATTCGAAGTCCAACAACAAAATCAGTTAATTCAAAACCAAAAACTCTCAAAAATCCAACAAAACTCAACAAAAAAAATCAAAATGACCAATCTACATTTCCGCACGCATCTGTTGATGGACTCGCGAAACAATGAGAACACGATCTTTGGTGGACATCATCATTATGACAGTCACCGCAGGAAACGAAAGGGAAGTGTTACGCGCAGGGGGAATGCGAAAACCAAGTTACCGGACATGGAAACGAATAACCCGATGTTGAACACGTCGTCCGAAACGTACAGTCGCTTCTCCTACAAACCTCAAATTGCACGCGGCTTGTTCCCGACCGCGAACACGTTGGACAAACAATTGGCGTCGCTCGGCGCTAAGAAAGTGCTTGATACCGACTTGGCCGAGCAAGTCACTCAGGATTGTTTTATTGTTCCCATTCATTGTGCTCAACGGTTTATGCCGAATGTAAGATAGATCATCATTTTTTCGTTCGTGTTTTGTTATCTAGATTACTCTGAAAATTTTTTTTTTATTTTTTTTTATTATTATTATTTTTTGGGTTTGGTCTGGTTTGGTTTTTATTGGGGAATTTAATAGTTCTTGGAATGTTTGGAAAGTAGTAAAGAGCAGGGGAAGGTTGTTAAAGGGGTGTAAAATGTATTAATTTGTTTACCAAGTCAGTTTGATCGTTTTATTGCGATTGGTAAAAGTTGGTATCTAGAAGGTTGTGGGAGTGGATTATGTGGTTTTTAATTTGTGTATGTATATTATAAACGGTTGTTTGTCTATGTTTTTATGGTCTGTAATACTTCAAAGTAGGGATTTAATTGGGTGTATCTAGTAAGCATACATCTTTGATGTTATTGAGAGACTTTTTGGATGTAAAAATGAAATTTTGCAACTAAAAAAGGCTTATTACAACTAAAAATTGCACTTTTGCAATTGAAATGGCAATTTTACCACATAAAGGGCACTTTTACCACTAAAAAGGGCACTTTAACCACTTAAAAGAGCACTTTTACCACTTAAAAGGGCATTTCTGCACTGAAAAAGGGCATTTTTACCCTAAAGTGCATTTTTCCACACAAAAAGTAAACTTTTGCTGTTAAAATGCACAACAATGTTTATTTCCAACTTTCTACTTTATTTAAATTGTTTATTTTACCTAAAAAGTTACATTGTCACAACTCTGGCTGCATCATTGTTATTGTGCAACGTATAACATATATGACTTGATTTATAAATAGGGTAATTCCATTTGTTGTTACAATTTACCACAGAAAAGCCCAATTTAATCGATTAGTTTAACTTCTACGGATTAATTCAGATCTTTCTTATACCCATAAACTCTTGCAAAACTCTAATTTGATTCAAAATGGGGTGTGTAGAAAGCGCAGTCTATTGACACAACTATAAATCTCGCATCCATCCACCTCTTATTATGCATATTAGTGGTATTATGGTGTTAGTTTCACAAATGTTCATTAAAAATATTACTCGGCACTGTATGTGGCCAGCATTGGGAACAATGAAAGGTGTGGGGCCATTAAGATGACAATGAACGCGCTATGACTACAACATTGATTTTTTTTAGCAATGCACTGCAATATTTACATTGTATACTGTGCTTTACAGCTTTAAATTTGGCATGTGCCAACAAAATCCAAAGCCAAGACATTATCCCAAATGTACAGCAAACTTCCTACTCCAAAGTCCAAAAGACCAAAACAAAGTAAAAGGATTTCCCCTCGTGTTGTTGTGACCCAAAGGTGTATTATAACTAGTTAAATAAATATTCTTATTTATTTTAGTATCAGTATTAGGTTTATTTATGTTGTTATAAGTTAAAAGGGGAAATGAGGGGGAAATCCAGTGTCTTAGTACAATGACTTTGTCTTTCCCTTTTAGTGTTTATGTCTGGCTTGTTGGAAGTTATTTCTGGATCTTTTGTTCAATTTATGTCGGTAGAAAAAGGAGTTGAATCGGTTTTAAAGTTGATAGTGGCAATAAATGCAAGTCAAAGTTTGTGTTTTTGCTGTTTTTAGTGTTTCTATAAACAGAATAAAGCACCATCAAAAATTGCAAAAATAGAATTCATGGGTAGATGGGTTTTAAAGTGGTTTGTGCAACCTGGTTGAAGGTTTTTACAACCAAATTCAAAAAAGCTGCTGCCACACAAGTCGTCAAACTTTCAATTGTTCTAATGCTTGCAGGTGAAGCATCCACCACAAAACAGAAGGCGCAATCATTGTCATGTTTAACTTGCAGTCAAACATGTTTAGTTGAATCTGCGACTCAATCAGTCGCCATTTTTGAAGTTAGATCGAGACAAGCAGTTAAAATATATGTTTAAAATGCTGTTTAGTCTAAATGACTTTACGGATGCGCTTAGACACTTGGAGTGAAGTCTGTTTCCATCAAACTATATTTGAGAATAATGTTTACAATCCTGTAAATGTAATGTTCTGGACATTGTTTTTGACAGTTTAATTTTGAGATTTGAAATGGGAGTAATTACAGTGCTCTATAACATTGCAATTGGAGATTTTCTTCAAACTCTTATGATTTGAGTAGTTAGGAATTGATTGATCTAGACCACCAGTGGATAGACTTGGGGTAACTAGTTATTGGACTGCCGTAGGAACTGGACTACATAATAATTGGAAGTTTTTAATAAGGGAAATCACCATTTGAAATTTATTCAGCATACAATTTGGCTGAAGCACGATATTACCAGCTAAAAGCTGTCAATAATTTATGTTTGATGTGTAATAAGCCATTAGCAAGTGACAACTTCCGACGCCTATTATTTCCTTTCCAGAAAACTGCACGCATTTGAATAGAAAAAAAAATACTTCCTGCAGAATTGCACAGACAAATAGTTCAATACAGTAGAAAGTAAATAAAAGTGATTTTTTTTATCATAATAAAATTTTTTTTGGAAGGTTTTCATACTTTCTAAGGCATCTAATGCATTTTAAAAGTTTGTTTAAAAATATAAAAAGCAAACTTATATGTAGAACAGAAAACTAGACATTGTTTGATCAAGATTGAGCTGAGCTGCTCGTTTACCAAGGTTCAGTAACCCACACTATCAATGGGTTGAATCAACATTGCTCAGTCTGCAGACAGGCCAGACTGCATAATTTATTATGTTGTTGATCTCTCTTACTGAAAGAGAGAAATTTCCTTGAGAAATTGGTAAAAAAGAATAGTATAAATTACCAGAGTTGGCACAGCAGCTAAAAAAAAAAATAGCAGTGGTCAGGACCCTCAAAGAGTGTGATGGGCCCTGGGCCAGTCACAAATATAAGGCCTACATGAATAAAATCCATAAAAGTTTATAACTAATTCACGAATGAAATGAAATTTAACGTCCGTTTGTTTTGTTCGTGTATTTTCAATGTTAGATCTTGTAAAATCGATAGACGATATGTTATCACAAATACACGATGTCTCGGTAAATCATTAATACCGCGTAGATTTTTTATCATTAGAGAGTTTGCGGGCTGCACTTTTCCCTTATCACTACACTATTTCAGCCAACTACTGACAGTTAGTAATTTTGGGCCTAAAAATTTAATTTGGGGGCGTAAATGTGCAAATTTCTGCATAAAATTCCATTATTATGCCTATAAAGTATGGTTTTGGGCCTAAAATTCAATTTTGGGCCTCACTTATCATTCAATCTAAGTACCTATGACTGTGCTGTTTGATCGGGACAACAAAATAATCGCCATTTGCAATGGGCGGAGCTAACAATATAATGTTCTCAATTCTGATTTTAATTTAGTGTTGAAAACGATACACTAAAAATTTTTCCCTTACGATATGGCACTAAAATAGTGTATCGTGGAGCAAAATAAGGGAAAAATGCATCCCGCAAACTCTCTATTTATTATTTACAAATCTTAAAACGTTACGCTAATTATTCACCTCCAATTTTGTTTCTAACTCGAAAACTCTTGGACTTTGGGGGCTCCTTTAGTAACCCGAGCAAACTACAATTCTATCATGTTGTGCACCAAATTTACTATTGACATCTTGGCACTTGGCAGGCCAAATGAAAATTCTTCACAAGTTTGGCAACCTTTTGTCCAATTCTGGGCCATTGGAATGCATTGCTATGTGAATAATAAGACATTTCAAAAATTACTTTATTCCAATATTCCAACATTTGTCCACTAATGCACTAACATAGTACAAATAAATATAAAGAAGAAAATCTATAACCTTGCGTGCTCTTTCAAAACCAAAGCAGGTGTTTTTTTTTTATCTTTATGTGCCATAACTTTGGCACAAAACACATAGACCTGGTGACCTGTTGGGTGCAATTTAGGTCAGATGAAGTGTCTGGTAGTGCAGGACTTATTGCTAGCTTTGAGTAATGCTCAAGAACAAAGAGATACTGCAGGATGAGATTTGAGGCACTTGCCACATATTGGGGAACTTATAAAAATTGGTTTAGCAGCTGGGTAATTGTGTAAATTGAAATTATGCATAAAAGCATGCAGTTTGTGGAGTTAGGTGTTTAGTGTATGTATAGTTGCATGATTGTGTTTTGTATATTCTCTTTTCAGCAAGTTTTTCATCTGAGTAGCAAGACTTTGAGCATGATGCAGTTAGAAAATCCAAGTGTGTCTATAGTGTTAGATTTTTTGGAAACATTGAGACCATTATCACCTCCCATTCCAACCATGGTTCAGGGACCTCATCCATTGAATGTACAGTTAGATGCACTGAAAGAAACACTGAAGAAAGTCAACCAAGTGGGATCAGCTTTGGAAGGAATGATGTTAATGAATATAGAAAAAAATGGTAATAATTGTTTTTTTTTTTGTTTAATGAATTAAATTTTGACATTCATTTCTTCTATATTATATTTTTGTTTACAGCTACATACCCTTTGATTTTGTACATGGTTATAAACACAACAATAACTGATCCTAACAAATTTTTGATGCAGTATAATAGTATCATGGTTGAAAACTTCTCGCCTGAAAAAATACAGCATGTTGGTGACCACAATATATGTGAGATTCAAGTTTCCATATTTTAATCATGACGTAATGTCAAATACTTACATCAGTCTTGCACGCACAAGTGTAACCACTTATCTTCCCTTTCCCTTTCTACATATCATTCATTTTTGATGGTAAAAGTAAGTAAACACAATTAGCAAAGCGCTTCTCAGACTGTGGTCCACCACCACTTTATCTATAATACTGGTCCGCTACATTACTTATACTACGTTTACATGCACCGAATATTTTGAGTGGTGAATAATTCGAGTGGTGAAAAAAATCGAATTGTTGTGTTTACATGCAGAAAATAATTCGTGATCACTTTCGGTTTTCGACCAATGGGGAAGTGCTGGAAGCGATGCACGCATGCGCAATAAAAATAGTTCGAGTTCACTCGAATTAAACAACCTTCTGCGAGGGATTATTCACTACTCGAATAATCCTCGTCATCCCTGTTTACATGACAGTTGTGCACACGGAATATTTCATCTCACTCGAAATATTACACGGAATATTTCATCTCACTCGAAATATTCCATGCTTGTAAACATAGTATTAGTTTGAGAAGTGCTGAATTAGCATATGCAGAAATAATTTTAACCAGATCGCTTTCGACCTTTCTGTCTTTACTTATTTGTACCACAAGTGTAACTCTAGAATAAATTCGTTCAATCTGAAAAAGAATAGTCCCTTTTGTATCATTCCGGAGGATACAATGTAGAAAAAAGTTATTGCTTATGTAAGTTTATATTACGTAACGCAAAAATTTGGCTAAACGTTTATACTTCTCCAATTGCTACCTTGGACTTTAGGCGCCTTGGTAATCACCAGTCACCACTAGGTTTGTTGGAGGATCCTGACAAGATCTCGGCAATAAACTTGTGCCAAGGATATTCAAAGGTTTCATGGAATGTCAAATTTCTTTAGAAAATTCATTCCAACTCTGGCCGTAATCGCTCAGCCATGGCAAAGGAGCGAGAGACCTTTAATACTCACACTGCAGGTGCAAATCACTGCAAAAGGAGCCCAGACAGGTAGTTGAACCCAGATCCTCCGATTGCCGGTGAAATGCTCTACCAATTAAGCTAGCCGGGACTCCAACAGAGAATTTGAAACTGACGGCTTTATGTCTCCCATAGATATCATTTTAGTGTTGACATAAAACACAGCGTGCGACCGGATTTACGCTTAGGCCATGTGAAACCACAACCTCAGCTCACTTATTATTACATTGAAAGGATGTAATATGTCCCTTTCCTTCTTTTAGCTCGATTTGCTGATAAATTATTAAAATTGACCATAAACCAGTTTTCAAATTGAACGCACTTAATCTTGGCGAATGGTTCTCTTTTAGTGTTTATATCTTAATGGGTAACGAGATTAAAAGTCAGTGCACTTGATGTTTAATGTAATCAAATGCAATTTGTTGTTGCAGCTGTATACGAAGAAGTAGCGACGATAGCACGGCCTCCTATTGACATATTACCAAAAAAACCAAACAATTCTAAAACTGGCTATATAATTACAGTTTTTAAAGTGTTTCCTGGTGATGATAAGGAAAAATTGGAACAAAGTTGGCTAACGTGGACAGGTATAAGAGTTTGAAACGAAACTTATGCTTCTTTTAATTGCGTTAAGTAAAATTAATTACCTAAAGTGAATTGATTGCATTAAGTAAACAAAGACATTTAGAAAGTCATTTTAATCAGGTTAGACCGAAAACAAGCAACTGCCTTTGACGGCAAACTTGAAAGAGTGAAATTTTAAAAGTTTTGTATATCTTTGCTTCCAAATACAAAATCACAAGGCCAAAGATCTATGCCTAAAACCTCATTGTTCTTTCACTTCACTAACAGAAGTGAAAATCCTTTATTATCATTACCTGGCCGACCGTTGCTAGGGGAAAATATGGAAGCTGCATGATGCTTTATACATTGTATTGTTGACGATACAATGCAATTCCTAACTGTGCTCAAACCCGCACAATTCCAAAAAGGAATGGCCTTTGATTTGCATTTTATGGAAATCTTCGCAAGAAAGAAGCCCCAAAAAGGAGACTTCACTGCGATGCACGTTGAAGCTTGTTTATTTCGGTCTAGCGATGTTTGTTTGTTTTTAATTGAACCCGCATGGAAGTTTTCACATTTGTTGTTGGTTAATTTATTTTTGGGTTGATTTTGTTTAGGTGCACGGATGACGTATAAATATCTACCGAAAATGCTCGGGCTGAAGAGAATAACATTTCACAAAAAGTTATGGCCGAACGGCGGGATTACGTACGTTCTGTTGTGTGAATGCTCGTCGCTGATGGACTACGTAACTGAAGGATGTGGCTTCGTTGAGCAGTTGCGGGCTCGCTGCTGCGGCTACACAGGATTGTACAGAATCATCGATCACTTCTGAGTAGATGCAACAAAAGTTGGTTCGCAACACGATGACGAAACCGTCTTTCACGATGTCAAGGAACCAACACCGGCCGAATGGCGGAAAAATATTCAAAAGATGAAAGGTTGTTTTGTACAATGATGAAAGGTGTCAGCTTTCAACTTTTTCATGCTTCCTTTTTCACTCATTCTAGTTTGGAAATAAAATTAACACGAATTAGGTATTATTTTTCTAAAAATAACATATACTTCCAACCAGCTTGCCAATTTATCAAATAACATTGGCTGCCAAACAAGGAAATAGCACACACACTTCTTTTTTTTACCTAATCAAATATTTTGTTATTAACTCTTTTCATAGCATAGCTAGAGTTATCAGTTGGTTTGGTTGGTTGGTTTGCTAATGCAAAGGTTGTCACTTCAAGTAGTGACTCCATCACTTGACAAGTGATGGTTTGATGTCAAATGTGCTTGACTCGTTGTAGTGCCAGATTGTTGGTGCAGAGATCTGAACATGTTGTTATCACGGAGTATCAAGGAGTAACTTTGTTACAGTGCATTGACGAATATTGTACGGCAATAAAATAAAGGCATTCACAAACTGTTTTGTATTTCCCAAAATTATTTTTTATACAAAACTAAGGACCAAATATTTCCAATATAGCACTTTCGCATTTAACGTGAGCTCCTACAAGTTTAAACTTACAAACAAACAATGTACATAAAGTGTTGTGGCCGAAGATATATTGCATACTGCAGCACTAGGCACATTCATAAAGTAATTTAGGCTAAACAGCCTTTAAATAACATATTTAAACTGCTTGTTAAAAAGAAACAGTATGGCCAATTTAGTCTGTTTTCAGTCGCAGTGGACATTTAAACAGCAAAATATGTTTAACTGCAATTTAAATTAAATTATGAATGCACCTTCGTATATAAGTATCCTGGTTCACATTTTCTGTTTACATGGGAGAGTTTTCTCAGACTAGAAAGATCTAGAATTCCCTGGCAGTAGACATTGCCCACATGTAAAATTTGGGCTTATGTGTGACCCATCTGAGGGTCCCTCCAACAGTGGCCAAGTATAGATCCTATTAAATCCAGAGTGGGAAATAAAAAACCAGATTGTGAATACCAAAAACTGTTATAGTTATATGGAAAGTTTGTGTTTATTGAGTTGATAATAAGCAAAAGAGTATTTATCTTGCTGACTTGCTTCTATTGTTGTGTCATAGATGCAGTTGGTATGTTTACAGCTGGGAATATAAAGAGAAATGGGGTTTACTAGTGTGGTGTTTGGCACTGTGGATCTTTAAGATGATACAAACAATTTTTGAACTGAATAGAAATATGTAACAGCTATTTCCTAAATACATTTTTGGAGACAAAGTTTCAATGCATGAATGTCTCAACTTTGGAATAAATGCTTTACATTCGAATTTTTTCCAATGTAAATGGATGAGGTAAACCCATATTGGTTAGCACTTAGCAGTTTAGTTGTTTGGTGTTTATTTTCATTTGGAAATGGTAGAAACAGCAAATTTATGCTTGAATGTGTAATGTACTCAATGTTCTTGGTTTCTATCTGATTGGAAATTATATTTTTGCTTTTTTATTTTTTTTCTTGTGTTAATTTTCTGCTCAATACAATTCCAACCATCTTTTATATATAAATTAGCTTTTAGGTGTTTAAGCCATCAGTTAAATGAATTTTATATAGCTTAAAGTTAGTGAAGGAATAATTAATTTTGTTCATGGAATCATCGTGTACTTTATATATACTTTCATTTTTAATTTAAAAACATGATTTTGTGTTGTAAATAAAATCATTTTATTCCAATAACGTTTGCATGGACTGCCACTTCTCTTTTCTCTTATTGCTCATTTCATGTTGTCTAAAATAAAATGTACAATGCTCTAGTTATTTTCAACATAAAGAAAATTGTGCTGAAATGTGTTCTTTCCAAATCTAATGCGCTAATGGTATGTCACAACATGTGACAACCCTTAATTTGTCCAGTTTTATCTCCCAATTACACCACATGTCTATGTCTATGAATAGATTCAATGCTTGCCTCAATAGTCTCATCATTGGACTTCACTAATTTTGTATCTCTTGTTCCTTCAGGCCTAGATTTCGCAACTGACCCTTTAGGCCTAAAGCTGCCTGTGTTATTCTACATCTAGAAAACAAAATGTTTGTTCTATATCTAGTTAGCCGCAGTGTAGCGCCATGTATGGACATAGGAATGGCACCATGCCGATCATCTGTTTCCGTTTCAACGCAAAAATTAAGCAGCATTGGGCCTGGTTAGTGTACTTGGCTCAGTGACCCACGTGCGAGGTTGGATCTTCGTATTTAAATTATGACAATAAATAACTGTGAGCAACATGAAACAAAATGAAATTCTATTTTTTTGTACATCTTCATTTTAGTTTTACAATTTTTGTGTATTGATTTAAAAACATATCCAATTTTTACTCGTCTCACAATTGTTGTTGTGGTCATTCTTGCTTTTATCGACTGTATGAACACCTAACACATGATGAAAATGTATATTTATCTTTATATTACACACTAGCTTCATTAAAAAAACATCCCAAACACCTGAAATGAAATCCAACCATTAAAAAAAAATCGATTCTCTAATTTTTAACTTACTTAAGGGCGGCACAAACTGCTCGATATGTTTACGTTTGAGCATAAAAGAACTGGACGAAGAAATGATAGGATAAATAGAAAAAACAAAGAAATTAAAAACGTTCTCACCCCAAAACAGTCGTAATTAATTATATTATTATATGTAATTACAATTAAAGCAAATGTAAACACCATTCCAAACGAGAGCAGCAGAAACTCATATATTTCGTACAGAGACACGACTATACGCAATCTACGGCCATTGAGATTTAGTCCGAATTCGACGGTTTTCCTGTCGTCGTTAAAGCATGAGGTCACAAACTTCAATCCTTTGCCACCTTGGGGAAGCTCTAAAGATTTATTGTCTCTCGAATCGACTGATCGGTTTGATTTACTAATGAATTTTGCATGGGCCATGATACGAAGCTAGTGCGTTTTCACGCCGTGAATATTGATGTGTACGGCCTAACTAAACCTAACTATGGTCGCACGGCGTGGTATCGTTGGCTTGTTGCATCGTTTTGTGTCGTCACAACTAAGTAAACGTCAAAAAAATATTTTTATAAATTATTTTATTATTTAAACAAGCGTACTGACTAGAAATTTAAAAAAAAATGTACAAAAGAGTATAATAACAGTGCAATTCATTAAATTTCGAACAAATACTGCAAATTGGCAACCTGAGATCAAATTACTCATTGAATTTCTTCGTACACACAATAGACATCCATTGCATCAAGGACTACAATCTAATAATGCTGTAGTCCAATAATTTAACCATAATTTGGCTCTTCTATCCAATTTCAATTTCCTACAACTGTGTTATTATGGTTGGAACAGATATTACTTTATTACCTGCCTTAATAATTCAATAAAAATTAACTACAAATGATTAAATACAGCTGCAACAATGTTTCTTGTTTCGAGTATTCTGTTTTATAATATTTCCCATAATTATTTCCTTAAAAAAAAAAAGTTAAATAATAATATTTCTACATCTAATAGCTTGAAAGAGATTCGAAAATAATTTTTTTCACATTTGTAGTAAAGTTTTACATCCACTTTTTAAATTAATAATAATAATAACAATAAAAAATAATAATAATAATTTATACAACTCATAAAAATTCATTTTTTAAAGTGATTTTTAAAAAATTGCATTTATTTGCACCACTTTTTGGTTAATCTCTCTTCTTCGTCAACTCGCTGGTTCTCGCTGAGTGTTGCGGTTGGTTTACCATCGACCATGATTACTTGGCACGGGTCATGTCGGATTAAAAACTGCTCTAAAGTTTCCCAGCCACCGCCGACACGAACCATTACGTGTCTTTCTTTGAGCAACTACAATAAGGGGAATTGGTTTGGTTATGTTTGTTGTTAGTGGATTAAATGAGAATCACGATCAGACATGCATTCAACGAGGCTAAAACTACGTTTCTTTTGCGTGCATTAATTAGGATCTTGTCAAAACACACCCGAACAAAAACCGTGCGACCAGCTATGTAATATCGGCCTTCGGACACTCGACGAATAGGAAGAACTGTGCAACCGCAGGATTTCGACACTTGAATAACCTAAAAAATTAATTTAAATAATTTTAAGTTTTAAATTTCCTATAAATTCAATTTACCTTCTTATCCAATTCGCTTAAGCGAGTTTTGCTGGCTGACAAAGGGATCCCGGCAACAAAATCACCCTGTGCTCCTGGTGAAGAAGTGCGGGATGAATTTTCAAGCTGTCCCGATTCGTGCTCAGCATCAATCTCATTTTCCAGTTTAATCAGCCCTGGTGGCTCCATTCCTTGCCGCGACGCTACACGACCCAACTCGAGAAGACATAAAACCACAGTTCGTGGTTGCGAATGAAGAACTAGACATTCAATCAAACATGACCAATGATAAAAACAACGAAATCGACCATTTTGCACCCCAAAAACCTCCCGTTAAACAGAAATAACTTGAAAATCAACCCAAAGGTTATTTTCGACGATAAACAATTCTCATTGGTCCAATTTCAAACGATAATCACGCGTGATTGGTTAATCGTTAAAAAAAATGGCCACCACTAACCTAAGCCATCCGATTCAAATAAAACCGCCTCACGGACTCCATATTTGCGACACCATTTTAAAAAATTGTCCACATTATCGCGAGCGTAAAACGACTCTGATTTCGCATTCTCCCAACACTTGAAATTAAATGGGGGCACAATCTAAATAATTAATAAATTTAATTAAATATTAATAATTAATTCAATTAAATGTTATTTTACTTCCTGAATCGATCCTCTTCTGCTTCTTTCTTCTATTTTTCTTTGAATTCTTTGAGCTAATTTGCACACGATCACGCCATTATCCAATACGTGTAAAAAATTCTCTGGTGTGATAAAATCAACAGCTGGAATAAATGGAATAAATTAAAATTAGGTCGTTTAAATTATAAAAGAAAAATCTAAAAAAGAATTTTTGTTTAAAATACCTAATGTTTTGTTCAGCCAATCTGCCAAATCATCTTTCAATGGAATTAAATGTTTTTCTTGCAATTCCAGCATTCGCCTTTTAATGTCGCCTTCGAAGTCGCCACTGCAGGTCATCTTAACATTTTATTTCTTCAACTCTAAATTTTTTTTTAAAAAATTTAAATAAAAATTAAAAAATTATGAAAAAAAATAGATTTCTATTTCTAGAATTAATAATTAATTATTTTGTTTACGGATTGTTAAAAATATTTAGAATTATTTATTTTATTTTGGATTTTTTTTTGAAATTGGGTCATTGTCCCAAGGTCCCCCTGGTTTGAATTAAATTCGAAAAATCCCTTTGTATTCTAATTTTCACGTTTTGAAATCACGTTTTTATGCATTGTACACCGTTAAACATACCGTCCTTCGATATAATTATTATTTTCTAAGCGAATCCCTCGGTGTTTTCTTTAAACTGCTTTTACCGGCATGATAAGAAGGCAAAAAGACGGACGGCGAGGCTGGCTTTTTTTTCGGGCTTTTTCACACTCTTTTTCTTCAAATGGACTTTAGCGCTTACGCCATCTCGCGTCGACTTTTAAAAACAATTTAAAACTAATAAATCCGAATTGTTTAAAACCTCGTTGTATTTTTCATTTTTTTTTAAATATACATTAAAATATTTTTAATAAATATTTTCAATCAAAATCAACAAATATTATTAACAAGCGCATGCTCGTTAGCCGACCTCTTGAAAAAGGCCTCAAACATGGCCGCCCTCAGAACAGTATTCAAAGCAAACGCATTAAAAAATGCATTGATATCCCGTGTGCCCGTAATATCAACCACGAGACAATGTAAGTTGGCATTAAATGCATCCAATTCTTTGGGTATTCCTTCTCCCAAAAAAGAAATTAACTCCACATAATTTGTTTTTTTCAAAAACGTGTTCCAAATACTCAAAAATTGCATTAAAAATTAAATATACCATTAATATTTATCGTCTATTAATTATTTTATTAATCGCACAGATTGGACTAAGGACTGGAAACCAGGCCCGTACCCAAAAACACCGGAGGAACGAGCAATGGCTGCAAAGAAATACGGATTACTCCCGGAAGACTACGAACCCTATCCGGACGATGGTTTGGGTTTTGGCGATTACCCGAAACTGCCCGTAGTTTCCGGGGATGCTCGCGACCCCTTTGCAGATTGGGATTTTCCTCGACAAAAGCGAAACTTCGGGGAAGTTGTAAGCAAACAAATCAAACGCAAAAACAAACGTGCGAACTAAAATCCTCCTTTTTCCTTCCAGATCCACGCAGACGTCGATGCCCACGGTGAAGATCGACTCAATCTGAACGAAAGAACATACCCAACCAAGTAAACACGAGATATCCAAACATTTGACACCAAATCACTCAATTTGTTCCGATTTAGGGGCACTAAAGCGATAGTTTTCGTCGGCACGATGGTGGCTTGGGTCGGTTTGTGTCTCCTAGGCGAAAAATACCGATACGAACATCCAGTTGTAGGTTTAATCGAGTTTAAATTACAATATAAAATTTTAATTTTTATCATATTCGTGTTGCAGATGCCTAAACAACTGTACAAGCCAGGTGTTACGCATTACCTGTTGGAAGCGGACGATTCTCCCCGGCCGGCGCCGCCGAAGAAGAAAAGTTTTTTCTAGATAATTTATGTTTTTCGCGTTGAAAACAATAGTTTAGACCGATGTAAGTGAATTTAGGAGGAGGTAATTGGATTGAAAATAAAGGAAATGAGTCGAGGAAGATATAAAAAAATGTTAAATTTTAATTTGTTTCAAGTGTACCAGCTTAAATAAACATAGAAAAGAACTCTGCATAACGATACTTATTTCGAGAAAAATTTGTAAATTAAATAATAAACTACATTTTAAGCTTCAGCTTTTACTGAAGGCGAAACACCATTGCCCGTATCGTATGCAGTATTTGTTTCCGATCCCGATACACACTTCCATAGGCCGTAAGTTTTGCCAACGGTCGTTTGCCACAACCGAAGAGTTCCGTCTTCGCTCCCGCTCGCGTATAGTTCACCGTCCGGAGAGAAACGGACGCAATGAACCGGGCCAAAGTGACCTTTGAAAGATTCTATATGTAAAAAAAAATTAAGTTGGAGTTAAAAATTTTTTTTTTTTTTTTATTTATTTATTTATTTTTTTGTACCTAATTCGGTTCCATTTGCATAGTCGAACTTGTACATCTTAAAATCCTCTCCCCCGCACACAAACACTGTATGTCCCGGATGAATGGAAGCAGAATTAACTTGAGTCGGAATGGTGAATGTTTTCACTTGCTCCATTCTAGAAATAAATAAAAAATACAATTACAATTAATACAAACAAATAAAAAATTAAATTTAAACCAAAAAAATTAAATTTAAACCAAAAAATATAAATTTAAACCAAAAAAAATTAAATTTAAACCAAAAAATATAAATTTAAACCAAAAAATATAAATTTAAACCAAAAAATATAAATTTAAACCAAAAAATATAAATTTAAGCACAAAACATAAAATGTAAACAAAAAAAAATATAAATTTAAACTCAACAATTTAAATTTAAACACAAACAATGATATTTAAACAAAAAAAAGTAAATTTAAACAAAAATTAAAAAAATATACATATACATAATTTTTAAAAACTCACGTGTCTGTTTTGTAAAAGCTAACCACATGACCATGAGCTACTATCAAAAGTTTTCCGTTAGCCGACACTTCTAAAGTGCTTGGATTAGCCGGAAAATCTAATCTTCTAATTTCTAGCCGAGTATTACGATCCCATAACCTAAAAAAAAAAAAAAAAAAAAAAAAAAAATTAAATTACAAAATTTCCCCAATCTCTGCACACCGCACTTTACCGAACAGTTTTATCGTCCGCCGCACTAACGATCTGGTTAGTGCTATGCAAGAACACCGCACGCCTTATGGTCGACGTATGCCCGACGAAATTCCCAGCCTCGGCCAACGGTTGATTTAAGTCGAATATCTTCAGCACTTTTTCATTACTCCCAGTTAATAAATAATTGCCGTCTAATGAAAAGTCAACACTCTTCACTATATGTTTGTGAGCAAACGTGCACAGCTCCTCTCCCGAAATTGCATCCCAAACCTGAAACAACAAACGATTAATCACGATCCAACAACCACCGACAATGGCGTAGCAATCGGCGCTGCAGCGCGTGCACTTGACACGGGCCCACGAGCCTAGGGGGCCCGTGGAGGACAAAAATAGCAACAAAATCCCAGCTACGGCGCTGCTAAACCCCAAATTGCACTCCTGCCCATTCACTTCTTGCTACGGCACTGACTATCGATCAATTTGCTCGTTATTCTCAACCTTAGCAGTGAAATCGGCCGCAGCTGTGGCAGCTTTAGTGGCGTCGGAGTTCAAAGCGACACCCCAAACTGCGCCTTTATGGCCCGAGAAAGTGCCGATCCAATCACCGGTGTCACCTTGGCGTAACATGGGTTTGCCATCTGTGGAAATGAATGGAAAAAATAATTAATTTGGTGGTAGAAATATTTTTTTTTTCGTATTTTTTTTCAATTTTTCGCGCATTTTTTCGTTCGTGCGGCACGTAGTTTGCATAGTAGGCTTAACATCTGTCATGTTTGCGCAGTCAGTTCGATGTGTTTGTTGTGGAAAGGTGTTGGGAGTAGTTACCTTTACATGCAGAAATGAGGAAATAGCCAAACGGAGTTATTTTGCTGAAAGCTAAGTCGACGACGGGTCGTGTATGCCCGCTACATGTAAGAGGTGTCTGGCGCAAAGCCGCCATGTTAGCTGAAGTGTGCGTGTGAATTTGAAGGTGGAATGCAGCGACCTCGCTCGACACGAGCGTGAAACTGGAAATATTATTATTATGGTAACGTAATTTGATTCCGAATAAGGATTGATTCATCCGAGGGGAATGGAAATCTCGTGTAGGCCAAGATTTTGATTTCGAAATCCATGAAATCCCATGAATGTATATGAATTGTCTCGGTTATTATTGTAGCTAATTCGAGCAAATGAATCCGCCGAAAATCCTGAAATCTTCAAATCAATAGCGAATCACTGAAATCTTTAGTAAATCTTCAAAATCTTACAAATCTCTGAAATTCCCGAAATTGTTTGAAATCTTAGAAATCAATAAAATCTTAGGAATTGTCTCGTAAATTCAAGCAAATTCCAGCAAAATCTTTTTAGAAATCCGTCTTAAATCTTTAAATCTGCAAGATTTAACAGATTTAAAATTCTCGTATACAAATTTTGCGATTTTTGCGATTCTTGGCTCCCACCTCGGATTCATCTGGCCCGAAATTTCGACAAATTTTGAGACTTTGATTCAAGTTTTATTTTATTTATAGTAAAATATTTCGGGGAAATAAAAAAATTAATTATTTCTGGTCTTGCACGCATTCTTCCGGTTTTTTTTTCACCTTTATTCCTTTACGTCATTCAACATCTCGGTTTCAGTCGTGACGTAAAGAGGGCCAAAACAAACCAAGGCGTGTGATTGGCTCATCCGACCACACCCATCTAACTCGAGTGACACGATTGGTGGCAAATGTAGATATTTATCCCATGTCTCTGTCACCATCTTACAGAAGCGAGGTATACTTACAAGTCGTTTTCATCTTTCACATCCACGGTAAGCTGACATATTTATCTCGGTTTTAGACACGTATTTCATAGACAAAAATTTCAAAATGATATTTTTTTCTTCTCCGGAAAATTTAACGCGGGAGTCGGTCGGTATCTAGAAATTTCCGTCTGTCGGCAAAATTCCCAATGACGCGAATGGGATTTTTGACATTTCACTCGTCTCTATCCCAATCGATACATTTGTCTGGTATTCAACGTGTTTGTTAGACTTTACACATTCCAGGCAACCGGAGCTTTGAATTATCGTTTCCCATCTCATTTTACGTACATTTTATTATTTATAACTGATGAATTTAGTTTAATTTCATATAATTTGCCGTAATTTAATTTTTTTTTAAACAAAAATGAAAATAAAACCGGTTTTTAGGCATCTGATTAATTAATGGACGGGAAATGGACCGATCGATTCCAAACTCTCATTCGTGCATCGATAAATCGGTAAAATGGTCAGAATTGCTCCTAGTCATGGGATTTTCTTCTCCTAGGTGGTAAAATTAGATATTGGCAGAATTCCAATAACAGTAAAAAAAATGAAGATTGCATGAACGACCCTAAAAATATCGCTGAATCGCGCCACTTTCGCATTGAAATTTCACCGTTCATTGTTGATCTATTAAAAAACCAAACTTTGACCGATTCGTTTTGTCACGTGACGTGGGTGAGTCATTGCGTCATCGAAGATGATTTATTAATGGCGGCGTGCTTGTCATTTGCATTATGCGCGTCAATTATTCAACTTTACAGCTTTGCACAAACGATCGCGACAACTGAATAAATTAATAAACAAAAAGATCTATGAATCATTTTCTTTATTTTTATACAAAAATGAATAAATAAATTAATTAAATTATTTTTTTTTTAAATTTAATTTAGAGTCACGATGAATCCAACGACAGTCGAACCGAATTTAGCTGCGAAATTTCTCAGTGCCGGCACCGCAGCGTGCATCGCAGACGCATTTACTTTCCCGCTGGACACGGCCAAAGTCCGTTTACAGGTATAAAACTCTTCATGCAGGAAAAGTGAGCCTTTTAAACGAGTTTTCAAGTATAAACAAATCGATTTAAAGAAAAAAAAACTGGTTAAATGGGTCAGTTGGTCAAAGTCAAGTCATGCTGGATTGGCCAGTTTTTCAGGTATAAAAGGTCGCCTTAATAAAAAAAAAAGTGAAATCTCCTAAAGAAAAAAATTTATTATTTTTTTTATTATTTTTTTTATTTTTATTATTTTTTTCATTTTTAATTTGACAATTAATGTTCGTAAATCCATTTCAGATCCAAGGCGAAGGTTCCGTGGCGACAAGCGGTGCCACGACATTAAAATACCGCGGTTTGTTTGGCACGATTATTACAATGAGCAAACAGGAAGGACCATTGAGTCTTTACAACGGTTTAAACGCCGGTTTGCAACGCCAAATGTGTTTTGCGTCCATCCGAATTGGGTTATACGACAACGTCAAACGATTTTACATCGGTTTATTAAATTGTAATTTAAAAAAAAAAAAAAAAAATTAAATTTTAATTTAAATTTTTATTAATTTCATGTAGCTGATGCTGGAACAGCTTCGAATATCGCAGTTCGAGTTTTAGCAGGAATTACGACCGGTTGCACGGCCGTTGCTTGCGCTCAACCGACCGACGTGGTCAAAGTGCGAATGCAGGCTCAAAATCGCAGTTTAGGGCAAGGACGATACACTAGCACATTTAACGCATATCGTACCATTGTTACCGAAGAAGGAGTTAAAGGCTTGTGGAAAGGTAAAAAATTTTTTTTCTATTTTTTAAAAAAAATTTTTTTTTTATATATTTATAAAAAAAAAAAAAAAATTATATATTTTATTTTTTTGGATTTTTTTTCTTAGGTATTATTCCAAACATGGCGAGAAATGCAATCGTGAATGTGGCGGAAATAGTTTGTTACGACGTAATCAAGGAGAATATCATCAACTATAAATTAATGGAAGACAACGTTCCGTGTCACTTCGTCTCAGCGGTGGCTGCGGGCTTCTGCACGACCGTGATTGCGTCACCAGTCGACGTAATGAAAACACGCTTTATGAACTCGCGTCAGGGTCAATATAAAGGTGCTATCGATTGCACGGTGAGAATCTTCCACGAAGGCGGCGTCAAGGCATTTTATAAAGGGTATATAAAAAAAAAAAATTTTTTTTTTTTTTAAAAAAAATTTATTTTTAATGTTTTAAATTTATTTTTAGATTTGTGCCAAACTTTTATCGATTTGTATCGTGGAATATTTGCATGTGGATAACGTACGAACAGCTCAAACGATTGATGACTCACTTGAGGCAGAAGGATAGCTGATATGAATTGGAATTAGAATGTGATAGTATTGGTTTAAATTGATAATTTGTGATTTATATAATTAATTCATAACATATACATTATATATATATATATATAGCTATAATATACAAATTTGCAGGTTTTTTTTGTTTTTCTTTTTGACATTTATTAATGTTGTATATACTGTTTTATGTGAGACTAATATTATTATTATTAATATTAATACCGAGGGTACTTAAACATTTGTAGATAATGTATTTAATAAAAGTGAAAATTATTTTTGTAAGCAGTGTATATTATCTTGACGATTGTAAAATAAAATGTAAAAAAATTAAATGGCGTTGTTGTTATTATAAATATAATTTAGAACAAAGTCTGATCAATAAAAGGTTAAATAAATCTCGGTCATTCGATTGATTTTGTTTGTAGTAACCAGGATGTTGGAGGGGAAAAATAAAAGAAAAAATATATACAAATCAATTATGTTTTGTTTTTTCAGTGAAAAAAAAATATTTACACGGCAGGCACCGGAGGGATTCGAACTCTCGATCTCCTGTTTACTAGACAGGCGCTTTAACCAACTAAGCCACGGCGCCATGTTGGATTCGTGCTACGATAATAAAATACATTGTCGATAAATCAAAATATTTTGTTGGTGGGTTCTGAGCTTGAATTTCATTGGTTTATTGATCAATACGATGAAATCACGTGTGGATTTGTGCAAACGTCTTTATCTGGAGATTCTGTATCTTGTTTCTCCGAATTTGCGTGTGGTTTATTGCTTTATTTATTGTGAATACAACAATTGAATGTTTGCTTAAAATCGTTAAATTATTTTATTTGCTAGTTGAGCTTATGGTGTTAGTGGCCGGGAAGGGTTAGGGTTAGGGTTTGGCTGATTTCAATTGAGTATACAAAAAAATTAAAAACATAAAATAAAAATTAATTTAAAAAATGTACAACATAAAAAAAAATTATGATTCAAAAATGTACAAAAAAATTTTAGAAAAAAAATTTATTTAAAAATTCGAATTAAAAAAGAAAAAAGAAATCACATGGCAGGCACCGGAGGGATTCGAACTCTCGATCTCCTGTTTACTAGACAGGCGCTTTAACCAACTAAGCCACGGCGCCATGTATCAGAAATGGGTTAAATATAAGATCAAATACTTTCAATTGTATTTTATATATATAAAATTAAATATATCACGTTTCGAAAAAACGATATAAAAAGAACAATCGGACGTGAAGGCACCGAAGAGATTCGAACTCTTGATCTCCTGTTTACTAGACAGGCGCTTTAACCAACTAAGCCACGGCGCCAACTGACCATTCTTCAATTACGACTGCACATAAACCAACAACAATTTCCGTTAAAAATAATTAATTCACACGTTCCTATGTAAATTAAAATATTTAAAATTTAAAATTTAAATTTTTACAACAAAAAATTAATTTAAAATATATACAAATAAAAACAGTGGCGCCATCTGTTGGTCAAAATACTAAACCGTGTCCCAGTCCCATACTAAATAATAAATAAATAAATCAAATCAAGAAATCACAAAACAAGTAGTTTATTGCCTAGGATGTCGTCGGAAGGAATAATAACTTCAATTTTAATTATATGCAATAAATATTAAAAACTGCGTGACTGAAATAAACTAAAATCTGTAGACTATCACTTTGTAACAAAGCAAAAGCGTCATAACGTCATCAAGGGAGATTTACTTCAGTCTATAATTACGCCAATTGAAAACGCTGTATATTCGGAGTTAGTTCGAGAAAACGTAACTGTTCCAACTCATGATCCGGTTGCCATCTAGCTCTCGGATAACAATTGCAACCGTGACAAGTCATGTAACGGCGTAGAAACTGTATGAATCTTTGCACACAACCTTGTCTACTTGGTATTGGTGCTGATATAACTGCAAAAGTTAATTAAAAATTGAATAAAACTATCTATTCGTCAAGCAGGCGCATTCATAAAGTCATTCAGACTATAAACAAAAAAATGGCGGTCGAATTAGTGGGCTTGCGCACGACTTTATGAATTATTAGTGTAAAGTAATTTTAATTTTTCACCAAATCCTGAGCTCGTTCTTCGTCTTTGAAGAGGATCATTAAAACGAACATCTGTTTTTGGTTTTTCTACGCCGTAATAATTTTCCATTTGTTCTAACTGCCTTTGCAAATGGGTGACAATAGACTTTAAATCATTGCACAAAGTCTCCTCAATAGAAGCTTCCAATTGAAGTGCTTGCAATGCTCTAGTCGGAGCAAATTGTAACTGGAAGTTTGAACAAGTGTTTTGTGTTTATTTATCTTTATTTTTATTTTTTCACTCACTTCTCTCAGTTTGCGCTCTATTGCGTGCAATTCTTGCTTGGCAACAGCCAAGGATTCCAATTGACACTTAATAATGGATTTCATGTAAGACAACTGGCGAATTATGTAGACGTAATGACGGAATTCGTAATCAGCATCAACTATTTGTTTTAGGACTGTTATGTTTTTGTGCATGGCTTCCAACTGTTGAGAAATTGAAATAAATAATATTTAAAATTTGATAATTTGCGTATTATTTGTACAATATCACCTTTTTGCGCTCGATTTTTGATTCGATAACCATCTGAATCAATCTCTGATTTACATTAAAAATGTTTACACCTGTGTCATCTATAAATATTTTTTAAAAATAATTGAGAAAAATTAGATTTTAAAATTAAATTTTACTTTATTTACAATTTAATCCAATACTGTGTAGTTCAATCTTCCAATCTACAGGTGGCGCTTGCCGAACTGTAGTAAATTGTGTATGTCGACCTCTATGAGCTGTAAATTTCGAAAATATTCACGATGAAAAATTTGAATTTTCACTTTAATTGACTTACCTATCATCTTTTTTATGTTTTTAAATTTTAATAAAAATTCAATTATATTATATATATGTATATGTATATACTATATAATAATATTAATTGTACACAACCGGTGTATATAGATATATAATGCGAGTTGTCTTCTTACACGTATCTAGATATTTCTATATCTTTTCATTTTCACTTCCCTCCATGCTGAAGCCATTTGGTTTTTCTTCAATCACTAGTTTTCCTTTTTTTTAGTCCAAAATGGTTTCAGCACGGAAGGTTTATCTAAACCCTCGCAAAATTCGAGCTCGTCATTTCAATGTAATTGCGATTTAATCGCGTCAAAATCTTGTTCAATCTCAATCAGCTTAAGCCTATCAACTCAAGTAAATCATATTGAGTTAACAACAATACGGAATCTGGACAACAATAACACATTATTTAACGAAATAAAACACAATAATTTGCATATATTTCTAGCATTTTTATTTTTTATTTTATTTATTTTTTATTTTTTTAAATATAAAATATTGTTTTATGGTGTAATGGTAGTATAAAATTAAGTGACCAACCTTGAACTAGAATTTACTTCAATTGGCATTTGTCAGTTCAATTTATAATTCATTTTACGCTCACTCACGCCTAAATGAATTTCCTAGCAGGAACACTGTTTTTTCTACTTGTAAAAAGTGGTAATTATATCAATTAATAACTATTCAAATGCATGTGCGTACCGGTATTTGTAAATAACTTTAATCACAATTTTTCAAGTTCATTAACATTTCCGGTTATAATGAGCGTTTAATTTTATTTTTTACTGTATAATTACTAATTGGGCATTTGTAAATAATTGTTCGTCAGGGTTAACACTCGTCTGCTACAAATGCAGCAACCTTGATAATGAAAAAGGCTGCCAAGACGATGTAACGGAGTGTACGACGAGCGACGTAAACCCATTTTGCATGAAAACTGTCGGGCAGACTAAAGATAGACGTAAATAAAAGAATAAAAACTGAAATTTACAATTTACAAACCCAATATTAACTCGCGACTGTAAATAATTTGATTTTAGAAATAATTTTGAAAGGATGCGGAGGTTTTGCGCTGAGAAAACCCGTAAACGAATGCGGAAAATCGACAGAAATCGCCGGATTAAGAGCCACTATGTGCGTGTGCACCACCGATTTATGCAACAATGGCAACACCGAAGAAACGACTAAATCGCTCATTATTTCTCTCATATTCGTGGCTGCTTTAATTCACTATATTTGACGCTAAATTATATTAGATTTATGATGTTTATAGAGTATTCGTGTAAAAGATAAGTAAATTATATCGCGTTACATATGCAAATTGAGTCCTAGGTTAATTTCTGTAATCACGTGGGTCACGTGACCGCCCAAACAGGTATAAATGTGTAGGTTTTCTTCAATTTTGATCAGTTAGCTCCGTTGCTTATTGTAGGTTACTTATTATTAAATCATTATGGAAAACGTAATACCAGTTACGAAAATGGTATACTGCATTGGCTGCAGAGAAGCAAGAAGTCCGAATCAGCTAATAGCTGCTTCAGGAAGAGGGCCCCAGACAATTTCCGCCCCAGCCACCTTTGAAATAAATTGTCCATCGAAGAAAAAATGCAGTAACTGATAAGATATCATTTACGGTAATGTAAATTGTAAATCCACATTATGTTTTTTTTTCCTTTTATTTTTTTTTATTTTTTAGGCGTTTGTGTGAATGACGTAACCGGGGCCACGATGTCGCCACCACCAGACAAATAGTGACCATTAATTTTAGTAATTTTACACAACATGATTTTTGTTATTTGTTATTTGTTATTTCTTGTTTCAAATAAACAATTCTTCAGATTAAAATCATTCATTGAATTGCAGATGAACATCGTATGATGTCATGCACACTTTTAACCTCGGTAATTGCACGTTGAAAATGGGAGCGAGACAATTTGAATTTGAGGGAGAGAATGGTTGACTCTTTGGTAGTAAAAATTATTTTCTGAATGAGGATAATAAGTTTTTGACTTGCTAAGGAGGCTATAAATAAATAAGCGTCGTGGCTTGCTTTAAATCAGTAAATTGGCGTTGAATATTCCACATTTCATCGTCTGCAGACTGCAGTGCTCCAAAATGAAATTGATTTTATCGGCAGTGTTTTTGTTCGTGTTTCTGCCTAATGGTGGTGTAAAATAACAATCAAAAGGTGCATGTGTATAATTTAATTGCTCTTGTGTAATTTGTGGATAGGTTTTGCTTTAACGTGCTACGAATGCGACTCAACTTTGGATCCGACATCGTGCGACAGCAAAAAATTTACTAGGGAATGCGGAGAACAACAAGTTTGCTTTAAAACCGAAAGATTAATCCGCGATGAGAGTAAGCTTCGTATTTTCTGAATTTTTGTGTTGGTGTTGTTAATTTTAACTGTGGGTAATTTATACAAGTTATTATCAAGGGTGAAAACAGATGAAAACAGCATAGTTTTACTTTAACACTTAAAAATAACTCAAGGAGGGAAAATATAATTTCGAAAAAGAAAAATATTAATTTTAAAATCCGAATTGTAATTTTTAAATTTAACTTGTTTATTTATTGTTTTCTTTTTGAATTTTTTTTTTGTTTTAATTTTAGAAATCATTAAGAAAGCATGTGTCGATGCTTCAGATGAAACCAAATGTGAAACACACGACGATGGTCGAGGAATGGTGGAAACCATATGCAAGTGCGATGCAGATTTGTGTAATAACGCCGACGTTAAAACTACGAGCAAAGCGGTGATGTTTTCTCTAATCGTTATGGTCTTTTTCATGCAGTTTACCTAAACCTGAATATGTTTTTTGCTCTTAAAAATAATTAACATTTTATTATACCACATACAAATATATTTTTGTGTAATTAATATTTCCAAATTTTCAGTAATAAACATTTTATTTTTGTTTTCTGTTCACCGGAAACAGTAAATTACATTTAATTTACACACACTCAAATGCTATTGGAGAACTGGAGTGTTCTGACTCCATTTTGTATTTGCGTACTTTATGACGCGCCCGCTTACGCGAGCGCCCTCTGTACTATTTGCATTTTTATTAAACACACTTATGTTAATTTCCAACTAAGACATGGCTGCTTATTTCGACCACTCATAATTTTATCCACTTTCATCAATTATTCGACGATAAGAACACATTATTGGCGACGAGGTATGAATTTCAACAAAGAATCCACGATCTTCTGTGACTTTTTGTGTGTTTTTCCCGTCGTTTGATGTCAAAAAGGACTTGACCTTCGCCAAGGCGCTCGAGGCGGCCACTTCTGCAGAAATCGCCGGAGCAGATGTTTCTTCCTTCGTGGATCCCCAACAGTCGGTGCATCACGTTGATAAGGGCGGGAACTCCTCCAGAAACGTCGCGAATTCGCCTAAAAGTGGCAAACGCTCCTCGAGGGGCACCACAGGATCATCTCAAGAGCAGTCGGATCGTCCCCAGTCGCAACACGAAAATGTCAAGTGTAAACATTGCGGCAGGTCGGGACACCGCCACGATGAGTGTAGATTCCGCAATGCAACGTGCCATGGCTGCGGCATTGAGGGGCACATTAAGCCCATCTGTCGGTCCACCAAGCTTTCAGCGTCCGCTCATCACACCACTGTGTCGGCACCTCGCAAGCTGACATTTTACACCGTTCGTACGAGGAAGCCTAAAACCCCGATCGCGGTGAATGAAGTGTCCATCAGGCCGACCAAACCACTAGTTCTCGAGCTTCGAATCGCTCAGACGCTGTTATGGATGGAAATTGACACTGGAGCTGGCGCCACAATCATCAGTCGCGCGATGCATAATAAATATTTTTCTCAGTTCCAGATCCAACCACTTTCCACTGAATTTTCGTCGTACGATGGCCATTCCTTGCCGATGACGGGCGTGTGCATCGTTCCAGTTACGTACGACGGGAAAACACGCAAATTGCCGTTGTGTGTGGCCGAACACGGTCAAGTTCCGTTGCTCGGACGTGACTGGATGGACGAATTCGGTTTGCTGCACGCTGCTGGTGCGGCCCTTCGTTCCGTAATTCATCATGCTGCTGCCGGTGTTCCTCCGAAATTCGCTCGCAAACGTGCGACTCGACAGCGGGCTGCAGACCCAAACAACTTGGAATTGGCCGCCACCATCGCTCCTACTCGCGAAATGGAAGCGTTTCCTGCGCCGCAAGACGATCCGTCTTTGCCGTCGACTGTTGCTGCCCCTGCGTACGAAGCGGCTTCTCCTGTGGCTGCGGCAGCTAAAGATGCTGCGCCGCAGTGCTCTGCCAGTGCAGCTGATCGCGAGACGTTGCGGACGATTTTGGACAAACGTAAACACGTTTCCCACGACGAAATTGGCCGGGTCAACGTGGCACCGCCGGCGCTTGAAAAGGAATTGCGTAAACGAATGGTAATTTCGCCTTCTCGCTCAATTGAAGGGGATGAGCGTCATTCTGGCCCATTTGTTGTGCCTCAGAACTCCACTGAGATTCCGCCAATTGTTCAAGCTCAACCTCAACTCGCGGCTCCTGACCAACCCCAGCCAAATATGCTTATTCCAATTCCTAACTCACCTCCGAGATTTCCTATTCCGTTGCTTCCTCCTCTTCCGCCGTCACCTCCTGCGCTTCAGTCCTTGCCTTAATTACCTCCGCAAGCAGCTCGCATTGTACGGCCAGCCAGGAAAAGAAAGCCAACGCGATTTTACGGTTTTCCAGTGAATTTAAATTATGGATTGAGTTTGTAATTTGTTTAGTTAATTTGTTTTATTGTAATTCGATCTTAGTATGTTACATTTGTTTGTTATCACATTTGAATTTATTTGTATTTGAATTGCTCCCTTGTTGGTTCTCAATTAAGGGGATGATGGAGTGTTCTGACTCCATTTTGTATTTGCGTACTTTATGACGCGCCCGCTTACGCGAGCGCCCTCTGTACTATTTGCATTTTTATTAAACACACTTATGTTAATTTCCAACTAAGACATGGCTGCTTATTTCGACCACTCATAATTTTATCCACTTTCATCAATTATTCGACGATAAGAACACATTAAGAACAACCAATGCAGCAAAGCTCAACGGTCAAACAAAAATTTAAAAAGTCCAGATTTTCTTTTGTTACGTTGTCCTACGAACTTTCCAGTCCTGCTGCAAGTAGTGACATCTTTCAAAAACCAGTTAAAGTAAAGAAAAAAACATTTTGGATTTGGACGTGCCAAACTAAAGCAGCCAAAAAAAAATAGTCATTTTGTGATTTGTAGAATAATTTTTTTTTAAATTTTCATTCAAATACAGTGAATCTTCGTGTAGAATTTTTATTTTATTTTAATTATAACACAACGCAAAAATGTTATCTTCTACCAATTCTGCCAGTCCGGTACAGCGAGCGCCACCTTTGAGAAAACGGCTAAAACAAAAGAAAAAAATAGAGAGAAAATAGAACATTTTGGAGGTGCCAAACAGGAGCAGACTAAAGTTAATTACTAAATTCAAGAATTACCAAACGAAATGAAAATTCTTATAATCGGGATATTCTTTTTGACTTTGCTGAATTATGGTAACTAAAAACGAACTGACTAATCAACACGCGCATTCATTAATCTCTTTAAACGATTGAAAATCATTTTTAAAAACGTATAGAAATATTTTACATTCGTTAAAATACTTATAAATGCATTCCTTCTAATTATCTACACATTTTTCAACAGGCTTTCCACTTAAATGTTATTTTTGCGACACCCATAGTAATTGCGTGCGACAAAAACTGACGCCCATAGAGTGTGATGAAGGTCAGGCTTGTCTCAAAACTGACAAAGTAGTCCACGGTGAAAGTAAGTTTAAAAATATATTTTTATTTATATATATATATATATATACGCAAAAAGTTTATTTTATTTCCATTAATTTTAGAACTTGTGTATAGAGGATGCCTAGCCGTACCGAAAGAGCATCGTAAAAACAAATGCGACACGGAGATCGACCATACAGGAAAAGCAGAGCACCACTGCGTTTGTATCAAAGATTTGTGTAACAATGCCGACGTCAACACTAAAGACAAATCGCTTTTGTTCTCATTAGTATTTATGGCTACTTTAATGTGGGCTATTTAGCCTGTCGCGGATTACGTAGATCAAGCTTAAACTCTTAAACTTTGAATCGCAATAAAAACATTTGATAAAACCGCTTTGATTTTGCTATTTCAGAAACTCTTGTCGTGTCGTGTCGTGTTACGCATACGCAAGATTGTAATCTCGGCGGAGTGAGATGAAACGTAGTTCTACGTAGTGAGTCGAATGATAGCCGAGTATCATTCTAACGATGTATATCGGAGGAGTCACAGGAGATGGCGCACCTGTCCGGGTCACGTCAGTCTTAAGAAGCTAAACAACTATCTGAAAAAATTAGATGGGAAAAAACGTAGAAGAAACTTGGAGTGCACAGGCCAAAATACAGCGATGAGATCGCTGAGCGCAGTCGCACTGCCAAAAACAAAATCGGGTGGGAGTAGGTGGGTCCTGTGACTCCTCCGATATACATCGTTAGAATGATACTCGGCTATCATTCGACTCACTACGTAGAACTACGTTTCATCTCACTCCGCCGAGATTACATTCTAACTCTGTAATCTCCGGAGTCCCAGGAGACTTTAGAGCAATAGTTGTTTAGGAAAAAACAAAAAACAAAAAACCCAACTCCGGAGAGTGTGGCATCGCAGTAATAATTTTTTAAAAGGTAAGAAAAAACAAACCAAAAATAAAAAAAAATCAAAAGTCACGAATATTATTTATTCTGCTTATTAATCGACAAAATGGCATTTTGGAATAAATTTTCGTCCACTATTGGGCGATTATAAAACTTAGCAAAGGTGGACTCGGAAGTCCAACCTGCCGCACTTAGAACAGCCTGAATAGGCACATGTAGGGCCGCCGCACTAGTCGAGGCAGCTCGAGTGGAATGAGCGCCAAAGACATTGGTATCCACACCAACTGTTCGTAGAAAAACTTTGATCCATCTACGGATCGTGTCGGCGGTAGGCGCCGAAAAAGGAGGGTTCTGTATGAGAAAAAGGGCCTTCCCCTTTCTCACCTCCTGAGTCTGCTCAAGAAAATCCAAAAGAGTCTGAAAAGGACAGATCCTCGTGTCCGCCGGATACGCTGCTAAACGTAAAACTGGGTGAACCCCGGTTCTGGACGTCTTTTGCAAGGCAGCTGGTCGGATGATAGCAACCCCTTCCGCAAGTTTCACATCAGCCAAGGTGAGGGACTGTAAGGTAGCTACCCTGGAAGCCGAAACTAAGGCCATAAGGACCACCAGTTTGATCTGTAACTTCCTCCAGCCTAATACCCCGTGCGGCCAAAGTTGTCGTAAGGCAGTCAGCGCCAAACCCACATCCCAGGTTTGGTTGTAGCGAGGAAGGGCTGGGCGAAGGTTGTAGACTCCCCGCAAGACTCTCTGGACATCCGCGTGCCCCCGAGTTTTCGGGGTAATAAGTCTAGCTGCCGTAATGGCCGCCAGGTTACCGTTTACCACGGAGTAAGAGAGGCCCAGATCGAACAGGAAGGCCACAAAATTTGCTGTCAGCACTACAGGGTCGAAATTTGGAGGATCCGATCGTTGAGATAGAAACATCTCCCACCTCTTAATTCCCGCTGAATATGCGGAGATGGTGCCTGGCCTCCAGCTTTCCTGGAAGAGGAGGGAAGCGTTCGCTGAAAACCCTCTTGCAGCAAGGGATCCCCCGAGATTTTGCAGCCAAGGAGGACCAACTTGTGGTTTAGGCGGGGCGTTTCTTCCGGGCTGTGGGCGAGAAACAACCTGTCCTTGGCCGGAAAACGTACAGGAACTGCTACCAGCATTTCCAACAGCCGCGAGAACCAAGTTTGGGTCGCCCAAAGGGGAACCACCAACAAAATGGTGGCCTTCTCGTGATGAGCCTTCCACAGGATCCTATTAATTAAATTGAAGGGAGGAAAGGCAT